>OZ012685.1:8881831-8989831 GCA_963942565.1 Maea johnstoni | reverse complement strand
ACCAATATTTTTTTCATAATAATGTTTGATAACATTATATTATCTTTTATCAACATTTATAGTTAATGTTTTACATCTGCGTATTACAAATGTTGTTTTTAACATTTATCGAATGTTTTATTAACATTCTTTAAAATGTTTCTAAAACGTCAGAAAAATTATAAATAAAAAAAATGTCAATATTTACACTGATAAAATGTTAAACAATATTTTTCCAAAATATGTTTGATAATATTAAACTATACCTTTTCTAACATTTAAAAACAAATGTTTTAAAGCTGTCCATTACAAATGTTTCTTTAAATAATAATTAAGTATTGTATCTACAGTTACAAAAGTTACAAAATATTTCTGAACAAATTTGAAATTAAATATCTAAATATATATTTAGAAAATAATAACCAATAATTTTCTGCAATAATGTATGATAACATTATCCTATCTTTTATTATCATTTTAAATAAATGTTATACATCTGCATATTACAATTGTTTTTTAAAACATCGGTTTGATATCAAGAACACATCCTGTGAAATATTTGTGAAACATCTGAACTAAGCTGTAAAGAAATGTTAAAAATGACATTAACAAAATGTTGAATAAATGTTTTGAAATGTTTTTGCCGAATTCTTCGTTCAACATTTCTATAAAACAGTCCTTTAATAATTCGAAAAACATTATAGAAATACCAATTTTAACACAAAAACCGTATGAAATATTTCAGAAATATTATTGAGGAATGCCCTATGATATTGCCACATAATAATGTCAAAATGCAAAAACAATAGCTACAATTCAACATTATTATCTTAATATTAAATAACGTTAATATATAATCCTACAATTGTTAGCAACTTCTCTGAAAAAGCAATATTTTATGCTATAATTAGATAAATATGATCGATAAACATGAAATATTGATTTGAAAATTTAGGAAAAAATAGTTTCCAAATAAATATATCATTACTGGCATTGGTTTAAAATTTTTGGTTTCTTAAAAAGCATGACATATCAATATGTGTCATTCCGAAAGGCATTGATTAGGGCTGACAAAAATAATATAAGTAGCCTTCTCTTCTATCTTGAAAGCATGATTTGTACAGTATACTTTTCAAAGTAAGACTGAGCAAGAAATCCCTAAAATGGGGATTTCAAAAGTGTGTTAGTTATGGGCGATTGATAAGTACATTTTCTTCTCTAAAGAATTAAAAACTCAACTATCTGGAAAGATAAATATTTCAAAAATATTGAAATAATGTTGAGTAAAATGTTACAAAAAATGTTGGCATAATATTCCAAGGCCAGCAATTTCAATGGGGATAAATATCTTCAACAACAATGTCAAAATGTTTCTTGGAAATAGTTTATGAATAATTTAAGCAACATTGTATACATATGTATTTAAAATATTGTGAAAATAATAATTTAAATGTTATAAGAAATGTTTTGGTAATGATTTTCAGGCCAAACGTTTTAATATTACTAAATATTTTTCAGAAACATTTGATGAATATTTTTTGCAATATTGTGTTAATGTATCTTGGAAATGTTTTAAAATAATAATACAAATATTATAAGAGACATTATGGTAATAATTTTCAGGCCAAACGTTTTAATATTAATAAACATTTTCAGTAATATTTCACAGATATTGGGTTAAATATTTTGTAGACATAGCACAAATGTTTTGTGTTTGCTGGGGTGGGGTGAGACAAACCGAATGTGGCAGCCAGACATAAGAGGCTGCTTTAAATCGAGATGCGTGATCTGTGAGGAAGGGGTGATGCAAACCTTAATTTTAAAAATCTTTGGCGTGAAAACTGGAGGAATTCTGCGTGCCTCGTTCATGTGATATCCCCTGAGTGGGAAAGTCATCTGTGCTGCCTTTGCCATAATCGTATTCTCAACACTATATGTGGGACGTCTGTGTGACAATATTCTCTAGGGACATATTCAGTTCAGGGAGTCAGGATGCTAGCCGTAACCGTGTCACTCATAAGTTGCCACTCGTAATGGCTTCTTCCAAAAGCTGTCGGCGTAATTTGATCGACACTTGCTTCTAGTCACTGGTTGCATGACCCTGAAACTTACACATTCTAGAACAGAAACGTTATTTAAGGATAATATGGAGCCTAATTGAAATAAGGAGCCGACAGGAACCTCTAGGAAGCTTGCATTTGTAGTTCTAAATGTAAGCATAATTTGAAAAATTTGAAATGAAATTGTCAAATCGTTTACAAAATCGTAAAATGGTTGCAGTCTATACTTGTGATTTGTGTTTCGACCATATAGTTCATAACCCTGACACAGTGTGCACTCAATTATGCATGCACTCATTGACAATAAGGAATAGTACCTGCAACCCAAACTTATTTAATCTTTGTTCCTGGGGACTCTTTGTTTCACCTACTTAGTCAAAGTTGATGGATTATAGTTGAAACAGAAGTTTGCTAACATCTCATTACTCAAATACTAGTTTGCGTGCTGCCGTGGTCTTGGAGGCATTTATTACGGGCTTATTATCTTCCAACTCTGCATGCTTGAGGCATATGGAGAAGATGACAGTCACTTGGGGTTAGGCAGGTGTTTTCCCTGGGTATTCCAGTTCCATCAACGACTGGCTAGTCATGATTTAACCTTAACTAGTAGTTTATTGCAAAATTATACTAGTATGATGTTGTCATTTAGTGTGGGCAGTCTGATTTAATAGATTTAGAGTTGACTAGAAAAACCTTCTTTGGCTGGCCCAAGGTCGCACCATCTGCGGAATCTAATTCCACTTTAACGTCCCTAACAGACCCAACAATGCCTACCAGGCGGTCGGATGACCATTTTCCAGGTGAATAACTAAGGACATATTCAAACTCGATAGATATTAGGGGGAAATATGCAAATATAGAGTTTATTGGCGAGAGATGCATTGATTCTTTTGATTTCTCAAGATCTTTATAGTTTCTATGTGTCTATTAGAGATTTAGAAGGTTAAAACTGACTGCTGCCAAACCCCTGTTTTAATCGTACGGAACTTATTCAGACTTAAGGTGATAGTCTGGTACACCAAGATTATCACCACTAGGTGGTGTCCTTGGCTGGCCCCTAAGAATGGATATCAAAACAAAAGATGACACATGAGCAGTGTTCACTCGCCACGAATCTCGAGCTGGCAACATTCTATTGTGTTAACCTCAAGAGCACAAAATGCAGGGCCCTTTGGGTTTTCCTTGTTAAATTGCTCCAGAACGACATGGCTGTCTACTTTAACTTCATTAAGAGAGACAGAGACAGAGAGAGTGATGCAGATTCCTTCGAGCTAGACCATTTTGACCAAAATCTTCATCTCATTTCTTGGCTGAAAGTGAATAAAGATACAGTCTCCGAAGCCAGTATTTTAGAATATGACAGATATGAACCCCGTCTAGGTGCAAGGTCATGTCACAGGTACCTTGAATTCTGACAGGACCTGAAAATCAGCACTTACTATGTAAACCACGTGCTGTTAGTAATTTTGAGGCTTATGGGAACATTCAAAAATGTTTTTAAACTACTCATCGTGCAGATCCCCTGTTGAGGTTGGACCTTGCACCTCACCAAAGACATGAATGATCATATACAATGGTAGACTCTCATTTTCAAGTAAAGGGTGATTCTTGACATTTTGCCAAAAAACGAAACACATCCAGATATGTTCTTTAAAGGTGCCACATTACCTCAAAATAGCCACTTACTGATAAGTGACACCATTATTCCGCAACTATGAGATGTAACCTTTACAGTAGCATAAGTGCCGTTGTCATAATTCAACTCAGTTTTCAGATATTCAAATTTTAAAAATGACCCGTGTATCGGGTAGGGTTCTACCTTAAGACAGGCCCTGTGCAAATCGCCTTACCCAAGCAGAACCATATCTGCTTTGGCCGTGACTATACCACCTGACTATTGTATGACCGTGTTTGTGTGTCATGTCCGCCGGGGCCAGGATTTCCCTCGTCGCTCTTGGTTCACAGAGTATTGTTCACACTTCCCTCACAAGGCGGCGTTACCTCAGCTGGCGAAAGCGCTTTTGGTCTCGGAGGTTTTACCTTCAATGCGCGTTTAAAGTCAATGGAATTGTTTTTCTCCCACCTATCATATTTATTCCACGAAAAGTGCTTTTGAAGTCAATAGAATTGTTTTTCTCTAACCTAAAAGATTCATCATATTTATACCGCAAAAAGTGCTTTTAAAGTTAATAAAACTGTTTTTCTCTAACCTAAAAGAAATATCATATTTATTCCGCGAAAAGTGCTTTTGAAGGCAGTAGAATTGATTTTATCCCACCTAAAAGATTCATCATATTTATACCGCGAAAAGTGCTTTTGAAGTCAAAAGAATTATTTTGGTCTCAACTAAAATATTCATCATACTTATACCGCGAAAAGCGCTTTTAAAGTCAATGGAATTGTTTTTCTCCCAACTAAAAGATTCATCATATGTATACCGCGAAAAGAGCTTTTGAAGTCAAAGAATTGTCTTGGTCTCAACTAAAAGATTCGTCATATTTATTTCGCGAAAAGGGATGCCTCCATGGCCCAGTGATCTAACTGCTACTTGTTTCTCCGCACTTCGTGAGGTATAAGGCTTGAGTGTCCCTTGATGCATGTAAGAATGTCACCGGTGACCTGTAATTAGTCTGTGGTTTTCCTTTGATATATCGATACCTCCTACCATTAACTACTGGCAATGCATGACCGTTCTAAGAATGGCAGAAAAGGTGAAGATATCAACATTGCAGTTCAATAAAGTCTTGTTGGTCATACTGTGGGTTAGCTAGCACTTTTTAGAGAGCGCGACACGCCAGTATCGCAGCATCACAACATCTCGTTCGAAATTATCATTAATATCAAAAGGCCTCCTTTTATAGCGTGGTGACATGCAACAGGACTATAGCATTACATTTTACGGAGGATAGTAAATCAAACAGGGGATGTAGGTACATAAATATGTTTTTGTGTTTTTCTCTTTGACAGGTAGAACCGTAAAGGCCATAAGCGTTTAATGCGTGTGTGTGCGTTGTTGTCGTTAATGGCTAGTCCTAAAATACCTCTGGTGTTATATGGCATCGATCAGGGTACCTGTATATGTTGTATTAATTACATTTATGTGTACAGTGACTTATTTTTTCAACTTTATCTTCTGTTCTGTTCTTCATGTTTGTACATTTTGTAATTGTATAATTTCGTTACTGCAGAAATGGCAAATATAATTGAGTAATCGTCATGTAGTGATAGAATGTGTTCCCTTAAAGCGGGATTCATTTTATTGAATGAATCCTGCAACAGTGGTATTCATTCACTGACAACATTCTCACATGCCCCGGCTGAGATTCAAGCCCTCTGTTTAATTGAAAATGTATTGATAAATCTAACACTTAGTAACAAGCAACCTCCCCCGTCCTTCTTATATGCACCCTGAAACGTTACAGTCCAATATGAACGCAAGCGTTTTCAAGACAGGTGTTTTATCGCAATGATTAAGTAAGCTTTAACAATTCAGACATGACCTACCTAAAGTCACCCCTAAAGTTGCATTTAATCACAAAGCACATATTATGTTACCGTGACTATCTCTTATTTTTACTATTTACGAGTTTTCAATCCAAATTATTGGCAAAGGGACATATTTTTGACCTTGTAATTCAAACCTCGCTAATCGATCATATCGCATAGTGCCATGCAGTAAACTGTAGCACCATTAGTGACCTGTCCTGGTGGCTTCGCTGGTCCTAATGCACGCATACAGCATTTGCTAACCTAAGGGCGACGTTGGGCATATGGGAAAAGTGTATAGTGCAGTAGGCGGACTTTCTCCCACCTTTGACATCTGGTAAGAAAGGCAAGGAAATGGGAGTCTGGAATAGCCATCGGTCCGTGAAAGAGGATTTTCAGGTTGTCGCTCATGCTTCTCCCAGTTGCAGGCAATACTGTAGTGGGGAAATGCATCTAGTCGCTAATGATTGATTAAGTGATTGTCCTATACTCTTAACCTGCAGCAGCGAGCACTGATTGGGTTGTCCCTATGCGACCTGCCTGCTAATTCAGGTAATGACCATCCCCATTGGCTATGGCAGGCCAGCGGTATGGCTTAGTGGGAGTTCCTGTCATCCTCAAATGGTCATAGCAATCTCTAACCCCCAACCACTCTCTCACTTACCTAAGTATGGTTTTCAGGGGTTGAGCCAGCCTTTCGGTGGTGCTAAATGTTTACTATTACAGCACCAGCCAATCTCACCCTGCTTTGAGGAGGGGCGATAAAACAGCCGGGTAAAATGGGGATAGTGCTGATTTACATGCAAAATGTGGCGGCCCTGCGCTTGGGGGCAGTGCCAAGTAATACACGCAAACTCAATAGATAAGTTTACATGCCATGACAGTGGTACGAACCAAAAAAGCCATCTGCTGGACAGCACTGAAATCATGAATAGGGCCCCAAAAAGGTACCCCAGGGGTAGGGTGCCAGTAGCAAAAGGTGTACATCGAGGAATCGGAGAGGATGGGGATAGTGAAAGATTCATTGCACTATCCCCGCCTCTTGCCGAGCTCTTAACAATGATACCATTGCTCTAGGTTTCATAGTGGTTATTAAACTGGACATTAGCATCGATGGTGTGCAAATAGTTTGTCAAAGTTAAACATAAGATAAATGAGAGTATTACTTCAAAGATATTTATGAAATGATTACTGAACTTATGCCTATATACGAAGACCATGTGCTAGTATTCATTTCAACAGGAACACTGATTTCCATTCCATTATTTCTAGAAATATTGCTTTATCTTGGAGATATTTGGTGCCTTTCCATATATTTGCTCCAGACGGGAACAGGTTAAAGCGGAACCTTTTCTTCGCGAATGTGTATTTAGAATTATCACCAGTCTAGACAGGCCTAGCCTTTTCCTAATTCCATTTTGTTAGGGGTGTGTTAGCTAAATAGAATAATCGGATCGTTTCCTCCGCCTATTGAATCCAATAGATAAGAACACTGATGCTCTGTAACCAATTTTCGCCGAAGTAATAAAAGGGTAGACGCATCGACCTCTCATTCGATCTAAACTGTGATAAATCATACCTGTGCTTTTTGATAATATCCCGTCTCATTTACAAGACGAGGTTCAAGTTGGCGCAGATACCCTTTCACTGTTTAATGTACACGCTCCATGCATGGACATTTTGATATGAAATACGTATATATATATATATATATATATATATATATATATATATATATATATATATATATATATATATATATATATATATATATATATATATATATATATATATATATGTATATATATATATATACAAACAAAACTATTGTGCCGAAAATGGTTTTATTTTCTGTCATTACAGAAAGGCTGTACCTTGCGTAGCTATCAGATTTGGTTTGTTTATTGCAATTGGTGAGAACCTAACGTTCCTTGGCAGGGATTGGTTATAACTGTAATGTTAGAAATCGGCGAACGCTTGACCTGTAGGAGCTAGGTGCAGGGGTCCTGCATCTACAGCCCAGTAGTAACATACCTGTCTACTCTACTGATTTGAGCAGTACTCTACTGATTTCAGACCCCAAAATTGCTGTCTACTGATTTAGCACCTGATTTGAAGAAATCTACTGATTAGCTACTGATTTCGCTGACTTTGAAAAATCTTCCATCTTTTTCTCAGCAGGTAGGTTAGTCTGTTCCTTTCTATCCAGTGTATCTCACCTGACCCAATTACTGGGTGTAGTAATCAGTAGGTATTAATAGCTAATCCCTTACTAATTGGAATTATCATGCACCCATGTATTGTTCTATGCACCTTTAAGATTGTCGGCTAGCATCATCAGATCGTATCTCAAGAAAAATCTACAATGGCTGCCAAGGAAAATTTACCACCTCGTAAAATACAGGGATATCTGTGTAAATCAAACGACAAAATGGCTTGAGAATATTCTGAAATTAGAAGCAAAGGATGATACTGATGTTATACTCTGAAATTAGGAGCAAAAAGGGTGATTCTTTTGCTTACTGCGTGACATGTAGTTTGGATATATCTATAGGAAATGGAGGAAAATCAGATATGAAATAGCATATAGGGACTCCTGCGCGCAAGAAGTATGCAAGGACATTGCAGACAACAAACAAAATCACATCATTTGCTACTACAAAAGAGTGTTACCCTAGCAGAGCCTCTTTTTACGAACTTCATTGCTCAACACAATATGCCATTTGCAGTGGCTGATGAATTCAACAAGCTTTCAAAGTAAAAATTTAACTAAGTTGTCAAGTATTTGGTATTCAGACTTTCACTAAGCAACTGGCTTATTTGAGTGGCTTTAGCCAGTTGGCTAGTGATTGTTGAGGAGTGAACATCCAGAAAGAGCATAAAACCGTTAGCAGTTAACGTTAATCGGTCATGTGTGCGTTCATCTTGCTCCTCTATCTTATACGACCTCCTGTATCTTATGTAGCTAATGCGACCGTCTGCATCTTATGAAGATGCTAAGCACCTGATCATACAATGTCCCTATCTTGCTGAAGTGAGGTATAATGTGTATGATTGGTTGGGAAGTTTGGACCCAAATCTAGACAAGTTGTGCACTTTTGATGTGCTGATGGGAAATGCTATTGACGGATGGGAATTTGTAGAAATGATACCCATCTGGCAACTAACATGTTCCTATATAGTCCGGATGTACTTTAACGTCTTTAACTACCGCAAGAGCCTGGGGTAACTTCGGCGATATTAACATACCCCATAGTATTTGTCGTCAAATACTATGTGTCAAATACAGCACTAGGATACTCTGTCCCCAACAACCTTTAATTAGTACACGCATCTCATATGTTTTGTGACTATTCATTTGATCTTCTGTATGTATTTGTTATTTTTGTATTCTGTTTGCGATTTTGAAATCCAGCAAATAAACATACTGCTACTACTACTACTACTACTACTACTACTACTGCTGCTGCTGCTGCTGCTACTACTAATAATAATAATATTAATAATAATTATAATGATAATACTAGTAATAATAATAATAATAATAATAAAAATAATAATAATAATATTAATAATAATAATAATCTCTATATTAATAGCAGGTTCCAAATTTTGTGACCGTAACTCCTCCGAAACGGCGGCAAGCCTTATGCTGTGGCTTTGCATGCCGATTAGTGGGGGGCTGAAGTTTTGCGATAGCTAGGTTTGAAGTAAAAATAACTTACGAAAATGTTTTTGTGAAGGTTTTTTTGTTTTAATGAAGATCTGGGTTAAACTTAGCATGAGCACATTGTTGCAACATTTTGGATTGTGCAACAATCAGATCGTCATAGAACAATGTGATTAGCTATTGTTGGAAGCAGGTGCATGTGATACGCTCCCATTGTTGAAGGAGGAGGTTATTATTGTAAACAAACTCCTCCCTCAACAAAGGGAGCGTCACACATACACATGCTTCCAACAATAGAAAATCCTATTGTTATATGATGTTCTGGTCGTTGCACAATCCAATCTGTTACAACAACAGCTTAGTTTAGATCTTTATTTAAAACAAAAAAAATGTCAAAAAACACGTTTGTAAGCCTTGTGATATAATGGGAATTAATCACGGGAGGTAGGTTATTGTGGTGGCTATACCAGTGCCCTGCCCAGTCAGCAGCCAAAACCGAGCCCATAATTTGGCAAGGTTTTGCATGCTGGCTGGGCCGGGCACTCAGGTGTTGACACAATCACCTGCCTGATCCGTGGTCAATTTCTACAATATATCATGGCTACCACCTCAGCCACGAAACATCATATAAACTGCCTTTATACATTACTGGGCTTAAGACAAGAAAATGTATATATCTAGAAAGCCCCTAATATGTTCTATTCAAGTATAAAAAGATCGTAATTTTAGACACAGTAATCATGATGAAATCATTGAATGAAAACGCATTCAACACACGTTTTGATTTCCCGACATTCTCGGCCAAATATGGCCGTTTTCATTGGATGATTTCTCATTTATGTCTGTCCCTAAGATAACTAATGTTATACATTTAGAAAGGCGGTCATAGAAATCACGACATCACTAGAAAGAGCATAAAGAGCTCGATCCTTGGCTACTAATGTTAACTGAAACTAAGATGCTGCGTATACGCCCGTGCTGTGCACGGGTTGCAGCTAGTAATAATAATAATAATAATAATAATAATAATAATAATAATAATAATGATAATGATAGTAATAATGATAATAGTAATAATGATAATCCAGCACACTTCTACCAACCAATAAAAATGTTATCTTGTTGGCATCAATAAATTTGGATCATGTTGGATATTATCGTACTTGAGGTTAATTGCAGATCTTGCATGAGAGTTCCAGAGTTGATATCCCTACCCCTGACAAACAGGATTATTTCTACGTCGATTTTTGGTCTAGCAAATATTCAAGTCAAAGGTTATCTAAATGCATAATTGTGACTGCAGACGAGGCAAAAGCAAATGAATACATACTTCCATCAGGTAGGTCGCTCTTCTTTGTGTAAGTAATGCTTAATGAATCCCTTTTGTCACAAAACTCTTGCTGCATTAAGAATTGTTCTCCAATGCAATTGGCCACGATATTCTCCTTCGCACTCGTGCTTCGTATTTCAAGTGCGTGCGTTTTTCTCGTAACCACACTAAAGTGTCTCTGGGAAGAAATTAATTGAGGAAGGAAGCAAAGTGGAATCCCATCAGCCTGGCTGGCCGTTAATGTTACCTGCCCTCTGAAAAGTAATGACCACTAGAAGATTTGATGTCCGGTGGCAGACTGACGCGGTCGCAATTCGCGAAACATGCCCGTTATCATGCAGTGTGTACTTGAAGATCTCACTGTTGTGGTTTCGCCAGATGTGATGGCACTTTGACTAGTCTCCACTCATATAGAGATTGCATATAATATGAAAACTTCTATGTTGGAAGTTTTATCACATCATTATCTTTTTTGTGCCACAGAACGGCCAGCTCGTGACTGGCAGGGTAAGCAGGAGTAGACAGGGAACACACCGACTAACCCATAGGTATTTCAATCTTTCTCTCACGCCTCTTGACCTTTGCCAGTGATGAGAGACAGCAAGGAATCGGTGCACTCTGTTATGGGTGCTCGGCTATTGGGCCTTTCCCTAATTACTTCCACTCATCAATTAGTAATACTTAGTAATATCTAAAGAGGACATGTGTAAAACCTATCAAGGCCAGCATCCTCCATTTCGAATTTCTCATATAGCTTTTTAACATGTGTCCATATGTTGTAAGGACATGTTATACATACATAAATGGGACATTGTGTTTTATCACTGAACAATACAGGTAAGTGGGATTTCCAGATATGTTCCGTGGTGCCCTGATAGTATTCTGGGGTTTTATTAGCGCCCCCTATGACGGTTGCCCTGGAGGAAATGGGGGCATTGTATATACAAAACCCCGTCAGGACTAGTGTCACTAGGGCTGCCTTCGTGGCGGCGACATCTGACAGGGAGGTGAAGGTCGCCATGGGCAGGAAATTGCTTAGTCTGTGGCATTGATCAGGCGTAGCATGGCGGGCAGCTCGGCTTTCTCATTGGGTGTCATAGGTGGAGCAGGCCCGGCTCATCCTGATTAATAACATATCATACTACAACAATGGCCTCAACACACTTAAGGTAGATCGTTCACATTGTTTGATATTGTGGGACAACACAAGTATAAGAATAAAAATGTAAAAAGAGAGAAAATAGCGGTTGATGTATTTATGGTCAAATAGTATCATCAAATAATGATACTATTTTGCTAAGATTTTCGAGATACGCCCTATAGGGTGTAATTAGTTAAACTCCCGTTCATTTATATCATTGTTGTTGGCAGCTTCTCCTCGATAGTTTTTGTTCAACCAGCCATGTGTTCGATTTCCTATATTTACGTATTCCTATATTTTCCTTTGTGTTATTTCTGCATGACTTTGTAAAACTGATAATATTACAGTCAATAAACATACATACATTGGAATGGGTGCCGTATCCACCTTAAGTGTGTGTCTTACAGTTCTATTGTATTTTCACGGGGAAGATTTTCGACGGGATTACCGATATATACTAACTGCAATGAACGTAAAAAACGTTGACAATGCTATATGGTTACGTCAATGAGCTGCAGTGAGTCGTGTTGTTTGTGAGAAGCATTTCCCTGTGATTTCCGAGCGGCGGCCAGCAGTTATTGATGGCTGCTCTCAAGATGCATGTGCCCTGTCTCCGTGAAGAGTCGCTGGTGGTCCCTGTGCGCCTATATATGTGTCAGTAACAAAGAGTGCACACACCATACCCTGATGGGCCATTGATTACCTGGGACTACAATAAGGCGGGATCCACCAATCACGTGCAAGCCTCGCCGTGGCTGCGCTACCATAGAGGAAGTAAGTGTATCTCTAGTATACAAGTATTTATGATATGCATGTGCGTGTTTTCATAATGGCTTAGAAGACCAACACATGGAATGGAAACCAGCCGGTCAACCTGAACATGCTAGCCTCAACCAGTGTCAATTAATAGTCGCTAATAGGTGCTCTGGGCACCCCCAGCAGGTGGTGGAGATAAGGTTTCTCTGTAATGTAATCGATGCGGGAGCCCTGATTGGTCCTTGTTCCCACGTGACCTCGTGCTGCTGCCTTATCTGCTAGTCCTGGCATGAGGCTAGCATGTAACTATAGGGCATATAGTAATTGGTCTCTCGTTACATATCCATTCTTTTCTTAATCCAAGATAATGGGGAATAAATTATGATGAAAAATAAAAGAATATATTTGGAATAAATAGCACTTGTCCCAATGTCATTGTAGCTAATGAGATCAAATGTGTGACTCAGGGGTTGCTCTACCCTGAATTCAGCCTATATAAGTGTATTTCTATTTTCTATTACGAAAATGAGGTTCACTTCCCTCCATAATAGTCTTAAGTTACGGGTAAATTACTAGTAAATCCTTTAGCATTTGATACCCTAAATGAATGCTTGAAGGGTCCATGTTGTTTTGTTTTTTGTTTTTCAAAATTCAATATAGAGAAAAGAGCCAAAATGCTAGTATGTTCCTGTTTGTGTGCAAGACTGGTGTACATGTATATGCAGTTCTGCGAGGTTTGGTCTCTTTCTCCACTTAGCGTTGGCCAAAGGCACGGCTGACCATATACTGGTAATGCGGGCTGTAACTTATTTCGAAATCTCAAAGTGAACCTGTTTTCACAAACTGGCCCCATAATGTACCTTATCAATAATTCTCCCCCAACCAAGCTATTATTTTACAGGAGAAGGGAAAGGGAGGCTACAGGAGCCTACATGAAGTTCAGTATTTCTTTATTTAGAAATACAGGCAGAGGAATGGCAGATATATAAAATTGTTTATAAAGTAGAGGAATGTCACAGATTTACTAAATAATACATTTGAATTAATATGATATCTAATTAATACAGGCAGAGGAATTGCAGATATATAGAATTTCTTATGAAGTAGAGGAATGTCACAGAATTACTAAATAATGAATTTGAATTAATATGATATCAGGTAAGATGTGATATCATATCGTGAAATAGTGCTGATTATTTATAAAAAAAATGATAATAAAGAATATTGCACAATTTAAAATACAAATGGAATCAATGGAAAATTGGGTACTTTTGACTCGTTACATTTACCTGCTTCATTGCTTTATTGACTGTTATAAACTTTTTCAATATTCTAAAACCTAACACCCATCCTTATAATGACAGGGTAGCCTCGTTAAAAGCATAATGGTCCGGTATAATAGTGAAAATAACACGTGACAAATTCCTATAGTGAACAGTACTCTGAATAGCATATCGAATTCATGGAAAATGTTCACAATGCCTGAGAATGTAATTAACCAGTGTCACCTACGAATACTAGGTAGGTAACATATCTCGACGTCGTCATGGGCGATACCAATGTCACCATATAGATAATCATAAATAGAACGAATTCAAAATGCAATGTGAGGGTTGTTTAGCGCTGAGTACGCGTGGGTGGTTGCATCTTTTATTACAGAACCTGGCTTTGATAAAGGCATTCGTTTAATATAAAACGTAGGCGTACATGTGAATGACAATTTTTTAGAGGAAATCAGTTACTCGCCAGGTGGCCCCAATCGCAAATGCACCTAATGAAATGGCTGTATTGTTCGACATGTTACTTCAGGGTGCATCTATGCATTTCCAGAAAGAAATTACTCTTCAGTGCCTGTTAGGGGCACTTATAGGTATATCTTTCCTGGCAGTATCACTTGCTGCAATGATTATTGCAATTAAATGAAAAGATAGATGAATGAATGGATAAAAAAATGAATGATTGTCTAAAGACACATCGGCAAACATAACCATGGCCATATTATAAGTGCCATAAAGTTACTAAAAAGCAGTCCTTTTTCATTGTTGCAGAACGACAAAGCATTTAAGAAAGTGAAAATTTCAAAAGAAAATAAACAATTTAAAATGTATATGTTATCCATAACTGATCTTGGATAGTGAGAAGATTTTTTCAATCATTATTGTAATCAATGCCTTGTGATATGTATTGAGAATGCATAAAATAAGAAGAGCTGATTGGTCAACATATTCCGCACACCCCCCTTTGATTATTTGAATCGGTCTGCAGTATAACTAATGTGTCACACACATGAATCTTCGCAACTACCATAATTTCGTATAGGACGCACCTGTATATAAGACGCACCCTTTTTCAGGCCTTTAAAATGATGTTTATACCTTAGCTTTGTGTATCATTTAATATAGTGCGCATCCCCTTTTCGGCTTCATGGAGCGCCCCGGTGGTTGGGTGCATAGTTGTCAGCTTTAACCTTTTTGTGGGCAGAATAGCGTTAATAGGTCAAGAAGATTGGCGTTATGCTGATGACCCTTTATGAAAAAACTACCTACTCACCCACAAAAAGGCCTTGGTTTTTACGTTTTCAGGCCTCTATGTTTAAAGAAAACATTCAAATAAATTTAATCATCTGATCTCGGTCTATCGCATACATTTTTTGTCAGTCTTTTCAGGGTACAACTTAAACCACCAGAAATATATATTTCACCAGAAAAACTCGAATTTATTTCAGTCGATACGGATACCAATTATATCATTAATGAATAGAATGGAATTCATGTATCGTCACATTTTGACATTGATAGCTAAATCGTGTCTGGACAAAGTTTGTTTTTTAACTTTGAATTGAAATGCTGTCTTTTTATTCCTTTCAAGACCAAAACACATAGCGACATAGATACAAAAGTACAACTGGTGCGATTTTTGTTCCAACTTTTGTCAATCGTTTTTTATGCTATAAAATATTGATGTGTTTAGATAATTAACCTTGGTCTGACAATTTTAAGTATGCTAGGTCCGAGATGTTGTTAAACTGACTTCCCTACCATTTGTCTGAGCTATGTATTCCTCTATCTGCTGTTGGCGCAATGCATTAGACTGCTCGGCCATGACGATGTCCCGATCACATTAGGAAATCATCTTGAAAAATGTGGACAGGGAAGAGTTGCGATTATTTCTGAAGACATTTCTGTCATATCATATATCTCCCACCCATGTTCTGTATAGTGTACCAGTTCTAGGCTTGATACTTGATTTCGTACTTTCCTACTATCCGTATAGTCAAAACGTCAAAACCATAAAAATAGAAATACAAATTAGAACCGCGAGGGCATCAATTACGACGTGGAAATTATGAAATGAGGCTTTAAAACAAATCATATTAAATCACTCTCACCAAAATTACTTGGCGTTAACAATCAGATACGGGCCGCGGTTAAATTGTTCATTTCTATTTGTGCTCTTTTGAAAATGCTACTGATTTAATGCACCGTTTCCGTCGCTTACAGATCGTAAAAAATACTTAATATCCACAAAGTACAATCAGCAATTACAGGCGACAGTGCAATTACTCATGGGCTGGAATGAAAGCGGCCTATAATTGGGGGAATGAGGACGTAATGTGTCAGGGATTAAGCGGTAATCATGCAGGGACAATGACGAGCCATCAGTAATTCAATAGGATCCTTCACGGAAGATTTGTGGGTTGCACGGATTTAACCCTTACCGCATGTCCTCGCGAAACAGGTACTGCAATCAGGTACAGTGCACACCTTGCAGCAATAGAAGGGTATTGCCCTGAGCCGTTTAGTGAATACGTGTACAATATGACAGACCTCTCTCACTAGGGCCGGTGCCACATGTGGTCGTGTTGGGGTTCGCTCTCTCTAAAATCGTTGTCTCACTCTTAAACCTCTATCGCCCAGTAATAGGTGCGGAAATTCTTTTAAAGTTAGAAATATTTTTTGTTGGCATGCTTTTCCAACTGAACCATGAGGATACAGAGTACCAATATATTCTAGCAAAGGTGCTAAATATAAGTGTATCCAATGCCGTAACTGAGTACACGATACTGGCTCACCATTGATTCCATGTGTTCATAGGAATGTGTCTCTGTATCTGCGTGATTATTGACGGAACCAAAAATATATATTATTCACGGAACTCATAAGAAGTACAAAATATTCTCAGAAATTATACAATGAATAGAAAATAATGAAAAATATGAAAAGATCAGACACACTTAACCTTCAACCCACTAACAACCTACAAACCGCATATAATTGAAGTTAAAAAAAACTCTTAATAACATCGATCAAAATTTCTAAGAATGATCAAAACAGACCCTGCCCAGGGCTATCACCTTCCAACTAAATCTTCATACAGATATGACATTCCAGTAGGGATAACATGATAGAATGGATTCCCGAGTGAGGGTGGATTTTCCGAGTGCGAAGCCGAGTGAAACCACCTTCCCGAGGGGATCTATTCCATCATGTACTACCACACTCGGATGTCATATCTCTTTTATACCGGACATAGCCCACAACGGTAAAATATCAAAGTTGTCGCTGACCATGTCAAACCATTGCCGGTCGCTGCTGCGCAGAAAAGACTGTCTTCTGTTTTGGATGAGGTCAAGGTCAAAAATGACTGATGACTCGCACTGTCTCCGCCAAGTGTCACTGGTAGTGGGAGGAAACCTTTCATGAGAAGTCGGAGAATGTACCTTAGTGTGTCTGCACATTGCCTCGTGAGCACAACAGAACGGAATGGTAAACCTTGGTTAGCCAATAACGGCTTACGATTTTCACGTGAGGTATAATAAACCTGCATATGATATAATATACATCTTATTTCGTTTACGTGGTTATTATAAATAGCCATCTATATATATATATATATATATATATATATATATATATATATATATATATATATATATATATATATATATATATATATATATATATATATATATATATATAGGGTACTAGTAATCGAGGTAACCAACACAATAAAGTGTGAACAAAAACACTACTAAATACATTGATTTAAAAAACGTAATCGACTGCTTTCAGTTAGTACAGCACTGACAAGAAAGGTGTGTAGTAACAGAAACTTAAGATCAGACAAAGGAATATGTGTAGGAAGTGTACTATTTCCTAGTCGTCTGGAATCTTGAAACGCCCTTTTTAAATGATAAAGTTCCCTGCAGCTACAAACATAAGTGAGTTCGTCACTTGCTAGTGCATTTACTTTGCGTTATACTGCCTAGCCTACCCGAATTAGATGACATCATTGGATATATGAACCAATCTATCTGACATTTCTGCAAATTCATACGATATCTGATCAGCTTTTGTGTGCATAAGTGTTATTAGTTCGCCGGATATTGTAGACAATCTCCCTTACATATACATTTACTCTGGCTGCTAGTGCTCTCGTTAAGGCGTCAGTGTATCGGCTTTACCGCGACAAATTCCCGGAGCAATGAACCTTTATCATCAGGTAGAGGTGTTACACGCATCGTACTGTGTGTTATACACCTCAAATGTACATGCGTCAGTCTTAGGATAACGAATTTATTGAGAATCGCAGTGTACCTCTTTCCCTTTAAGTTTATTTGAGGATATAATCATAAACATTGCTTGGGAATCGTTTATACAGGGGAAACAAACAACTCGTTATCTTGCTGAACTTTTAAAATGAAAGAAGAATATTTTGTCACGTTCTAGTAGTTAAGCTATATACCCTCAGATGTGTGACTCGGATTATTTGAATTCCACGCGGAATTTGGCATTCTACGAATTAACATATCCAGGATATATTGGAACGCGCATAATACCTTCTTGCACTGTCAGTCCTGTTAGGGTGGCTTACGGGGTTAATGTGTATATATATAGGGTCATTTTGAGATGTTTGCCTATTTTAAAGCTTACACCCTTATCCTCATAATTAGACCAACTGCGACTGTCGAGGCCATCACTGAGCAGAGTAAGAGACAGAATATCTCAGAACCTCCCTTAGGTCTGCACACAGACAGGAAACGCTTTTGGCTCGTTTCTCTATATCGGTTATCAAAGGTTAACGGATCTGCTTGAAATTTTATATATACTAGTAAGTAGCTGAGAATATTTCGGAAGGAAGTGTATCAAAGTTTTTTTTGTTCCAAAGTTAGGAAATCTAGAAGTGAAAACGACACTTTGTTTCTCATTTTCGACAAAAACTCCCAATGAAATTGTCATAAATTTGAACGAAGCAAAAATTAGCGATTATTAATGTGTCACTCATTAAAGACTTTGTATAGAATGAATAAACAAATAAAAGCAGGATCGGGGAAACCCACATAAGCTACCTAAAGAAAGACCATCAGAGGTGAAATAGAATGTACCGTTTACCCTCGTGAATTTTGTGGCTGTATTTTACAGTTTCATGGTTTGATACATGCTCTATAGCAGTTGGTCTGTCGTGGAAATGTAAGTCCTGCGAATCTGTTTACTAGCAGATGTAATCGTTCAATCACAATCATTCGATAGGCCTAGGAACAACCACTGCGCCGTATGACCTGAGGCATTGTTTCTTACAAAAGGTGCCAGATTTAGATCCGATATGAGAAAGTTGCCTAATTGACCTGAGGTTACTAGGTGGTTTTACCCGATACCCAATTCCTCTCAGTCAATAACAACTGTTAAGTAACGATTGCCTTTCACGCTTGCAAAAGAATGAAGATACGAGAAATTACGTACTCTGTGGAACTTAATTATGATTTATGATTTATCAATTATGATTTACTGCTCCCCCTACCCGAATGCTGAAGGCACAGCCATTTTAAACGTCATTTCAGTCAACTCGTGTTCATGAAATTATTTTTAAACGTGGGTATGGAAGCTTCATAATCGTTTTGAAAACTTGGATATGAATCATAGATTGTAGACGAGTGGGCGGTTGGGTTCTACTTAACATTTGTCATCAGTTCCCTCTCGGTGCCGCTATAGGCAAGAACAAATAATAAATGACTTCTGAAGAAAATCTCAAAACACTTGAATTTGAAATTAACTAGATGTGAATTATATGGGAGTGATTTTAGTCAAAGCTTCGCTGGAAGTCTTCTTGAACTTGATCACTGCTATGGATTAATCCAACAATATATGACAGCACATTATTAACAGTGTGCCTGGAGGATGTATAGCGGAGGGGTGTGAAGTTAATGTGGGTGCTGAAGGCGGTGAGTTATACGCCCTTAACTTCTTACCCTAATATCATTCTTTAGCTATATATTTATCTGTAGCTTTTGGCTGGTATACGTGAATTAGAATCTCGATTCTTTAAGGATATGGACCAAAGCTACAATTTTTTAATCCAAACGTTCGTATCACTAGGCCACGGCGTATATTGGCAGAATTCGTTCCTGAGGTCGCCAGCATGGTAGCCAGGCTATCCTTAGCCGGCGTATACCATCAAGGCTCTATTCCGAGATCACCAGCTTGGAAGCCAGGCGTTCTCACCACTACGCCATGGCGTATACCAGTGAGCCTCTATCTCAAGATCACCAGCTTGGAAGCCACGCGTCGTTACCACTAGGCCATGGCATATACCAGCGAGCCTCTATCTCGAGATCACAAGCTTGGAAGCCAGGCGTTCTTACCACTAGGCCATGGCGTATACCAGCGAGCCTCTAGATCTATCTCAAGATCACCAGCTTGGAAGCCAGGCTTTCTTACCACTAGGTCATGGCGTATACCAGCGAGCCTCTAGATCTATCTCGAGATCACCAGATTGGAAGCCAGGCGTCCTCACCACTAGGTCATGGCGTATACCAGCGAGCCTCTATCTCAAGATCACCAGCTTGGAAGCCAGGCGTCCTTACCACTAGGCCATGGCGTATACCAGCGAGCCTCTATCTCGAGATCACCAGCTTGGAACCAAGGCGTCTTCACCACTAGGCCATGGCGTATACCAGCGAGCCTCTATCTCGAGATCACCAGCTTGGAAGCCAGGCGTCTTCACAACTAGGCCATGGCGTATACCAGCGAGCCTCTATCTCGAGATCACAAGCTTGAAAGCCAGGCGTCTTCACCACTAGGCCATGGCATATACCAGCGAGCCTCTATCTCGAGATCACCAGCTTGGAAGCCAGGCCTTCTTACCACTAGGTCATGGCGTATACCAGCAAGCCTCTATCTCGAGATCACAAGCTTGGAAGCCAGGTGTCCTCACCACTAGGCCATGGCGTATACCAGCGAGCCTCTATCTCGAGATCACCAGCTTGGAAGCCAGGCTTGGAAGCCAGGTGTCCTCACCACTAGGCCATGGCGTATACCAGCGAGCCTCTATCTCGAGATCACCAGCTTGGATGCCAGGTGTCCTCACCACTACGCCATGGCGTATACCAGCGAGCCTCGATCTCGAGATCACAAGCTTTGAAGCCAGGTGTCCTCACCACTAGGCCATGACGTATACCAGCGAGCCTCGATCTCGAGATCACCAGCTTGGAAGCCAGGTGTCCTCACCACTAGGCCATGACGTATACCAGCGAGCCTCGATCTCGAGATCACAAGCTTGGAAGCCAGGTGTCCTCACCACTAGGCCATGACGTATACCAGCGAGCCTCTAGATCTATCTCGAGATCACAAGCTTGGAAGCCATGCATCTTTCCCACTAGACCACAGAAGACTCCCTGACTGATGAGCCTTAGTGGGAAACATGGCTGGCAGACCTGTGACAGCCTGTGGTACTTTAAGAGACAAGGAAGACTCGTGTGCCCTAAGACCAACACCTAAGGGCACGCTGTCCACTTGTTGTCCCAGGATTAATAGCCTTCGCAGTAAAGAGCTTCACCCGAATCCCCCCCTACCCGGCTATTAACAAGCGGCTAAAGTGTCTCCCCTTTCTGCCGCAATAGCATTCTAACAACTAATGCACCACATAATGAACAATAATTCATAATTTGATTAGATATCATATCCATTAGTTTGAGTTATTGCTCTTCCTCACCGTATGAATCACGAGGTCTAGACTAACGAGCAGGAAGCATTAGGGTACTGTAGGAAGGGCTGAACTAGATTCTGCAGCTTTCCTTACAATTAGTTTCCAATAGAAGTTAGGCACATTGGTATTGCAGATAGAATTTATTGTCTGATGCTATTGCTGATCAAGTCATGTATTGTACTTAAGGATTCCTTTGAAATTCATTTACAAATTCATTGCATATTGATATTCAAGACATATATTCTTCTAATTGGACTCCAATCTGACGAAAAGGATAACATAAATCTACCTTCATTGAAAGTTTCAACACTGGTTTCACACAGGGAAAGTATTAGCTTACAAGTGTTCCGTGTTATCTCATATCATTCCATATCTTAGTGATAGTCTTGTGTTACCAAGGGTTCATATGGAGAGTGTAAATCCAGGGAAAGTTTCAGATCTTTACAAATTAGAGTGTGGAATACATTAGGGTGGGTTTTTATTCATTTATAAACACGTTACGTGTTGAATTGAAAGAATTAAAGTTTTCTAAGTGCTATTACCAACATTAACGGACAACCTTGCCACATGCTCTCTCTCTCTAAAGGGAAACAAAAGAAGTGCTTGATATAGTCTATAAATACAGCTGTGGGTTGTGTTAAATGGGAATAAAAGCGCTAATTCTGCTTTATTGTAAAGATCAAGATAAATGCTTTAGAAAGATATTTTATGCAGACAATAAACAAGTAAGAGAGAGCGCTCAGAATATGCGCATGTGCGTATCAAAGCCACCATATGGCTACATGATAAATGTATTATTTCTGATCGTTAAAGGAAGGCTAGGGAGCCTTCCATTGCTTCAATGGGTCTACATGTAGGTATCAGGAAAACTATCGCTACTTGTAGTATCGTCTTCTGGACAATGGTGATGCCTATTTTGATGTGCGGCTATGACTTATGACTTATTACTACTGCTAATGTACAGGGATTTGATGTATTTTAGATATATGCAGGGAGAAAGGTTCAGAGGTTACATAACAAGGCATGTAAAAAGCCACTTTGCATAAGAAGCCTACTAGCTATGAAAGACTGCGAGATTACGAAGAATTAAGTATCTGAATCCCATTTCGACATTTTAAATGTGGCTGCAGTTTTTGACGGCGGATGTGATATAAGAGAATAAACAGAAAAACAAAAACTACACAAAATGCTTTGAGAAAACACAAAAGGTTAAGTAAATGAAGAGTATTAAAACAGTTAAATCTACTTTTGACTTGTGTAAATATAATAAGGGATTATCTGTAATAGGAAAAAATTCTTTTAAATACAAAATGTTACCAGTATTGTAAAGAGTAGATGTTTAACAGACTAGTCACTAGGAGTCTTCAAAGAGAATTTGGACTGTGCATTTTTGTTTAGATCAGTATGTTAGACAACGTTTTAACTCACTACGTATCGTTGCAAGCCTTATCTGACAGAAAGCCACATCATTATGCAACACCCTTATATGTATGAAATCTCCCGGATGTACGGAGAGTAGGGTGCAATAGAAGATGGTGCAGGAGTTTATGCACTTTAGAACGACTTCTAATGATATCTTGTTGCTTATCCTTGGCGGAAAATAAGTGATCTCAATGAAAAACAAATGTACGCAATAGGGGAGAGTACAGGCAGAGCAGTGTACCAAGTATATAAGAAAATTGTGGTAAACAGAGAAGGGGTTGTATGATCACTTTCCTCTTTGTACCAGTCGGACCCAGTCAACCCCTTTTTTTATATTTGCCTGGTACAGGATTCTCAGATACGATAGGGAATTGTCTATGGAGAGTTCTTTCTTCATCTTGAGGCAAAAATCAAAATAGTGCTTTTGTGAAACCGTTTTAGTTTTTGATTACTAGTATTGCCTTATTGGTCTTGTGTTTTGTACGATTTAGCACTTTTCTGCTTATTCTCTTTTCATTTTTCTCTTTTCTTTTTGCTATGTTATACTTTGTTTAGCTCTACAGTACCCCAGATTTAGTCCATGTGTTTCCCTATTTTAAGCTTAGAGAGCTATGTTTTCTAAGTGTACGTATGCAAACTTATATATGTGTTATGTTAAATCCTCGATTTACCGCGTTACTCTCTTGTATACTCACCTTAAAAGCTCTATCTTTTTGTTTCACTTTTGTTCTTTATCTGTATATTTTGTATCTTCTCCGGGCAGTCAATAAACTCTGCTATTCCTCATATTGTTCATTTATTTTAAAGCTAATCAGTTTTGATTTGTATTTAATTATAATTTCAGTGATTTCCTTTTTTCCTTCTTTTATGTATGATGGTGTAAATGCATACATGGCTGGGTACGCAAAAGCATTGTAAAATGAAGCGCCTGACTCGTTGCATCTAACAATATGTATTACAGCGCAATTCCGACACCCAGGTTGCGAAATGTGCTAATGCACATTTTGCTCAGGTGCTGTTGGGAAATTCAATTTTTCACTGTTCAGGCGTTTAATGTTGGAAGCAGGTGTTAACTTCATTCTTTAATATCTAAAAACTTGTTCATGACTGCGCTCACGAAAAAACCACATGATTTTCGCAGTTTCTCTCTTTGGACGAATATCTAAGCCAAAATACATATTATAACTAAACCGACAACCCTTCCTTGGATATCTTATGAATCTGTTTTCATTCTTAAGTTTATTTTCATACAAATCATATATCCAAACAATCTTAAAGGGGGAACTATAGGCGTAAATGAGCTAAACCAGTATCACAAATACATGTAGACATTATAGAACGTTAGTCAAGAGTCACACCCATCAATGAAATATGCATTAGTCGAAATAAGCCAGGTATTCAGAAGTGACTTGTAAAACCAGAAGGTTAACTCTTAGATAAAAGAGTAAATGGTCAGTCCTCAAAATAGAAACACTTCCATTAATCAATTCAGTTTTCAACACAAAAAGGAAAAAAGAAAAATTGCATTTTTTATGTCTCCCTATTCAAATTTTCATGCTTATCGGATCCCGATCCGGGCAAGTGAGAAAGTTGCCCATGAAGCGGTGGATTTCGTCGGATACTCCAGTTTCCTCTACCATTTACAACTTGATAGTCACGTTTTAGCCAAAAAAAAATTAAAAATTACAAATTACAAATATATACCACCAAGTCTTTATGTCTCGACGAACGTTCAACGCCTGTCTACAACGAGTTTATCTGTCCATTGCGATGAGCAAGATATGAGGGGAGAAATTGCCTATTTACCCTCTATATTAAAAACACATTTTCAGGAGAAGTCACTGGTTCCTGCTGACTCTTCTCCAGTCATTTTAGTTATGCTTGAATTGAGATGAAGAACCAGCTCTTAACATTTCCCAACAAAGGTATTACATTACAACAGTTATCAACACTTTAATAGATAGATAAAAATAGTATACCACTAACTAACTTCAAATGTGTTTTTATATCGTGGCATACGCAAAGTAAATAATTTTCGAAAATGTGACCCAATCACGGTCGACGAATGACAAATGCGGGACTGTGCTCTATTAATAGCCATGAGCGGCGATAAAAGAATATGCAAATACACCCACAGAGGTGTAAAAGGTACCTATTTTCGGTAATATGACAAAATCATGAACATTTCTTTCAATAGAAATATTCTAAACTATTTACAATTTCGATAAAGTTAAAGTTGAACAGTTTTATTCAATCAAATAACTTGCAAAAGTTAATTTGGTCAACTACTCTAAGCACATTACTGTACTCCAATCTACCTATATAACTAGCCTCATTGCCTTTGACGGTAAGCATAATCTATGGTTGTTGCGCTTTCCCGTTCTCCCTCCCGATTTGTCGTCAGATCAGGAGCGCGAGGGAATGCTAATTTTGGGTGAGGGCGTGGCGGTGGTTCGCCCCGTTACCTTCCACCTTGACCGTGGCCTGCCGTGTGGACTACGGCGTTGCCATTGACTGCTAGCTGTCTCTCGACCCTGTCCGAAATCGGGTCCCTGCTGGGGCATGAAAGATTGATGCCTAATACTTAAAACCTTGGATTAAGAAAAGAATGGATATGTAACGAGAGACCAATTACTATATGCCCTATAGTTACATGCTAGCCTCATGCCAGGACTAGCAGATAAGGCAGCAGCACGAGGTCACGTGGGAACAAGACAAAGTAGCTCAGTTGGTTAGGTGTCGGACTAGTAATCAGAGGGTCGCTGGTTCGATTCCCGGCCACTCCGGGCACTTTGGTCGTTCTTGGGCAAAACAGTTTATTCCATATTGCTTCAGTCTACCCAGCTGCAAAATGGGTACCTAGCATAAATAAGGCAGTGCTTAGAGTGTGTGCGCTATATGCTGCCAGTTGCTCTGGAATATCCCCCGGGGGATTGAAATGGTTTCTGTATGTACAGTGCCTGCTAGGGGAGGAAGGTCGTGTGAGCACTTCGGTGGATACAAGACTCTAAACCGAATACCTTTACCTTTAACAAGGACCAATCAGGGCTCCCGCATCGATTACATTACAGAGAAACCTTATCTCCACCACCTACTGGGGGTGCCCAGAGCACCTATTAGCGACTATTAATTGACACCGGTTGAGGCTAGCATGTTCAGGTTGACCGGCTGGTTTCCATTCCATGTGTTGGTCTTCTAAGCTTAAAACCAAGCGGCCGATTGGTTTCCCTATCATCCTCACCTACTTACATGCGCCCTAGCAGCAACTTGGCAGAAAAACTGACCAAAAATGAAAATTCCAAATTTAAGTTTTCGCGTGTTCCTGCATGGCAGCGTAAGCAGGGTCTACCAACTGCAAGATCGCATTACCATGCGATACCTTCACTACCCTAACCCCGAGAATACTCGTAGCATTAAGAAATTACGAACAAGTATGTAAATTTTACTTAATGACCAGAGTTTGTGGAGAATAACAGGGCGGGTACTTTCCAGTTAATTACAAATTTATAAATCAATAGTTGTTGTTTTGTTTTTACTTTTGCATTTGCACCATTTGAAATTCGTCCAAAGTATGCCTTTATTGGGCAGATATTACATGCACCTGGATGGTAGAGCCTTTTTCTGACTACTGTGAAAGCTTTGACATGTCCAGGGCATCATGTTTGATTGTTAACCCACATTAACCACCTGCATTAACCAATGATTAAGATTATTGGTTTCGCATCGTTTTTCTAGGGTTGTCCTGCCACTGAAGAATCAGTGATATTAATATTTCATATTTTCCTTTGAATATTACTCCATTCTCTGAGTGCAATTTAACTGCCAGCAGACTCCCCGCAGGGCTTGTTATATGCAAAAAGGCTTCTCCCTCCCACTCGCACTTAACGTCATTGTATTTCACTACACCAAAAATCACATCCTACCTGCCACAGTTCGTTCAAGTGATTAAACATTCTAATGCTTGCAACACCTTACAAAACATCTGATACATTGTAATGGCGCCGTTATTAGTTATCAATTACCGTAAATGATGCAGACGCCCCACTTAATCTGAAAGTACCAAAGCTTAATTTCCGCTTTAGTCTCGCGCATGCGCACCATATTCTCATCATAGAGAGGTGGACTCATTTGCAAGTTCATTCGAGTTTAATTGTCTATGCAAATCAAAGCCTACATGTACTTATGATCTAACACATCTTAACCTGACTTAATGATATTTCAAAGTATTCATGTCAGAACTCAGAACTCCAGGTATCTGGATAAAAGCAAAAGGAATGGTACATCTGAAGAAGTCAATCACGTAAATTCGGACGATGCATCTAAGATCAGCCTCCAGATAAGTTCAAAGACACTGCTTCCTTTGAAATCAGGCTAAGCTAAGTACAGAAAAGCTCACATAATGCCATGTTTCAAAAACTACTTTCCCATCTTTCAATTCCTCAATAACGTGAGAATCTAAGAAAAAACTGTATTATTCTCAACTATTGAAACGTGCATTCGTGCTTTTACGGACTACCATTGAACGTACTCTAACCTTGCTTGTCGTAGGCATCAATCCACTGTGTTTATATTGGCTGTAATACCAATACAGGTGAATAAAGTAGCGTCGTTCTATGTTGGTAGCTGTTTGTTCACCTATGTGTCTGGTCACACAAGCAATAGACATACTGCAATAAACTTACCTCTTACACCTACTGACATTGAGCATCTTATCTCAACCCATTCATGCCTGTAGCAGCCAAAACAACCTGAACATTTTGGTGATTTCTCTCTAACAAAGATAATGATTGGAAAATACTAGTAGTTGCCTAGTTGGAGAGATAAATGGTGTGGGGTACATGAGATACATGTAGGCCCGTCACTGACAGTGTGCCTAAGGAGTGGGTTTCGGTTCTTGTTCCATCTAGTAGCAGGATGTCCATTGTCAGATTGCATTGTCCTTGCTTAGTTCTTCAAATGGAATTAAAATTAGCACATGTCACAGAAATGATTATAGGCAATAGGATAAATCCAATGTATTGTGAAATAGAGTACGCTGTGACCATTCCCCGTGTTTGTAGTTCCAGAGACTGCTGCATGTGCCACGTCGGTGGCTGCAGGAGTTAAACACCTAATTTAGGTTAGAACTTCACCTGTGGTCTGACATCCTCACTTAGTCTATCTACAAACGTAATGATCAGCAGTGTGGGATTCTTTACCTTTTAGTAATAAACTGGTGATTTCCTTGTGTTGGAAAAGGTTAGCAGTCACCCATTTATACACAACTTATCATGAACTAAATTTAATGAAAATAAAATAATGTTCTTTTTACTTGAGAGCAATGCATGCCTCTGTTCTCTAGGCCCGATATCACGTAAATGCCGTCCGAGTTGCCTTTAACGTAGTACGGTTAGGGAAAATATTCGCAGACGCATGCACTCGCTCAACAGCCTGTGAAATAGCTACGACAATACATTCTTCGAGAGTGCCTTCTGGTCTTAGAATTTGTCTCAGTAGATTTCAAATCTATGAAAATAAATGCATATTGTTCAAACAAATTGGTGACTTCATCACTCATTGATTTTAACGACCTCTTTAGGCTTGACAGAAAAGGTGAAGGGTAGGCTTAATTTGCCTTAAGTGGTAGACAACGTGAGGAGAATGAACGTAAATAAAGTGACAGCTCTGTCATTAGACAGATTAGAATCGATCACACAAAGCGAGTGTGGTAATTTGATTGAGATGATTAGTTCTTGTCGCTTCCTTGCATTGCTAATAAGATGACAAGAACAGTTTGATGATAAAATCTCGTTTGATGATGAAATCAACATTAAATGAAGAGAACGTGTGTGAATTGGTGCATACCAGAGTATCTGATAATTTCTTTTTCAGTGATGAATCATATTCGTAGAAGAAGGATGTAACTGGCGTGATATTCAACTTCGCCCGACGTATATATATATATATATATATATATATATATATATATATATATATATATATATATATATATATATATATATATATATATATATATATATATATATGTATATATATATATATATATATATATATATATATATATATATATATATATATATATATATATTTATATATATATATATATATATATATATATATATATATATATATATATATATATATATATATATATATATATATATATATATATATATATATATATATATATTATAAACAGCACATAGATAGTCTTTTTACTGATGTACCATTTTGGTAGGTTCTTCTTGGCTCTCCTGTATGTGGCTAAGAATATGATTGATATAATAGTTGACGTAAATGTCGCTTTCGTAACATAAAGAAATAAATCCCGTACCATTACGGTGATTTGTCGAGATAGGAAAGTTATAGTCCAATATAAGTGTCAGGCAATAAATCTTGATGTTTTAGTTTCTAACGGATTGGCCATCTGGAGGAACAATTGTACTGTATGGTTATTGGTTGTACTTGTATGTACAAAGTCATCACAATACATTATTGAAACATCAAATACAAATGAATACGAAAAGCAAAATACACAGCAAGAAAATTGAATATAGGAACTCTGATTTAGCATAGGAACTTTAGTTAGATAACACGGGAGTCTCATTTGGTGACTAGGTACATGTACACTACTCGATCACATAGAAAATACGACTACAACGACTTGACTTTTGCATTATACATGCTAAACTTATCTCAACTAAGGTCAAACTTTACACATGAATCCTACCAATACAATTTTGTGATCAATGTAGCCGGGCAGAAGTATTGATGAACCTCGAAATATTTCATTAGGTTGTTTTCAACTGATTTTGGTAGATTGTGATGTACCCTTTCAGAATCTGCTGGGTGAACTTCGGCCTCTTTTGGCCATTTTGAGAAATTCGAGATGGCGGCCGAAATGGTTGCCATTTTTGGGTATCAGCCATAACTTCTATTATATGTATTTGGGATCAAGAGACATTTGAACCATTCCTGATGTGTGCTTTGGTTTTCTTCTAAAGGAAATCCAAGATGGCCGTCAAGGTGATCACCAATCATAAGAGTACTATGAAGGCCATTTGCAAGATTGCCTCCCTCAATACAATTGGGCAATGCAATGGAGCTCGTCTAATTTACATTGATAGAGGTTATACGTACTTCTGCTTATTTCCCCTGCTACAGAAATCATTTGCCCTATCAATGGGTCTGCCTTGCCAATGGGGGTGTCGTACTCTAAACGGTGTAAATGAGGTTCTGTCATTGCTACGCTCAAATCTAGTGGGGCTGACCCTATAACCAGGTGGTCTGGCGTACAGCGCGCCTCCTGCTTGCTTTCGTGTAAAACTTTAATGCTGCGATAACTGAACTGGCACTGCAATTGCACTGGGAGACTTGGGTGGTGGTTTATGAAATGCATGGATGTGACCAACTCATTGTGCACCGGAGCTCCGTCGTACTAGGGGCGTGAAGCGTGGAGGAAAGGGACGTCAGTTGCATAGTGTTGGACGCCTCTTCTTTTTACGGTGTCATAGGCGAGAACATGGCAGTGCAGTCACGTGATGAAAGGCATCCACCAACCAGGGTGACACGGCATGGCAGGGTTGGATAATCCATGGCCTATTACCTGTCACAGGAGTGGCTTCCATTATTGCTCTGCTCTAGACACGAACTGCAGGTGCGCATGAAAAATGGCTACGGACCGTTAACCCATTCACATTGTCAACATCATTCCAAAATATCTTTATAACAAAGCAATATTCGAGGAATGTTGACTGATATATGCCGGTCCTTTTGGTTGAATAAATTCCCTTCAGGATGTTCACATATGCTAATCAGTTTTGTGAATAATGTCTAAATGATTCAGATCATATGTTCACTCTACAATTCAAATGGGTTAACCTATATAGATTAACCTATATACTGAGCCCAGTAAATCTTAGCAGTATCCTGAAAGAACAAAGCAAGGATCTACTCCATGCTGTTTCCATGTTTCTAATGCTACTCATATAATTCGTGATTTGGCATAAAATGTGTGTATCCTTTAACATGATCCTTGTACAAGATACCCATCTTCACTCCTCAGGCCCCTGTCATGAGGTTGTACGAATATGTGCACTTTATAAATATGTTGGCTTCAATATTAAGTATGATGCCCATTATGGAGAAACAGTTATTAGTACTATGTGCATTATATTATGGGTAGGACCTATTATTGACCAATGAGAGAGCAGGAATCGAAAATAGTGACCTGTACTACTAAAAGAAAAAATAACGACAAAGAAGACTACTGATTTTGGAGGGAAATTTAAACTAGACAACTGAAGACTACTACTGGAGAAAACTCATGTATCATTGTAAGGATTAACTTTATTCTGCACTACAATCATGGTGTGTGCTTCTGTTGTGTAGTTCAGTCACAGGCCTTGATGACGTTATTTGTGGTTGGGTTTCCACATACTTGTATCTCATTCACATCTGTGCTGCACACTGGGTCTGACACAAACGTTAATATCTTTAATAATCAAACTATATTTTTAGAAATGTTTGTATGAATGCTGATTTTCCTGTTTGGTGTTATAATCCGTATTCATTTTGTCAAATATCACTCTATTCGATGAGTTAAGTTCAGAGATGCATTGCCATCTCTGTACTCTAGTAGCGAATGTGTTGATGGGCAGGGTTCCGGCCTAGCCTGATGGTCGAGTGGTCTAATGCATTGCCATCTCTGTACTCTAGTAGCGAATGTGTTGATGGGCAGGGTTCCGGCCTAGCCTGATGGTCGAGTGGTCTAATGCATTGCCATCTCTGTACTCTAGTAGCGAATGTGTTGATGGGCAGGGTTCCGGCCTAGCCTGATGGTCGAGTGGTCTAATGCATTGCCACTAATTGTTAGCTGTCTCTCATCACTCCTTAGGTTCAAATCTCCTAGCTGCCAGTGACTTGGGGTTAGGCGGATGTTTTTGCCTGGAATTACGAATTTTTCCTCATCTTTATAACAAAAAAGACAATTTGATTCTAGCTATATTCAGTGCCGTTCGTACCGTAATAACACGATCTGTTTGGCCACTGCTTCACGGCCGATTGGGCTAATCAAAAACAAGAAAATATGATATTATCATGGGGGATTTTGGAGGTATTCACTATATCAGCCTGTGCCCTGGCCTGTCAGCAAAGTTCTACTAATTATGTATGTCCCCACCCCATGGGGCAGCATTTTGGTGTACTAAACTGGACAAGCCCGGCCTCGTCTGGCCACCCCCCCCCCCCCCCCCTACCAACGACTTCAAGGGATTCAATGAACTGGTGCATTGGTGCCCTCTTGTTCATTCACTTGTATTCATTTTGCTTATTATGTTGTAGTTGCTTTGTGTACCTTCTGGGAAGAGTCAATGAATTACATTACAATGCATTCACTCATTCGCTTGAGATATAAGCATTCGATTTAATATTTACTGAATTGCGACTGTTTGGCATGTATTATCAGGGCCATGATACTGCTTAGCTCCTGAAGGGAAATTTTAATGGGGGGTTTCTTGAATTACGTGACAATTATCAATGAATGCTGGTGTAATAGAACAAAGGCTTTGCAAGGGAATCTAAGATATATAAAAGAAATATGCCCAATGTTTTTGAAATAGCCTTTTGATATCATGAAAGGTTATTTTATGCGTGCCATTGATCATATAAAGCTGTTATCAAATTTACATTCTGAAATTAACCTAATTCGCTGTACCTGTAAATATTTTTTCTATCAATTTACATTTTCTTATTGGTCTGGTTGTCTTAGAATATATCGCGATCAATTTAAATGGTGGTGAATTTCTATCTAGAAGTTAATAAAGCGATCAATCTCAGTGTTTATACGAGTCATGCGTCCGAAATGGCCCACATGTAGATCTTTGAAGTACGCCGTCCAAATACGATTTTTATTTCAAAGGATTGCTCCAGGGTGGTTCCTTAATGGTACTGGTGATTGAACAGTTCGGATCTTTTTATCTCCAGACGAGAATCTCACGAGACAATACATCAAACTCTCGTCCATTCTTTGAATTCCTTTGTGTGCAAAACGTCTTTTACTGCCTCTGCCCTGCCGTTCCGGTTGGACTGTCAAGAACTCCCTGCGGTACCTTTAATGGAAGAGACAAAAGAAAAGAACTGATATAGCCCTTGTTATTGACAGGATGGCTCGTTCTATCATCATTCAAGAGATGTGTGTTGTTCTATAGATAAGAAGAATATATGATGCCTCCTTGTAGGGTGCATTACAGCAATCTGAGCTTTCCTATCCTTATGCACAAATGTTTTATTCAACATTCCTGTTAGCATGTGATGCTTTAGATATTCCGTACGTGACAGAACAAAGACGTCTTTGTAATCCAGCCCGTAATTGTTCGATATGGAAACGGTGTGTCAGCCAGTACAATAAGGGTCACTCCTATTTGAACGAATCAGTGAATGAATGAATAAATGAATGGATGAATGTATAATGGGAGGACTGCGCAACTTTTTAATGCAATCTATACGATAATAGTCTAAAAGGTCAATGCAGCACTGATTAGAGCAGCTCGATTATGATCTTTCCCACGCAAATGCGATAAAGCGTCCGTCATATTGTATAATGCGGAGAATATTATATTTGAAATAGGAACTGCAGTTTGATGTGCTAGTCTTATTCTCTGTGTTGTTGCTAAAACATATGATGTGGTTACTGGGCAATAATAACAGGGAATATTTCTAAAGCAGTTCTGGATGATTGTGTAAATGATCTAAAACTATTGATTGAAGTCAAAATTGGAAAATCTGATATTTAGTGAAAAAAACAACAATCAGGCACGATTTATCGACAATGTCAAGGATATTTCAAATACATTCAAAAGTACTTATTTTCTTGTTATATTTTGTTTTGTTTCAATATCTTTTCATATGTATTCGTACAACTTTTGTATCCAGAAGGTGCAGTCAATAAAGTACAATGCAATACAATTCAAAGCTTAAAGGTAATGGTGCATTGGTTATACAATTCCTCATCTTTTGGGGTGTTCTTGATAATAATTCACGAAAAGGTCTTTTTGCCAGAAACCAACTATTATCTCTTACTTGTTAAGAGTCGCTTAACATTGAAGTATAATACCTTAATAACTGTTTAGAATCCGTATAGTCATAAATTATATCCTCATGTTATGTAACGCCAAAAACATATACTAGTATATGTATATATATGTCCTAGTATTTGTAACTACTGCATTCTATGTTATGGAGCAATAAAAGTTATAAAAAGTATAGTAATGGGAGGGTTGTATCCTAAGAGATATATTACTCAATACAGACGCCTTCGATTAAACTCCACATGCGGATATAAGCAGCTTACTAGTATCTATCCGCAAGTGGAGCTTAATCGAAGACGTGTGTATTAAGTAATACACTGTACTGTACATTGTATATACTGATATATCTCGTATCATATATACCTCCAAGTACTATACTTCAATGTTAAATCACTCTTTACGAGTAACATGCCAATACTATCTCTGGAAAACTTTCACAAAACACGATACCCTTCCCTCCTCATTGAGCCCTCATCTATAAGTTTGACATATGATGGTCCCTAATAAGTATTTGTGGACAGGAGCTCCATTGAAAACACTATGCATCTATTTCAGTTTTTTACCCTAAAAAACTTGATTGGAGGGTACTATGTGATGATCAAAAAATTCCACATCAAAACACTTTTCTGGCGATATATAATTTTTAGAGACAAAAATGGTAAATGAAATCGGGACAAATGAAAATTTGAGTCAAAGAAATTAACTCCCTAAGCTCCCATAAGAGAAGGATAGTGACCAATTTTGGATTCTCCATGTTACCTAGTAGAATTATGAAATGTTGTGGTGTAAATAGTAAATTTTATTGACTGTACCACAAGATACAACTTATACGAATACAAGGAAATGAACGAGAAGAACAAAAAGTGAACTAAATGGAAAGAATATTAGTTATGCAAAAACATAAAGTTAATATTAAATATGTTACTCATATGTAGGAGGTCCCATATGAATATATGTAGACTACGGAGCGTAGAGGCATTTTACAAAAGCCTAGAGTGTTACAGACTGGAGACAGGAAAAAACACAGGTCAGAGAGAAATTGCGGTGACCCTGCCAAAAGAAACAAAAACAGGAAGTTGGTTAAGCCCAAAAGGGGGACTCACCGCGGATATGCGGAGGCATGTGAAAACAACATTGACCAATTCCATCCCTTTGACCGGTGACCTTACGATATATATTGAATACTGCCTTGCCAGTAATTTCCTGTTGAATGCTGAATCTTCTAACCCCAAACGGATAATCAAACCTGTTTATGATATCAGAACCTTTTACTTGGTAGCATTCTCAGCCAATCTTATCACGTCTCGCCAAAGCAAATCAAACTGGCAACAAAGGCTTTGGTCGATGCCTGACATAACTCTACTTATGATCCACACACGCCGTTAATTTACAGTACATTACTCAATTACTCCTTGCACTGGTCTGAATCCGTAGGAAGTGTTTAAGGATTCTGCATGACGTAATTTTTCTGCTATTTCAAGTATAATCCGTTAATAATGGTGGGGGGACTGGGGTAGCGGTCAAAACCACCGACTGACCCTAAAGTCATCTTTCTCACATGCTTCGTGTCGAATTCGACCCTGGGACCTTGGAAAGTGGCCGAGGGCAGATACCCCGCTGAATATACTACATATTGAGAAAAGAAACCTTTTTATTTGGCCTTACGGACCTTTGGTGCTTTTCTTTTTGAATAAACATTTCTTGGATGTTCCTCCAGAAACAAAGGGTAATCGTTCTGAAGGGTGAAATGGGTCTGATAGGCTTGTTTGTTCGATTTGGTGGACACATCTACTTTTTTATATAAATGGGTGTCCAATCGCATAATCTTTCTAATGGTTAATATTTCCCAAGCCGCACGCCAACTTCATTATCCTCTTCTTCCCAGAGGCAGCTTTAAACCCCTCATTCCCCACTGGCCGCTAGTTTCTCGAAAATGTAATCATCCAGCTGAAAAAATCGTGCCTTCCAAATATCCTAGTGGCCTAACATTGGTCCATATCAATTTATTTCCTTTATTTATTCATCCAACTCGCTCATAACTTCTGTTTAGACATATTGAAACAAGACTCAACGGTTATCCCGAGAGTACGTGACCCGAGCTCTCGTTTGCCGCCGAGACATCACGAGGGTGTGACGATGAATTGATATCAGCTGTTTCATCAGTGTTGCTCTAATCCTCCTGCACGCCTGGGCTTTGCTGCAACCTTTAGTTAGATTGGTGATATTTTGCCATGACCTTTATAGAAGAGATTCAATCAGTCAGTGTTGTTTTTATACTTTTCTTTTACTCTTAAGCGTTTAATCCTAATAGAAGAGGCGTACAGAATGAGCATATTAAAATGGGATCTACCAATGTAATCCATGTATACTTTAAACTCAATTATACACGCTCGAATCTCAATAGCAATAAGGTGTAATATACTTAACTGACTGCTTAAGAAATGCAAAAGGTACAGCAAGAGCAAGAAACATGAGATAATATGAAAGGAAACTTAATGCCGTACGCAAGAAAGTAGATGGGGTAGAGTGAACGCCTTGGTTCCGGGCCAAAACCTTCCATATAGGGGTGTTCTCACTTCGGGTGTTTTGCGAGTAGGACTACTAGAGAGACATTACATAAATTCTATATATATGCATATATATATATATATATATATATATATATATATATATATATATATATATATATATATATATATATATATATATATATATATATATATATATATATATATATATATATATATATATATATATATATATGTATATATATATATATATATATATATATATATATATATATATATATATATATATATATATATATATATATATATGTATATATGTATATATATATATATGTTTATATATATATATATATATATATATATATATATATATATATATATATATATATATATATATATATATATATATATATATATATATGTTTATATATATATATATATATATATATATATATATATATATATATATATATATATATATATATATATATATATATATATATACATATATATATATATATATATATATATATATATGTGTGTGTGTGTGTGTGTCTTCATCTTACATAGGACCTGAATCTTATAGAGCACCATTATTCATTAGCAAACACAGATAAGCACGTTAACCCTTTCAATGCTAAGGCTATTTTCGTCTAAAACATCTAAACCCTGTTTTGTTGTTATTCATTGGATAGCTCGCGCTGAGTACTCTCAGATGAGTACCCATGCCAGGGTCTTAGTCATTTCCCAGATTTTCTGCATCATTTTGTAAATTAAGGGGTGTGCTTTTCTTTACTTATTGGACTCTGAACGAGTCTAATCCCCTATAGCAGCTCTGAAGAATGGGCCCAGTATCCTGTTCATTGTCCATAGAATACCAGTATATATATATATACTCCAAACTTATACTTACTTTTGTAAAACCAGCGATACGTAAGGCAATTTATCAAATGCTATTTGGTGCTCATTAGTATGATATAGTCAAAACATTTCCCTCATAAACACGTATTTGACACTCTACTCGGTGTTTTATAAGAAACGTTATAGAAGAAGGAATGTTTGGTTTCCGATATGTCATGAAATCCAATGGTGACAACTCCGCAAATCACTCTAATAATAGTGTTTATCACAAGTGAAAGATGGCGCCACTTGACGTTCGGGATTACGGTTGTGCCACTCGTTTTATTATGTTTGCAGAACACAAACCTTAGAAAACAATGTTCAAATTGATCTTTTTTTGTATCAGAAATCTTTTGTCACTTATAGTTTGAAAAAAGATGATCAAATGCCAATAAAATGCATGCAGGCCTTAAATGTGCACTCCCTGAATACACACGTTTTCTCAACCTGCAATGTGTGCCATGCAGGCACGTCAGAGGTGTCTAAGTTGTGAAGACCTGGTGCACAAACAATTTGCCCTGGAGCACAGCAATTTTGGTAGGGGCTGAGCGACAATTAGTTTCAATATTATCACCAGGTGAAATTATCATATCAGCCTTCGTAGCGATATTGAGGGCCTAGGTGAATAACTAACACACTCATTTGATCATGTTTGAGGAAAATTTCCAAAAGTAAAGTTTGATCAAAGGTTTTTGTCTCGTCGCATGTTTTAGGGTCTCTGTCGCACACTGGTGAGACAAATTATTTGCGACAGTTGGGCACCCCTGGCACAGACGGTGATCGCCAGACCTAGTGCTCTATATGACCATGTACCGGTATATTCTGGCCTGATTGTATGTATAGTTTCTTGTTAGGGCAGCGGTTTGCACGACGGGATGGTTGAAGCTCTTGGCAATTGCTGAAATGATGAAGTTGTGAAGTAATCTAATTCCTATATAAACTTTGCAGCGTTTAGTAAAAGATAAAGGCCAACTTTTCATTCGCTTGATAAGGCAAAATGTAACATTAGAATGTCCTCCCTCCCAATATCATGACCTTGCACTCGAGAGAATGGTAGTCTCAGTACCGGATGTGTTTGGTGGGGGCGGGGAGAGAGATCAGACAGCCTTGCCGTCGTGCTTAAGGTATTTGCCAATCAACGGCACATCGATTCGGTCCGCCGTAATATTGCTACGACCGAGATCTACAATCGCGTAGCTATAGATCGATCGATGTGTGCAGAGTGGGTATCGGTATGTACAACTCATATTTGCATAGTGAAATGATGCAGTGTTTGAGTAACATCCAATGGATCCCGTCATGGGAGTATTGCACGTATGCAAGGGGATGTGCTTCACTTCATGCAAAGTTAATGACTTTGATCAATACGACTTGTGTGTTACATGGCAGATTCTACTGTTTCTATGTTGTTGTTTTTTTAAGCAATGACAATTTATTGGTTGTTGTTTAATACAGTCATCTTATTTATTTAGTGCAAGTTTGCATATCTATAATCTTACAACGCTGTTTGGCAACTGCACAATCCAAGTCCAGTATACCTTCACCAGTTTTGAAATGCTCACGATGATGACAATGTGAAGTAATAATGAGACTCCTTGCATTTTGATCCAAAGCCGAAAACCATATCCTGCATGATAACATGAGAAAGGCTGAGGACCATGTTCAGCCTGATGATATATGGAGATATAAACCATCTGACACTGACAGTCGTTGCATATAAACACAAATACATAACGATTGAACAATTGAAACAAATATATCAACAAAAAATGGTTAAACCAAACAAAGTACACAACATGTCACATCCGCAACAACATTTAAATCTTTGTACATGTACATATGACATTGTGACAATTTATTTTGAAATGTTACACCTGCGACACCATCCATATCTACAAACATATAACACTTAAACATGTCACCAAACCAGCTGCACGAAAACATGACATGTATTTCTGAGACAATCAACAACAAGACGTCATTAAATACATGACGCGTGGCGATATGGACTAGACTACATCGGACAATACTGTAAATAATGACAGTTCAGACAATCAGACTTGACTTCACAAAACGTATTTAGTCCAGCTGCGAAATATGTAAATTAGGTTAAACAAACAACAAGGAACCAGGCACATACCTTATATGCAAACATAGAGAGTAATTCAGAATTACGTTATTGTGCAATGAAATATATGTAATATATGTAAATAAACTATGAGGAAGCCAGCACCAAATGGTGCAGCGACACTTAGTGACAAAACGCACTTACAGTTGAATGACTACTGTCACAATAAACAGCAAACCCCCTGGCCAACCGTGACCAAATAGTCAGTCATTAGTAACATACCAAGTGCCATACTGAATATTACAGTGTATGTTCAATTTCAACACAAGCAGTCATGCATTCTATAGTACCTCACAGTGACTTTAAAAAAACTACTTTTCGGGACCATTCCGAGCTTGATGCTTGAGAAGACCAAAGGTAAACGTGCATTGACTGCTGGAATAGTTTCCTTTGAAAGAAAAAATGTATAATTACAAATTAAGAATCAGTACAACAATCCCCTACTAACAATCAGAACTAGCTGTATATCGTAATTGAATTTCCCCAGGGCCAACAGTTGATAGGCCACTCTAGGACTGGATTTTTTAGGGGCCAAGCCGAAGATGTTTACTTGCTCTGTGTACAAGGCGGATACAGAGTTATATAGCATTTTCCAATAGCAACACAATGAAATTAACGTAACTTATTTTAACTATTTAAAATGGATCTTGAAAAAACAGTTACCTTTACAGAACCAGCGTAAAGGAATAAGTTCAGCTGAGTTTGTCACTCAAATGAATGAATGGACTACCCCATGTCAGTTTTTCATCTGCGCATTAAGGTAGGTACTGAATCAACAAGGTCAGACACCAATATGCACATATAGGCTAACTGTAAAGACCTGTTGGGATTCACTGGTGGGATTGATTTTCAGCAGTTTGCATGATATGTTCATATTTTTTCAACTGAACCACACGCATATAAACTCAAATATTTTTTATAAATTAAACTGTTGTTTTTTTCGGTTGTCTTTGCCCTTTACATTGTTATTGCATACACTCATTCACTGGAGGGAAACCTTACATCCTGGAAGAAAATTTCTTCTTTTTGAAAGTTATGAAACCGGCATACTTTAGATCAATAGATCGAAATTGGTCGTAATATGACTGCCACATTGTCGGTTTGATGATTCTTCATTTGAAAATGCATTACTCATTCACCACAGCAAATTCTGACAGACAATTACTTTCTTGATAAGTAAAATAGTGTTAGCGTTTCTCCTAATGACTTGTTGATATATTAAAAATAAGAATTCTGGTATTATAAAAGAGCTTTATTTTCAAATAGTTCCCGGTTAAAATGTCTGTACATACATATAGGCACAGTTGTCCTCGCTCTGTTTAGATACATCCATTTAACGCGAGCAAAACGTTGCGTTATTTTGCGGTAGAAATACAAGCAAACAACGATTAGGTCAGAAAACTATAATAATGATTCTCTAACCCATTAACTCCTGAAGCGTCAAAAAGCCCACGGATTATTTTTGGTGTCATCTTTTTACAATAATTGCTCGTCTAGTACTTTTTCTCGAGAAAATTGAATGAAACATGTTACACCAAAACAAGAAACGCTCCTTCAAATGTTTTATGATTCCGTGCTTATCTTTTTTATTTTCATTTCATAAGTATTGTCGATCCCGGCGACACTTTCCAAGGACTTCCTCAGGCATGAAAGGGTAAAATCAACAAATGGAAGTTATTTTCAGATTATAGTTTAGCTACATTTCTAAATAGCAATGACATTAATTTGCAATGACACACAGTACACAAAAGTAGCAATGACATTAATTTGCAATGACACACAGGATACAACAGTAGCAATATTGCACCTCAATTGGTTTGTCGTACGCCGGGGGTTTAAGTATAAAACTTCGCGAAGTGCTTGCGATGTGTATGCGGGTTGGCGTTAAAAGGATTAAAAATAGGGTTTCGGACCACATCTTCAACTTATGCACTACCGGAGGTTTATTCATAAGGCCCTTGAACGCTGAGGTCGTGTGATTATTACAGCAAAGCCTGCCAACTTTGACACATTTAAACACTGAACACCTTTTAGAGTTGACCCTAGTACTGTGACTCACGAAATTGAAGTTTCTGCTGTTGAAACTGCAATGGGAATAACTTTAGGTTGAACATCTGCATTATGTTGAATAGAAAATTTCCATATCGTGTTTTACCCTGGTAAACTCCTTTAACCTCTATACTCACTGCCAAGAGGTACTTGGTAATCACATACATACATACATACATAGTTGCATTTCCCTTTCTAATAGATAATACCGCCTTCCAAAAGTAAATTATATTTACCCGATCAAATTATCTTAAACTCTGGTCTACTACTAATTTAAGTTCAATCGTACTTCAACCTGCTTCATCATGTTTCAGTCACTTTCAGTATATTCTATGTAAACCAAGATAACCATATTTACTGTCAATACAGAGCATCTCCCTGTGAATGACAAGCAGTCATTAACAATTGGTGTTTAACCCAGTTACGTCCGCAATGTACAGATGATCTAACCTGTATGGGAATACCTCAATAGCCAGGCGAAATTATTCGAACTATTTGACAGAAATCTGATATCTATGTTGGGTGGTTGAACAATCCCTCTTAAATATATTTCAAATGCCATTCTGTATGATGACTTATGTTCCAAGTTGTAAGGTCATACGTGTACTCTAAACCCCGTTCCAGGCATTGTGAAACTATTTTCCAATAAGCTTTTGTAACAATAACATTATAAAAAGAACATTAGAAACTAATTGAGCTGTTGTCTTTCATATGTTGATTTTTACTTTTTAGTTCACGTGGTGCGCATTTGATACCCTGTCTATATAATACCTTTCGCTTGTAAATGTTTATACTGTTAGGTCAAACGTCAATTATATCATCCTACCCCTTTAAATCATCAGCCCTGACATGTCCGATTCAATGAATGATAGCTTTCAAGAATACTTGAAAGTCCTTTGCGCCTGTTTTCCAGTTGTCATACCGATACATGTATCTACTTTTGCAACATATATAACGCCATTTATTAAAAATTCAAAACGATAGATATACCCAACATGAAGAACCATCTACACATTTTATGTGAGACAAGCGACGCACTGGGTGATATGAATATGTACATATGAAAAATGAAAAGACTTTGATACCAAACTCTAACTACTATTGCATTTTTTCTGGCATGCATTCCACCTATAGTACGTTTTAGTTTTACATTCGCCAAGGCATACGTCTTCAGTGCTATTTAAGATTCTCAAATTAACGTGAATCCATATTATTCTCAAAATTGCACTTCGAATAAAAAACACACTAACGTGTCACTTCTATGCACTGATGGCAGGTTCCCCAATCAAAATAGGTAGTTGCGTAATGACAAATGACATCTCTAAAGAATACTATGATAAATTATTTGAAAATTATGCATTATGCTCATCGACAGCATATACAGCATTATTTGCAGTCTTAAAAATCAACATATCCCCTATAACCCTTCTTCTTATCGTCCTCCTTATCTATCAAATCCCCACATCTTCATTAATCGCATCTGCATCACCATCCTGCTTATCACCCTTGTCATATACCCCTTTTACATTACCATCTTCATTCTCATCAGCACGGTTGTCCAAATTACCCTCCCATCCCCATCCCCATCATCATCATCATCATACCAGGGTATCAGAGTCTAGTATGGCACAATATAAACCCAGTGATAACATATGTGTTTATTATTTAATGAACGCCCAGAATGTATCGCGTTTGGGTTGTCAATTCCTGACCATTTACATTGATACTATGGACCTCCTAAAATGTGTAAGGAGCGCCACCACTATAGCTACTAGGCCTGTGTGTGTTATCATATATTTAGTATGTCACTGTTCTCACATACACAAGGGCATGTGGCCCGTAAATAGGTGTCCATAAAATTGCAACCTGAGGGCATTGTAGTGATTCTCAACGGACCACTATAATACGCATGTGATACCGCGGTGCCATCCATAAATAAGAAATGATATCAACTATTCTGAATCTTGCCTGAGAGGCAGGCTTGGACGGCGAGAACTACTGCTATCCAATCCACATCAGAGCAGCAACTGCCTGTGAACAAGACCCATCTAGATGCGAAAGTTCAGATAATTGCGATGTTTTAGCTGATGACCCTTGATACGGACTACGAGCCTGATCAGAATAGATGGTGCTAGTTGCCCTGAAGGTCACCTGAAAGCGCGGCAGTCAGCAGTAGGGATGCCTGAGATCTCGTCGGTTCCCCGCAACACACTTTTCTCTTCCTGTTGCTACGTTTGTACTGCGTCACCATCGTCTACATGGTTAATAATGTCACAGTAACATAGTGTCACTTGTCGGTGGAGTGATCTGTATTAGCCTGATTCATCTCAACAGTAAATATAGCATCTTGTGTGTCCATTCTTCTCATTGCCATCTTGCCGTTCTCTACCCTGGTTATTGGCATAGCCACCAGGGGCGCTTCAATCGTAATAGTGCTGCCACCTATTGGGGAAACTCTAGCACTATGATGAGAGCCTCTGGAACCTGCTGTTTTTACTCGGCTCAGTTGAATGGAGTCTAAGGCAACCTTTTGCCCATACAACTCTGAGTCTGTCGGTCGATTGTTTTTGACCAACTTGAGAGCGTTGGTATTTGTGATGACTTCATACTGTTCGGTTTCCCTTGATACCCTGCTCGCCTTCTTAAGAATATATACGTTAAAAATCAATAGGAAAAGACCAACTAGTACCATGAGACTGCCTATGGTCATAGCCACTGGGCCCAGGACGAGGAAGTCCTTTAGACCGTGGCCAATCCACACATATAGCAGGCCTATGCCAATGGCTATAGTTATCAGTCCTGCTATGATCAGCATCAACACGGTCTCCCATTTTCGCGGACTTTGAGGTATACACAGGGTATAGCACGTGACCTCTCCCTCGCGGTCATCCCTCCTTCCCTTAGGCATCCTGAACTTCTTGCCATTCATCCTCTCATATGCGGACATGTTGACGTCTTGCACTCCGTAGTTCCTCTTCTCCGTCTCTAACACAGCAATGGTGGCGACCCGCCTCTGAAGCGATCAGCATCAGATACTGCTTAACCCATTCCTGCCGCCCCGAGTTCGGTTAATTACATGTTATCTGGATGCATGTTACTTTCTTCAGATATCTTGGCAATAATTGGATAAATCACAATATATGTGATTGAGAAATTGTTAATTCTCTCAGTAAAAATCTTCTTTCAAATGTTTTCTACAGAATTGCTTTCCTTAGATATAAACATGGGATATATTTCTAAGCAGATGGGAGGCATAAATGGACTACAATGTATGCAAACATGTATCATGTTGACCCAATTCTCACTCGACAACTGTAATTATGGTGCAATAGATCTTAAGCTATCATATCCATGCTTTGCATTGATTATGGCAATTAGTCTAGTGTTCTTTCATGCTCATTGCACATTGCATTGATTCCGGGTCTTGTCCGACATCCCTGGGAGCTGTAACTGAGCTCTAAATAGAGATGACCTCTTCCCTCTATCACAGTTGAGTTAGTATCGTTCAGAAATTCCTCACAGTGAGCTACATGAACCCGCCGCTGTTGTTGTTTAAGTGTAATCCCAGGCTTTCAGAGAGAGGCATTCCGTAGAGAATTCTAGACGTAACGGTTCCACTTATCGGCTTAGCGTATTGTGGTTGGCATTTATTTGTGATACTGTGTCATACGCTATCCAGTGTCAGCTCTCAGCCTCTCTTCAGGTGGGCCTACGCAAGTCCGCACTACTAAAGGTGCCATTTATTACAATGGCATGCAGCCAGCAAGAATGTGTAGGTTTTCAGTACATATACTAATGTTTTAAAATGCTGTTCCATAAAACGCTAAACCTATACCACTCTTCTGTTGGTTTGAGTGAAAAACGTCACTTGTACATGGATTATGTACTTTTGAAAACAGTTTTGATATCCAAGCCCGGTAAAGTGAGTTTGATTCGTGAATCCTCACATATATAACGTTGTATCCACTAGGGCCGCAGAATTCCGTGTTTTCCAACAGCCATGAGGTTATGCAATAGTCGGTCTGCATTCATCATCATCGCCAACAAAGTCATCTTTGTCACATCCTTTCCGTTACCCTACAAAGCAAATAAATGCGTTAAAACAGAATAAATTGCATGACCATAATAGGAACCAATATACATATCTAATGGCGCAGAACTGGTATATCTCTATGCTCATTGAGCATCAACTATGATATGCCCATAGATGGTGATTAAAAACGCGCGCTTCAGTCCTCACATATCACACATCCACTTTAACCATGGTGTTATAAACATTCACCTGCGTGACGAACGAACAATGGGACCGCTCATTTTATTGTGTTTTGATTTGCAACAGATTGTTGCGCGGAATATTTTATGGCACTTTAAGAGACGAACATTTAACAAAATACTGTTTTCACCGTTTCGAATTCTTTTTGAAAACCATTTAAAAACAAATAGCCAATTTCACATTTATCTACTAGTAGCCATAAACAACTACCAACTGTATGCCTTTTGAAAATAATAAGTTACGATAGATAAATATTCTGTGGCAAGTACATACAACACATTTCAACCACACTTTGCCTTTAAAAAATATCCTGTAGATGGTGCATCGTATTTGACTCTATAGCACGGGTACCTCATTGATAGAAATATTCAATGAAAGGCGATAACCAAAGGAACCTTTTGCAAAGTGTGAAATAAAAATGGTGAAGTGGGAATATTTGCCCTAGAAGATGATCACTGAAAGGAAAATACCATGTGTACGAATAACAAAAATATCATGTTCTAAATCGTTCATCTTAATCCCCAGTGGCTACTGAGATATCTTTCCAGTGCTTTGGTCTAAAGATGTACCGGTATGTATGCATCGTATGTATGTATGTATGTATGTATGTATGTATGTATGTATGTATGTATATATATATATATATATATATATATATATATATATATATATATATATATATATATATATATATATATATATATATATATATATATATATATATATATATCGCCTTCGCCCTCGAAACCTGTACTCATAATCTTCAATACCTTAAGTATCACAATCATAATGTACGCCACAATAGCAAGCCAACGAATGGCGCCTGATGTGTGTCAATAATGAATTATGAATGGTTATTGAATCATTCCATACAACTCGGTTTGATATGGTGTCGGATCTTGTCAATCATCCAAAGCGCCCCCTGTTGGCACTTTAACCCTTTCTCACCTGGACCGAGCCTAGGATATAAAGTGTGCGTGAACATCAGTTAGTTGATAAAAAGTTATATCTTAGAAATATTTTTCGGAAAGTTACTGTTCCTGCCTAGTTTAATAATCTCTTTCCTTTTTTTTGAATAATACCCTAATTATGAGTTTTGTTTGAAGTTGCGCTCCAGATGCAAATAGTTCAGGGGGGAAAGAATTACCTGGTTTTCTATACAATTAAACGTAAATAATTGGATTAACAACCCGTCTGTGAAAAATCCGTTGATTGTAGATAACCGACACTAATCGCCGTACCTGGTACTATGAACGCATGGCTGATTCTCAATAGTGGGTAAGCCGGTGGTTTCAGACAATCAATAGTTTCTCCCGGTCTTGGGGATGGCTGGTAGAGCGCTGCAGGTTAACACGGTCATGCCTCTGGAAAGGGGCGTATAAATCTCTCTAACGGATGCAAATGATTTTAAAAATAAAGCATATAATTGTTGTTTGATGGGTTTTTAACGAAATTCACTGCTTTTATATGTTCAACAGCCTCCGTTGGAAAGGTATAACTAAAACAATTGAGCCTTCTTGTGGCATGACGGGCATGAGTCGGTTAACGCACTTGCAAACCGTACTTAGCCGAATGTTCTGGCAATACAGAACAAACATTATGATGATATGAAAAGACAGTTGGATATATTTGGAATGAACATGTTCATTGTCATGAAGACTGGTGTCAGTAAGTGTTATCAAGAAAGATTACAACCTACCATGATTGTCTAAATGGATAGATTATCATAATTTAAGCGTGTGTACATATATCCAGAGAGGTTGATAGCAGGGAGATGCGGCGAGGGGGCAATTGACATACAATCACGCAAGGCCCATTGCGCAGTAGACGCTTTAGTGATGGCCAACACAAGTAACACGCCTGCTGTGTAATCAGTGCGGTACTTAGACAATCTCTGACCAGCAAGTAGTGGGGAAAAGAAGAGTACCTGGGGAAAAACACCGACATACCTAAAGTCATTGCTAACTCTCTCACCTGTCTCAAGGGAGATTCGAATATCGGGGCGGCAATGCGCAGAATTGATCATGTATTGAATGTAGTCGTAGTCAGTCTATGAATACCTTACTCCACGAGGACGATAATAGAGTTCATATTGGTTCACTGTGTAAGCAAATAGTACAGAGAGTAACACTGTTTGCATAGCGCGTTAGCCTGGTTCTCTCGTTGAGTTAGGTACAATGTGCAATGCCACCACTAAGTTGGCTCGATGTCACGGTCTTTATCAAACTATAGATGGCAGCACAGTTCTCACGTGTTACTGTTTGAAACTGTAGCAGGTCCCCCTTGAGGATTAAAGCAGAACTAAACCTGGACTGAAATTATCTCAGGGTAAATAGAATCTCCCTGGTATTTGGAAATGATTGAAAGCAATCACATTAAAGAAGAGATAAACTAGAATAGCATTTGGCCTTGTATGGCAAATAAATAAGTGGCGTTTGAAATTGGATAGTGTTGTGACCTGAATTGATTGTGATATTGCCTAGGTTAACGGGGTGTTCTTTCACAACCACAGTGATTTCTTAAATCATTTATAGTTTTTCAGTTTCACATTTACCTGCTTTGAATACACATATAAATTGCTTGGTTCAAAAGTCACTCTAAACACTGTATTCCCGACGAGCACTGCCACCACCGTGCCTTATACTAGGGTTGTTTATATAACGGTTCAGTGCACGTTACTCTCTGCTATTTTGCTATGACATGAGCGTGTCTACGGGAGGTAGAGAGACTGGGCGATGGGAGAGCAGGTGATATTGAAATGCAATATGGAAAACATACAGTATCAGCTTTTTCCAATTATCCACCCGTGCGTGAATGTACCATAACGATCTGTTTATTTGGGCTATATCTCCATGACAAAGGTATTAATCGGAAAATAAATGAAGGCGAAACGTTTATCAGAATTGAGGGTATTCTCTTCTTCTTGAATATTGCGTTATACTTAAAGTCATTTTCAAAAATACCGAAGATCCAGACGTGGTTTTAAGGGGAACCACAAGCCTGAGTGGCTGCACGCAATAGTATACAGTGGCTGACTTCAAGTCAGGTCAGTGTTAACACAGATGTTAACATTGCTGTTAGTTTTACCACGGTTGGTAACACGCTACTTAAAGCGATGAGCATATGTTAAGATGTAACACACATCTGTCCCATAATATGTGTGATGATACAAAATGTAAGAGAAATGTTAGTGTTGGTCAATGAAAGGTGTTTAAGAGAGCATGGTTATATAATAATAATAATAATAATAATAATAATAATAATATTAATAATAATAATAACAATAATAATAAAAAAAAAGAATAACAATGAAAATACTAGTATTATATAATTAATAACAGTGATGATAATAATGAAAATAATAACAAAGATATAGAATGATAGCAATAAAAGCAATAATAAACGAAATGAAATTAATGATAGAGTTTGTTTCAAGTTTGTGACCGTCAAATAAAAGATTGACATGAATGAAATTCAGGTGTAACTTGATACAGACGTAGTTAAATACCATATTTCCATCATGTTGCCGTTCTTAACTACGACAGTCTTTGTTTGATCGGTCAAAATACACATCTCCAAATGATGTAACACCATTGCTAACACCTTTGTTGGCCTAGATGGTAACATCATGTCATGTGCTCAGAGGCTGGGATAAACAGATATCCGTCAGTGACTGTGTTACCATGTGTGTTGAATCTAACACTGTTCGTGAAGTCAGCCGGTGTGTACTCAGTTGATTGGCAAATCTCCCTCATCAATTCCCCCATCGCTACAATAACCCACCTGTTTATTTAACCATATCTCATTAGCACTAGCATCATTCGGATGCCACTTGATGGCGAAATTTAAATCAGAGTTAAGGCTGTGATGCTGGTGACACACTCAAAATAAGACAACTCCTAGTTTAGCACTCCTGTACCCTTTCTAACAATAGTTATCCAATCCCTGAGGTCTTGGTGTTTCAAATATAAGTTTTTTTTAACTTACCTGCTTGAGCTGACCTCAATAAAAGTACAGTTTCAATTTTACAGTGTTTTACCTCAAATGAGGTTTTCTTGATCAATAAAGATTCATTTGATTTATAAATACCATATATGTCTGCTAAATATACTAAGCTAGGGCAACTGAAAGGCAAATTTGGAGTTCCTGCAAGAGAATACCTTACAGCATGCGATTTTGGTGGAAATTTTACTTACGAAAGTAGGTCAACGTGTCTGACCATTGTGTCAACATGTCTGACCATAGTGACCTACTTTCTCAAGTAAAAGTTTCCACCAAAATCGCATGCTGTAAGGTATTCTCTTGCAGGAACTCCAAATTTGCCTTTCAGTTGCCCTAGCTTAGTATATTTAGCAGACATATATGGTATTTATAAATCAAATGAATCTTTATTGATCAAGAAAACCTCATTTGAGGTAAAACACTGTAAAATTGAAACTGTACTTTTATTGAGGTCAGCTCAAGCAGGTAAATTAAAGAAAACTTATATTTGAAACACCAAGACCTCAGGGATTGGATAACTATTGTTAGAAAGGGTACAGGAGTGCTAAACTAGGAGTTGTCTTATTTTGAGTGTGTCACCAGCATCACAGCCTTAAACTGACAACACTCATCCAAACCCACCCGTGTGTAACGTGTGTGCAGTTGAGTGATGGATATCCACCAGGTTCCCTGTTAGCACAACAACTCACCTGGGCATCCTCCACACAGGTGTACATACAGGACTGCCCCAGTCCGTTACCTGAGCGACATATCGCAGATGTCCTGCAGACAACTCACAATGCCACACCCTGTAGTCCATGAACAAGCGGTTTTATAATCTACTTTGTCATGTCGGGCTTGTCGTAGTCAGTAATTGTATCATCGGATCACAACAGTGCCTGCCAGCCGCCGCCATCTTGCTTCTCCAAGGTGATGCTAAATAATCAATTACCTGCCACACAGCCAGCGACCTGCAGGATTCGTCGTCGCAAACGGTCGGCTATCCCAACTGAACTGGGAGCGGCGTCGCGCATTACAGACTAGCTCCTATTATAGGAAATTATAACATTGTGGTGTGCCTCTCTCTCATATGCATAGTCTATTCTATACCCAGAATAAGGGCTACCTTTATATATATATACATTGATGCTAAAGAGTTCTTGAGACAGACCACGACAGATGTGACGCGACGCTCCCGCTAATTGCTGTAAGCAGCAGCATTGGGGTGGTATACGCCAGCCTCAATACTCTTCAGGCCCACAATGCATTTTTATGTTGGGACTTTTTCTAACCCTTTGAAGACCTCCATTAATATACGTGATTGTAGGATAGTCCTGAGACAGGTAACGACAGGTATAAGTAGATATATAGAGATATAGACCTGTATAACAAGTCACTGGTATAAGTAATTATAATTCAAGGATGAACGAGCTGGATATGCAACAATGCGGACAAACGTACTACTTCGGACCGGCCTAACTAGGATTTACGCCTATACTCCAGCGGATTTGTGAAAAATCGTTAATTGTTTGGCAAAAGCGCCAAATTTTCCATACGGATAGCCATTCAAGTACTCATCAAAACAAGATGAAGAACCGCTTCAAATCATTGTTGTTTGCCATGGTAATCGGGCATTATGTCGGGAAAAAGCCAAGAATAGGAGATTTTTGTTATGTTGACATTTGAAATGAGTCATCGGTGAAGTGCAAGGAATTTGAAATAAATACATTAACTTCAAGTACCAGAAAAATAAATAGCAAATGTATTCATTAAATATTCTTGGTTGCCATGGCAACAGGAAATTATTTAAGGAAAAGTTTGCCAAAATTGATGATGTGGGTATTTTTACCTCAAAAATGTATTTTTCTAGATGTTATCATCACTTAATTTTAATCTATTTGGTATGTACACTATGCGACACAATATTGAGAATATGTTTGAGTTTGTTATTCCCATGGTTACCATGGCAACAAGGCAAATTTCGTTATAATCTCAAAAAACTGAAAATATGCAATTTTGGTTCAATTGGAATTTTAGAAGTGACTCTTTGATTAGGTAAAATGAATTTGATGCAATAGCAATTTTCTTATCACCACAAACAAAATTGGGATAAAAGTCATCATGAATATCATCGGTTGCCATGGTAACAGAGCATTTTCAATGGAGAACTGACAAAAAATTATGTTTTTTTGGAATTTCATTTGATAATATTGATTCTTGTAACCAACCTTTATGTCAACATAATTGCATTGGCAACAAATGAAAGCTATTTTTACACAAGCCGGTTTGTTGGTTCTTCCGTTACTATGATAACAAGGCAGTCTAATATATGCCAAAGTGTGTCTTTTTGTTATAATGACTTAAACTTATAAATGCCTTTAAGTTTCTCAGATAATTTTGGGCCTAATATCAAAACCTTTTAGAGAAAAATAGGTAATTGTGTAATATGTAATATCTGTAACTTTTTAGGGGTTAATTGGGAGGTATTCATGGATTTTTGCTCATTTCTGCTCCTTTAAAACAAAATGGCCGCCTAAAAAGGCGTAGAAGTACAAAATCAACAATAACATTGTCAATGAATAAGATTTTTAGATGATTTTTTTTCAAACATATCTACGTAAAATAACCTTTCTAATGAACATACTTTTTCAAACTTTTAAATAATATCTTGCATCATTTAAGTAAATAATATGGTTTATTTTTATTGTTTTCGGGAGACACATTGTTTTCCCCTCGGTTACCCTTTTGCATCTGTGTCTGTGTACAAACCTTGTAGTAATTATCCAGACCATGAGACATGTTTTGGTAATATTTACTGGGATGCTTGCTTGGAAAGGTCTCTTAAAAGGCAAATGCACCATCAAAATGATCTAGGTTCGAAATGAGCTTATACATGTCACCTTCCAAATAAGACCACCACCCACAAACCTGTCCTCCTCAGCAATCTTCGGTTATGGCTTATGAAAGTGAGTAAGAAACAGGCCAGGAGTTGCTCATGGGGGCATCCATTTTGAGGAAGCTTGATGCTTCGTATGGGCACCTGCCACCATTGGCCATGAGGTAGCAGTGGCAGGACGTGATAGTGACCAGAGGAGTTGAGAATGATAAAGGTTTTAGAGATGGACAACTACGAAATACAGTTAGAAACAAGTTTGACATCAAATCAGTTGTTTTCTTAGACGGAGGAAAACAGTTTAATGGCTAGCCGTGTTGATTGCGCTAGACTAGATGCTACTAAGAGACAGACACTGACTGTTACTGATATAGCAATTACACACTTGACAAGAATGGACAATGTGGATAAATCTGATAATGATTTTCTGAGCTTTTTCATTTGGTTTGTGTTGATGGGTAGAAACCATTACGTCCGACTTGCTGTGACATCCAGCTGTGCTAATAATTTAAAGAAAATTGCAAGACCTGGAAGTCAGTAAGCAGACCCTCTTGGGAACGGGGTCTAGATTGGGCTTACTATGTATATTGTTTTACTTCCTGTCGTAATCATATAGAGTCTTGAAATGCATCAAAGAAGGTTGGCCTAAACTCATGACTGTACGTTACCGATTTGTTGTTTACCTTGTTAAGGATAATTGTTATGGGACGAGCTTCTGCAAAACCCCTTAGAAAATGATTTGGTTTGACTATCATATGCTCTAGATAGCTTTGGTGTAGGGCATAATAATCCACTCATGCTATTACGTGCAAGAGTCAACTTGAGTTCAAACTAAACAAAACAGCAATATTAAATCACTTAAGGTGGCTGTAAACGTTTCCGGTGGAGAGCAGACTTTCCCTCAAATAATGGCAAATTTCTCATTATCTGTACACTAAACCCCTAGCAAACTATTTATTTTCAGAAAGCTGAGATTCTAAGGAATACATAGGATATGGATAGGTTGTGTGTGCTCCAAATATTTTGAAGAAATTGGGGTCAAAACTTTGGCTAATCAATTTTCAGTACATATGTCACGGCTGACGCAAATCTAAGAGCAGGATCTAAAATAATAACCTGATTTGTTAAGACATTGAAGAAAACCTTTGTCTCTAGAGATTGAGACGGGGGTTTTGTAAAATATTGCCCCTAACTTTTTTATGGCCATTTATCTAACAACGTTTTAGGAAAAAAATACTTTTTTCGTTTCTTGATTCTTGACTCACTATAAAAAATTAACCAGATAAGACATTGCAATATGCCCGTCTCTTTCTCTAGAGAACATGTTTAAGAATCTATATGCAAAGTTTGAAGCTAAGTGATTAAGATTTGTGTCTAAATTCACGTCAGCTGTGAGAGTAAAACTATAGAAAACTAAGCTGAGAAAATGGCAGTTTTTTTATGTTTTGCACAGTTAATGTTATTGTGCAACAATTTGCTACTACTTTAATGTATATATTTGTCCAAGTGGAAAGATAAAGTAACCTTCCATTGTATTTCACAACTGTCAACATTTTTTCTTCTCAATTACCTCAAAATTAAGTATAAATGAGTACATTTCTGCAACTGCCTAACAACCCTGTCAACTGGATTTGGAGTGCCTTCCATATATGGGCATATGACCTCACCCAAGCCCCGCCTACTTAGTAGACTGGCATCTTGTTTGCATGCTAATGTAATGCATTATAGCTATAGAATTCTTAATAATTCAAAGAACTGTGCCATCAAAATCAATTTTCAGCTTTCTAGTGTGTTATGCTGGCAGACTCTTTGACTGCAAGTATATTGATTTGCATAGCTTTCTGACAAGGTGGCTTTTAGATTCTGGGCCTTGAAAGAAAGATAATTTCACAAACCTCTATTGCTGTATCTCCTAATCCAGTGATACAAGTTACATAATCCAGAATGAGTAATCCGTACATATTTTGCAGCAGAAATGGCAACTTTCCCTAAGGTCTCACACAATATATTCCTTTGTCTAAGGAATCCCATATGAGTAACATTACAGGAAATGGCCACAATGCCAACCGTCCTGGAAACTACACTTGTGTAGTCTCCAGGACGAGGGCACACTGTGATACAGCCGTGCTTCCTGTTTAGTCGACCCCCTCGGGAATGCTGCCTCTGGCAGGCCCGGGCGTTCTGGTTGTTATGTGTATTGGCGGGGGTGTCAACACAAGGAGTGACAGCTTTACAGATTTCCACTCGTTGAAGAAGATTGAGTATAAAAGCAGCTTTATTGGAAATGGCTGCAAAAAAGTGGGATATTTAGTTAAGGAATTATATGATACAATAGTTAGCAACTTGATGTAGGAGTTCTAGGGCCCTTTAGTAGTCAGAAAGTGGCATTTATTGATTCCTTTAGTTCTATGTGCGCAATTCCTGTCATGAAACTGTCCACATGCACTACTGCACAGCTTGAAATGCTCAGAGGAAGTGACCTTCCTACCCATAGCAAATCTTATTTTTAGACATTTCTTCCTGACTCCCATAATCCTTGAGGAGATTATGGGTGACACCACACTCATTGTTCTAGAATTGGGAGTCCTGAGGGGATTATGACACCACACATACCCAATTATTCACCTGCAATTTCAATCTCCTTTGTGTCTCCAACTGAATTGACAACAATTGTTGTGAAAAATACAATCCAGGCTTCAATTAGTTAATAGCTGAATTATATGGGTGTAATTGTACTTTGGGTAACTATATCATGATTGCTGTATTATTGTTTGAGAAAAACATGTGTTTGAAAATGAAACCAAGTTGATAAATACTATAGTATTGTTAGTTATCCATAGAGCATAGAGTGTCTGTTCTAGCTGAAGGTATGAGACGGATTGACCCAACATCCTCCCAAAAGTCCAGGTTTTCCCATCAAATACACACATTGTTTTTACCTGAAGCCCCAAAACTGGGATGTTTCCTGTTTTTCTCAGACAGCCGGAGCCACATTTTGATTAAGACTAATCCCTAATACACTATTTTTGAATTGATTAAAACATCATTGTCTGTGGTGCTAAAGTGGCCCACCTTACCCAACAGACATCCTTTCTAACCAACACCTGCATACAAAGAAAAGACTGGCTGACCTATTGCCAGCTCTAATCAGTTACCAATCCAATACACATCCATTTCCTGAGGGGCTTTGATAAGCATGTGGGAGGGGCTTATCAGCTAACTGGGGTCACATGACCATAACATTGGAGCATGCTGTCTGTCCTGTCTGTCTGTTCATACCTATCAAATCAAACTTTTGCACAAATTATGAAGTTAGGAGTGGAGTAAAGCTATAGTTTTTTTTCATATGGAGGGTAAGACCCGGTTCATTAAACATAATACATATATCTCAAAACAGGCTTCCCTGAGGACGAAACGTTTACGGCCACCTTAAATGCTCAAAAACTGTGACACCTGATACCTTAGAAGACCAAACACAAGTGGAATGGAAACCAGCCGGTCAACCTGAACATGCTAGCCTCAACCAGTGTCAACTAATAGTCGCTAATAGGTGCTCTGGGCACCCCCAGCAGGTGGTGGAGATAAGGTTTCTCTGTAATGTAATCGATGCAAGAGCCCTGATTGGTCCTTGTTCCCACGTGACCTCGCCCTACTGCCTTATCTGGTAGTTCTGGCATGAGGCCAGCATGTAACTATAGGGCATATAGTAATTGGTCTCTCGTTACATATCCATTCTTTTCTTAATCCAAGCTGATACTGATAGCCTTTGCAATTACTTTAAGACTTTATTTCAATGGCACTTAAAACTTTGGTTGGTAAATGATAGCTGGCGAGTTGGGCGAAGTCCTGCTGCATATCATTATTATACACCAAGATCATACTCCTATGCGTTTCGATACCTGTATCACGGAAAAACTTGGGAGATTTGGCGGCCATATTGGAAAATGCCGAAAAATCGGCCATTCTTGGAAAATCGCGCTGGGGTCTTCATCTTATTTTGAAATATAGACGAAAAGCTATCTGTGTGAAAAAGTTTTTGCCAAGTGATTAACGATTTGCCCAAAAATCTGCGATAATCCGCTGGACTATACCTTGGATGAAGAAAAGAATGGGTATGTAGCGAGAGACCAATTACTATATGCCCTTTAGTTAAGTGCTGGACTCATGCCAGGAGTACCAGATAAGCCATCAGCGCGAGGTCACGTGGGAACAAGGACCAATCAGGGCTCTCGCATCGATTACATTACTGAGAAACCTTATCTCCACCACCAGCTGGGGGTGCCCAGAGCACCAATTTTTGGCCTATTAGAGGCTATTAGTTGACACTGGTTGATGCTAGCATGTTCAGGTTAACCGCCTGGTTTCGAATCCACTTGTGTTTGGTCATCTAAGACTATACATAACGAAAAAAATTGGCCCAACTCATTTCCCATTTGCACCAACCATACGCATGAGATCGCATGACCCACTTCTGTTACGTTCTAGTTAATCGGGTTTGCCTGATAAAAGTTCAGAGTTTAAAGGCTTAGACGAAAGTAACAATACCGAGTTTCACAATGGTAAACTTACTGAGGTATACCGCTTCCTTATATTATCCCTTTCCCAGAAAATCAGAAATATTTGGCTATTGATATTTAAAAAGTTTTTTTTAACCTGAAGCGACCGACTTTGAAAATTTCGGGTTATAAAAGTGAAATTTGAAAACCGCGTTATTTTTCCCAAACTTAGTTAATGGTAGAGGTCACGTATTGCCCGGGAGAACCACCGATCTACCCGCAGTGCACTAGTAGCCTTCTCATATTCCAAATGGGGAAGAGACAACGCAAACTGAACTCACTAATACAACTTTTCACAATTAGATTTTATTTCGTTTGCCACGCTACATCTCCAAGCACAACAGTTCATGATTGAACCTCTGGTTTATAATGTACCGTGGTTCATAAATTACCCTTTTCAGTCCCTTAACCCCTCCCATTGTTAGAGGAACGTGAACAAGTTTTTTTTTATCCCAATGGCCACCACTGGGTATGGCATAAATGAAAGGCATGATGAGGGTGATGTCGGAGGTAAAGAAAGCAGGACTAGGCATAAGTTTTAATGTTTATGCTGGCATTAGTTTTGAAAGGTAGTTGATATTTCATTTTGATATTTTTATCGTGGTGAATATGTTTTTCTTGTGCGTCCCAAGTTTTCTCTTCCATGTGTTACTCATCAAACTCGTCTGAACTGTAATTGTAGCGTTCCCTCTTTTTCTGTCTCTTGCCCCTTCTCTTGGCGCGGCGTGGAGGCCTCGAGTCACAGTAACACCTGCAATGCAAAAAATACAATCATCACATTGGCTACAAAGATTCTCTACAAATGTTCGTTATCTAACCATAGTAACGTGTTGAAAGAGGAATCTATGAGACAAGTGGATCGGGTAAGAAGGTATGAGGGAGAGTGAGTTATATTGTATGGGAAGCCAGAGGTAGGACTAAGAGGAGGAATAAAAAAGAGGGGTGAGAATTAGCAAAATTAGAAAGAAGATGAGAAATGGGAGAGAGTAGGTGCATGTGATGAAAGAGTGAGGGGAGGAGGAAAAGGAGGAAGGAGGGGAGAAAGAAGTGTATGAGTGAGAGGTAGGTAGGAGGGGGAGAAAGAGGGGAGGGATGAGAGGTAGGAGGAGGGGAGAAAGAGATAGAGGAGCGAGGGGAGAAAGAGGTGGAGGAGTGAGGGTAGGAGGAGGGAAGAAAGAGGTGGAGGAGTGAGGGGTAGGAGGAGGGGAGAAAGAGGTGGAGGGAGGAGGGGAGAAAGAGGGAGGAGTGAGGGGTAGGAGGAGGGGAGAAAGAGGTGGAGGAGTGAGAGGTAGGAGGAGGGGAGGGAGGAGGGGTAAAAGAGGTGGAGGAGTGAGGGGTAGGAGGAGGGGAGAAAGAGGTGGAGTGAGAGGTAGGAGGAGGGGAGGGAGGAGGGGAGAAAGAGGGGAGGGATGAGAGGTGGGGAAAGGGGAGAAAGAGGGGGAGGAGTGAGAGGGCGAGGAAGCGAAGGGATGAGAGGTAGGAGGAGAACGACGACAAAACGGAGGGGTTAGGGGTAGGAGGAAAAGTTGTGGGGATAGTTAATGGGAATAGTGATGGATACCCTGTCAGCAATAGCATCAAACAAATACAGCCTTATTGCAAAACATCTATAAAACCTGCACCATTCACTGTAGCATTTTTGCTATTTACTTATGGCATTGTTTGTCAATCTCGAAATGTCTATACTCACCTAGATGGTCTGTGTTCAAATTCTAGTGGCGAGTCAGGCGATGCCTCCCTATGGCGTTTCCTTTGCTTAACTCTCTTACGCCGTTCTTCCTGTCTTTGCAATCTTTTCTCCAAATCTTCAGAGATTTTCTTCTGGTTATTTTCGTAAGTCATCATCTTTTGTTGGTATTTCTCGATCACTTTTTCTGGCGGGCATTTGTCTCGGGATCCGTTTAGCGACGTCTCCCACGGAGGGCTGATTTGTGTCTGTCGCTGACGTGGTGCATAGTGTCCTAATCGTGGGAAACTTGTGTTCGACTGTCTAAAGTTACTTACATTATAAGCTAGCCCGCCGTTGCTGACTTTAAGATCAGTCGGTACTAAACCTGTTCCCTGTAAGCTTTCCAGTATCCGCATGGTTCTTTTGTTTTGGACGGACGCAATATCTCTTAGGAGTGGATGGTATCCCTTTTCTGATATATTCGACGTTGAACTGACCATTCGGGCGGTCGAACCGATAGGGGGCAAAACTGATTTTCGTTGAAATTTATCATGGCTTTCGCAAAATTGGTTAAGTCCCTCGTCACTACTGAGCGATGCACGCGAACTTTGTCGACTTTTCATGATGATGGGCGATCTGAGGAGTCAGACTACCTATCAGACAGCATGATCGATTCCTTTTGTTTGTTAGGTTGCTTAGTGTTCCGACAATGGACCGATCACGTGACGTTTAGTGTTATCTATGACGTAACACGTCTGACGTAATGACGTCACACAATGCGCTCCACGCAACTTCGCTTGTCTGTCTGACCCAAGCTTGGCTGGCCGTTTTTTTCCTCTTTTTTTGTTACAAAAAGTTCGTGTTTGACATACAAACTTGGCAAACAACTTAGGATGCACTAAATCGTCTACTTTTTGTCTAAACTCCGCAAAATGTTGATTTTGCTCATTAGGTCCCATTGTAAAATTTGCCCATATGCCAAAAATACACATTTGATCTATCTCGCGTGTTTGTTATTATTATTAAAAAAGCGAATTGATAGAGCATTAATATATCGAAAAAAAGAAAAGGTTCCTTGGCTAGATTCTTTTACACTCCAATATATGTAACATATCGGCCCATATGTGCATCCCTTGAGAAAAAGCGTTATTTTTCGGGGAAAATCTATACAATCACCTCATGCTGAACAAAAAAGTGGTAGCGTTTGAAACTGAGGTGGCTTGTACGTGGTAAAAGTCCATATACTCTAAAAGATGCGTACACATGCACATTTACATTTACAAAGAACGAAACCATAGTATCCTGTACATTCGAATAACTCGGAATGACGGGTAAATCCAGAGATATATAGGTTATTCCTAGTATTCCTAGGCACTGGTAAATCTAAGTATGCGTGACCACATCGATCATCCCGAATTGACCACTTTTGGAAGAGCATAAATGCTTTTTGTAGCAGTAACGAAAGTTAAACAGCACAACCCATTCCTTTCGAGAATTGAACAGTGGTCCTGCAGATCCCAGATTATTTCAGCGAGTGTATTGCTGTACCTCGTTTGTCACTACGGCTCAGGCTATGCGGCCAAGTTCCTTTGTTCTGCTTGCACCGTATAGCAACAATGGCCAACAATGCACACTAGTGTAAAACGATATTCTTCTTCCTTGCTACCACCTAACTTCTCGTAGAAGACTCCGGTATTGAACGAGGCAGTGTTTGTTATATTGTTTCGCAAGAAATGTGCTATTGTTTAAAGGTGTGTCTCATTTTCCAGTGTTGAGGTTGCCCATTGTTGAGTACATAAGAACAGAGACGGGACTCACGTCACTAGAAAAGTGCCGCCGTCAACAAATGATTTCCATATTATTGTCCCAACATAAGCGACGACAATACCTGCCCCATTGTCTATTTTTCTCATAAATAGAAACGTATGTTATCAGTTTAAGGTCGATAGCAAAAAGGTAACCCGTAGCATCCCCAATATGTTAGGCATATAGAAAGCAATTGATTTTGCAATACTATAAATGCATAAAATTGCCCATATTTGTGATCCTTCCTGTGAAAAAAACGCCCATTTTCAAATAAACCCTTAACACTTCAAACATATTCTCACACTGCTGTGAACTATCTTAAGAGCTTATTGATGCAGCTCACCTGGATCTTCAAAACTACATGCTTTTGTTTTGTTTTGATTATGTAAGAAATAAAAGCGGACAAGGTTTGCATAGTTGCATTATTGTCAAATGTAAAACTACAGCTTTCAAGTTTGAAACACAAATAAAATGTTTTAGTTTATTTCATATCTGACAAGCGCATTTACAAAGAAATACATGTATATATACAAATGGAACATTATATTAAAGTTTTTGGAGTGTAATATCATGAATATATAAACAATTAACATTTGGAAATGGTCATGCTAAAACAGTGATATGCAGTACATTAAAAGGAACACCTATTAACTACATGGGTAAAGTAAAAAACCCTCATTGTGAACTCCATGGAGATGTGAATACCTTCTATTGTGAACAGAATTTGCCAGTCCCCTTTGAACCGTATACATGTTCATTGCATAAAGCCCTCGGATATGTGAACACCTCCCAATGTTTTGTGGCCCCAAGGTCTGAGGTATCACTGTATATATTATATATCTTTCTATGCCATTCATTTGAGAATTTTTCCCAGGACAAGTTAAGATAAATATCATTTATCATTTGGCGGGAAAGCGTTATTTGGGTGTGGAAGCTTAATTACTAATTGGGTGGGAATGCCTGAGAGAGTGGGGAATTGAGTGTCTATGGAATGACCCGGGAGATTGCATTTCTGACTAAAACATGAGGAGGATAATGAAATGATGGTGAAAATATAATAATAAAAGGGTGATAATAAAATCAGAAAAATGGAAAACTAATTGGTTGATGCTACAACTCTTTTTTTAACATGGTGATTTTGAATTTTGGATTTTGTTTCAGGTCATTTTTTCTGCAATATTGCAGCTAAGTCATGGCTAGCCAATTGTGAATGATAGAGCAAAAACAACAATCTCCATTGTCTAAGGAACTAACTAGATAGATACAAACAGAACTATCAGTCCACACTTCAGCAAATTAGCCTTTTATGTAGGAGTACTAAAAATTCATCAAATTTCAATCAAATTCCAAATGACATTTCCAAATTGAGCTCTAGGCATGAAAAGCTTTATTCCAAATGTTGACAATTCAACGATTGCAAATATTTTTTTTGACATTCAGTGTCATTTTCGATTACAATAGAGCGAACTAAGCAGAAAAGGGGCTGATAAAACTGCTTTATGCTGTCATCACCTGTCACCTCTATAAAACAACAGACAGATCAAACATGAAAGACATGACAATTGGTGCCTCCTGTCATACAATAAAGCAAAAGATGCCTTGAAAAGGAACAATATAAAAGTTTTAAAAGGCATGAATGCAATTCTTCAATGAAAACTACAATACGTAAAATGCCACAAAGTAGTTTGGCAACAAATCAGCACAATAAAAGGATAAATAAAAACACAAGAACTCTGAGAGCATCATTAAAACACAAGGGTGTATTTTCAAAGGAAATACAATTTACTTTGAAAAATATCACTTCTTACTGCTCTTATATCAAAGTTACTCAAAACCTTTCTTAAGTCAGACATATATTTAAGGAATGATTTAAAAATCGACACCAACAAATCAACACAAAAATTCATAGGAAGGAAAATCGTCATTTGCTGTAAACCAATACAATTGCGACAAATTTTAGAAAATTCCATCTGCAAATTGTCACAAATTAATTGTTAAATACCATTCATGAATAAACTAAGTGTGAGAAATTTTCAACCTGAAATGTTTATGGTAAGGTTGCAAATAAAATTAATATTGCCACAACCTGCCAAGGGTCTTACAATACTCTCAACAGGTGAGTATTGGACAAACTAAAATAATTCATTACAATTTACCTGACCCTACTGTCAATTTTGGAAAGAAAATGTTAAAAAAAATTTTTTTACTCAATATGTACCATTACGACTATACATGTTTATACTAAGTAGTATCTTAAGAGACAGTTTTGGACACTGAATGTTTTGGCTACAATGATTATCATGTTTATCTAATTTGATGATCTGACACATTTCCAGAAAATTGTATGATTATTTTTCTATGTTTAATTGAGGCTCCCTTGCTTAATAACATGTTCTATAAAAATGGGCAAATAGTACCAATTGGGTAACTCTTTTGTAGCATTCTATGAAATTTGCCTATTTCCTATTTCACAAACTTCAACCATCAATGGTTCAGAAACATTTTCTATATGTCAACTCATTAAGGTGTTAAGAGCATTGTGTAGATGGTTAAGACAATTTTTGCTGAAAATTAAACTTGGCAATCCTGACTTATACCAATTTTCCCTGATGTTGCCCTATAATTCCTATATAAGAGCAAAAAAATGCTTTAATCACAGAACAATACTTTAGGCAGTGACAACGTCTCTGAAGGTAAATAAAATTGGCTGAACTGTGACTAGAACAAATAGAGGAAATATAAAGAAAAATCTCAGTTCCTCTATTCTTGTTTGACTAGTGCTGGCTGACTGTCCTCCATTATTTTCAATGCTTACACCACTCCACAGGCTGCCAGTATCAGACTAGACAGGGAGAATGCAGGAGACCTATGAGACATCTGAAATCATAATCAAGATATAATAAGATAAATGATTGTGTAATTATCGGATTGTGATAATGACTTCACTTAATTAATATATGGCATTTCAAAAACTTGAGGGAAAAAGTGGACAAAAATGATAAAATCATGCAAACAATAGTGTTGGGACGATCATCGATTATAATCGATAATCGATCGTTTGCCTCTCTTATACTGATTAATCGATTACGAAACTGGCAATCGATAATAATCGGAAAAGGTGACACCTAGTGGCAAAATATAGAACTAAATGACAGGCAAGTTGTCACATTTCTTGCTATGAAACTAAGCTCCAAAAACACTTCAAAACAAAGTTAAGGTAGGTGCTAATAGCAAGTAATTGTCATAGACTATCACTTATTATTAGGCTCTAGATATCTAGTACCCAATTACTGCAAAAGTGCGAAGAACTGATTATGATCGATAATCGTTGGGTTGGCTGCAACTGATTATCGATCATGAAATTGCAACCGATTCCCAACCCTAGCAAACAATTTATATCATTTGTTGTGAACATCCCTATCTGATGATGTACAGTGAGGTAGTCAAGTGTTTTGAAAAAATCTTTAGTGCCATTATAACCCACCAGCTATACCAAACACAGTCACACTTACTCAGAAAGCCCACCGACTAAACTACCTGAGAGAAATAGGCAGGTAGGCGTTCATTGCAGGTGAAGGTTAAAGCATTTTTCTCCTTGGGAAATATTTGTTGATTAAGCTGATGTAGCGTGGTGTGTAGTGTTGGGACGATCATCGATTATAATCGACGCTTACTCGGTTGCCTCTTTCATAATGATTTATCGATAATGAAACTGGTTATCGATAATAATTGGAAAAAATGACACCTAGCGGCGAAACATGAAACTAAAAAACGGCAAGTTGTCAGCTTTCTCGCAATGAAACTTAAGCTCCAAAACACGTGAAAAGGTAGTAAAAGTGTTCCAAAATGTAAAAAGATTATTGGTCTTACGAATCATATACTGGTATTCAGGTACCAATCCAAATTATGCATGTTGGGGATGCAAGCTGGAGCAGATCGTAAGAGCTTATTTGGTGCACTTTTACTCTTTCTAAGGAGTGTTACGAAAGGTGCTCATGTTTCAAATTTTGCACTCTAGGCCTGTACCCAATTACCGAAAGAGTGCGATGAACTGATTATGATCGATAATCGATCGGTTGGCTGTAACTGATTATCGATTATGAAATTGCGACCGATTCCCAACCCTAGTGGTGTGGTCCCTCATAGCAGGTGGTCTCATGTATTCAGTAGGTTGTTCCTGAAAGCAGGTGTCCTGTCTTAGCTAGTAGTTCATCATAGCTGGTGGTCTATTATAGGCTAGCTGATCTATCTTAGCAGGTGTCTTCCATAGCAGTTGGTCTCTCTTAGCATGTAGTCCCTTTAAGCAGCTGGTCTCTTAGGCCTAAAATATTGCATGTTTGCTGTCACAGTCCGAAAAAGGGTAGATATGTAGGTAGGTAAAAGAATTTATATGAATTATTCTTTTACAAACAATGAGAATTTCATAGCAGCTGTAGTTGGAATGCAATGCTCTAATCTCCTTGATTGTTAGTTGGGGAGTTGGGAGGGCAGAAAAAATCTTAGGGTGGTAAGTTTTCAATAAATTGATTAGGGTTGTGTTACAGGAACCAAACAATTTTTTAGTCCTTATAGCAGACAGTCTCTCATAGCAGGTGGAATCTCAAAGCAGGTGGTCTGTTATAACAGTGGTCTCTCTAAGTAGGTGGTTCTCCATAGAATAAATAATGAGGTAGATGCAGGTGGCTAATCGTCTTCTCTCTCTCTCCCTCTCTTGCTTTCTGGTCTAGGTTGGCACTTACTACATACTTGCAGAAAGGAAAACCCTTCAAGAGACCAGAAAACAATTCAGCTTTGTGGAATACTCTGAAAGAAAAAAAGCAGAAAACTCTTGAATGGGAATCAATAGGTAGTTATTCAATTTAAGTTACGGATACATAGAAAACTGTTCTGAAGATGGACAATAATGCTTAGATAATTCAGTGGGACCTCAAGAAAAAAAGTTAATTATCACACTGAACAGAATACAACTGGTCAAAAATCATATTTTTTGATGATGATGATGACGATGAAACCTGAATAAGGCTATTCCCATTATGATATACAAAGTTTGAACCTTAATCATATCTGCAATATTCCTATGTATCATATCTACAACTGCACACATGGAACTCTTTTTATCTTGCCCACAGGTGTTTTATTTAACTAGAACAATGTGAGTCTAGCATGTGCTGTGTGTGAGTTACCTGGACTGAGCTCTGCACTGCCATCCAGACACCCAATGATCCACTCACACTCGTCCTCACAAGACATCCTGAAAAGACACAAATACAGCAGTACAGAGCAGCACAATACAGTACTATACAATGAGACATCCAATGATCCACTCACACTCGTCCTCACAAGACATCCTGAAAAGACACAAATACAGCAGTACAGAGCAGCACAATACAGTACTATACAGTGAGACATCCAATGATCCACTCACACTCGTCCTCACAAGACATCCTGAAAAGACACAAATACAGCAGTACAGAGCAGCACAATACAGTACTATACAGTGAGACATCCAATGATCCACTCACACTCGTCCTCACAAGACATCCTGAAAAGACACAAATACAGCAGTACAGAGCAGCACAATACAGTACTATACAATGCAGCAGAGTGCACTGCAGTGTAGTTGAGTGTGAACCCAACAGGTCTCAATGTACGATGTAGTCCTTAAGCCCACAGCCTAGGATTTGGAAACAGCAGGTCAGATCTGAGGATTTTAGAAATTTGGGGGGTTAAAAGTCTGTTACACAATAAATTTACAAACCGATATAATGACATAGCAAGACAAAGTTTGCTTCTTTACATCATCTAATTTACCTATTGTCTTGTATGAGTGAAACTCTTGGCATATTTCCTAGGAAAGTGAAAATTACTCCCTGAATGCTAGTTAGGTAAGTCCCTGCCCACTTCTTCTAAATTTTGAAAATTAGGTGGTACGGCTACTAAAACATAGGAAGTAGTAGCTCCATTGGGCAACAGAACATTTTGGGATCTCGTCAGAAAACACACTTTAATCCCTTAGGTGTCCTATTATTTCTAATGGAAACAGGTGATGGAACTAATAAATATTTGGGACTAGTAGTCCAACATTGGCTACAGGAATTGTTTGGAGCAGTCAAGCCCTGTGCAATATGGTTTTGTAAAGTACAATTAATGTTACAGTACAGAGCTGAACATTCAAACACAATACCTCAGTGACTTATAATTTTCTAAAATGAATTGAATACAAATGCTGCCAATAAATGTTTAAACCAGTAAAAAGGGCAGATAGTGTATACATGACAGATCTATAGGAAGAAGTGCTGTCTAGAGGAAGAACTTACCATCCAGAGCCATTAAAAGAGTTAGTACTAACATATATATCTATCAAGAAAACTTACTTGATTTGTGCCACTTTATGATTTCCCACCTCCTTCATGACGCAATCCACAACATCTCCAAAAGATGAGACGAATTCTGTTAAACTACTGATATTCACATCCAGGGGTAGGTTCTCTATCTGTATCACATGATCCCCCTTCAGATCCCAGCTCTCAACCACTGCATCTGCATAGGAATACTCCTGCAAAAGTTCTTCACCCATTTCATTATCGTTTAGTTGATTTGTAGGATACACATCATCGGCTATTTGCGATAAACTAGGTGGCTTTGACTGGGCTTCAACTTGTCTTGAATTTGATTGTTTCATAAGTTCATTATTTGTGCCTGGTAATTCAGGAAAGTCATCATCCTCAAAAACATTTGCCCTTTTTCCATGGGAGAAATATTTTGCTCCCGATGAAGAGTATTGTCTGTGACTAGAGTAAATATCCGGGGTAGAACTTAAACTGTCTACACTGATTGTGGATCCTGCTCTGGATCTGCAGACCCCTTCAGACTGAAAGAGGAAAAAGATACAGCTGTATGATGAGGGGAGAGGCTAAGACATTAATGACTAAGTGGGGAACATGCAACATTCAAATTCAAATGTTAGGTTGGAGTTTCTTCAATCATCACTTTGTCTGCTATATTCAGTGTTATCGTGAGTTGGCTAGTTGGCAATAGTGATGGAAACCAGAATGTTTCTAGTCAGTGAATACTATTATCATTATCAATGATTTCTTCTTCTCTCTTTCCTTTAAATTATTCAATAACCTTTGACTGTCAAACGTATTACTAAGCATTGAAGGATACTAAAGCACACCTTTTGCTCAGAGACAATTAACCTCCTAAATACATTCCATTGTGAGATATTTGACTTGTAATATTTTCACTATGAAGAAAAATGCATTACATCTAAAAAATACAAGACAACATCTTAATAAAAACAAGAACAAGTATTCTTCAAATCGTAATCATTGCTTTTTATGCTTTGATTTCCTTAGTTGGAAGTTTGAAAAACATGAACTTCTAACAGTCATTCTGCTTACCATTTCTATTATGCGACGATGCAACTGAAAATGAAATTGAGTTCTATTTCAAAATGATCATGCCTAAAGATTTTCTTACAACTGACAAGAGTCTGTCACCACAAACCATAGTCAACTTAGTAAAAGTACATCCTTTCATGCCGTAAGTATTTCCCAAAAGTCACTCACCATAACATCTCCAGGTCTGGATAATCTAGCATGCTCTGCTCTTTCCTTCAAAGATCTTGCCCGTCCTCGACCTACAGAGCGAGATTTCTTTACTGGAGCCTCATTCTAAAAGAAAAGTATCAAAAATGAGGCAGATTCATTGATTGAGTCGTATTGGCACCTCCCTAATGGAGATAATATTGGTATGAAGTACATGTACATATTATATGAATACTTTTTCAAATAAATTCTAACATAATCAGGGCTCGACATAGTAGATAGCCCCATAGTCATGATATATCTAATCATGGAAAATGGCATTTCATGCAAGCTCAACAAGCCCTCGACATGTTTCGCTTGACTATCTGACATTAGAATGGAAATTGTGAGGTACATTCATTGAATTCATAACAGGATCTTTTGTATAACAATGAAGTTGAAAGCAACCTTGTAAAGTAAATAAGGGTAAAGGCAGATATAATATGAGTGAGGAAAATATACAGAAAAACATTAAACCTATAATTTGAAAAATTAAGATTTTTTTTATTGTCTTTATGTCAAAGTTAAACAAGGTAATTGCTAGCAAATTGGCTGGGCAACCTGAACACCTTACGGCACTATCTGATCTTCGATTCAACTTGCCCTGCCTGACTACCCGGAGTGGGTTGGCCACAGATACTCTTGAGTCCTGATAATGTATTTTCTTGGAGGCTGCCAATTATTAGACTACATCTGCAACTTTCATATTGACTGCTTCTTGTTTTTAATCAAAATATGATAGTCAAATTAATACAGAAGTCTATAACATGCAATAGCACTCCAAAGTCCAAACCTATAGAGCAACAGCCTAACAAGTTGATAGGAATTTTGACTTTCATAATTGAGAACCCCCTGTGCGAACATATAGTGTACAGTATTACCTTAGGTGTCTCTTTAATACTCTTCTTAGTAGCTCCTGGCTGTAGACTAATTATCTCTAGAAGCTTTTTAGGGAATTGCAAAGTTCTTAAATTTGGCCTCCGTTTTCCTCTCCCATAGCAATTCATCATAGGTGTGGCCTTTTCTGTGAAAGTATCTGGGGGATCATATAGATCCAGGTCTGGAATCCAGCTTAGGGCCATATCTGCAGAGAAAGGAAAGAGAAGATGGGTTATGAGTAATTTATTGGAGAAATGACCAAAGCAGAACAGATGCTATATTATCACAGAGGTGAGAACCACCACTGTCCCACTTTTTTCAACAGTTTCAATTGGAGTGTATATGCATCATGAAGGCATAACTAAAGATGGGTATATCTTTTTGTATTTCAAAATCAACAATCTCTGATAAAAACCAACTGATGATTGAAGATAATTGGTTTTATACCACTATTATAATGCTGTCCTTGGTGACATTCACTGCATTTCAACACCAGACAAATGAGCAAGTACTAATGTGAAGTGGAATGAGATATCAGTATGGGTAAACAAAAATGGAATTAGTAAGCAGAGATAATTATGGTGCAACACCAGCAGTCCAGCACAAATGGTAGTGTTACAGGTTATGTACTGTAATGCACTTATAGTTAAGAGTCACGGCCACACCTAAGACACTCAACATATATCCTGTATGTCTTATCATAATCAGTGCAAAGCACTACAGTAGTTCTCGGAAGCCTAGCCCCTTCCGTTATCAGTACGCACTAGGCGAACTCACTATCTACTATGTAAAGACTGTATCACTGATGATTAGTCAGTCTATCTCTAGCACTTGCCTAATAAAGAAGGCTCAGCCTATACTAGTATGAAAGCCTAGTATTGTTATTATTCATTGATACAAGCCCACAAACATGGTGTCAGAAGTAAACTGAAGCCTTCTGCTCACAAGGAATACGCAAGATGGCAACGGAAAAGATTCCCATCCCTGGACCCATTGAATGCACAGGGGATGTATACCAAAACTGGACATATTTCAAGGAACAATGGGAGAATTATGAGATCGCTACAGGATTAGATGAGAGGACTGAAAAGGTGAGACTTGCAACTTTCAAAGCAGTGATTGGAAAGGATTGCTACAATATTCTCAAACATCTAGATATAGCAGAAGAGGACAGGGAGAAGATAGACTCTATAATTGGTGCACTGGAGGCGCATTTTAAGCCCAGAAAAAATATAGTGTATGAAAGATACCTATTCAATACGTGTAACCAACAGCCAAATGAACAGGTTGACCAATATGTCAACAAGCTTCGACAGTTAGCAGCAAGCTGTGAGTTTGAAGCTCTAAGAGATGAACTGATTAGGGACAGATTAGTCCTTGGTTGTAAAGACAGTGCAGCCAGAGCAAGAATGTTTAGGGAGCCAAATCTGGACTTAAACAGAGCAATAGCAATGTGCAGAAGTAGTGAAATAGCACAGGATCAATTACAGAAAATAGGTGCTACAGGTACTACAGAGGAATCTGTGCATTATTCAAAGAATAATGGGAAGAAATATCACTCCTCACAAGCAAGAAGAGGAGGGAAAATGAAAATGACAAGCAATACCTCAAAATGCAGATATTGTGGAGGTCAGCATAAATTTGGAAGAGAAGAATGCCCAGCATATGGGGAAACATGCGCCATCTGTCAAATGAAAAATCACTATGCTAGGATGTGCTTACAGAAAAAAGCTGCCAAAAAGAAGAGTATTAATCTTGCCACAGAATATGATGATACAGAAAATGATGATTCAGATTCAGACACTTCCTTTAAACTTGAAACAGTTGGGAAAGTGAATACTAAAGGAAGAAAATACTTTGTCCATCTGCAAATGGGATATGACATGGACCCCCATAAAAATGTGAAGTGCCAAATGGATACAGGTACCACCTGTAATCTCATTAGTTTCACAGATGCCTGCAAGGTGGCGCAAGATGGCAGTGGTGAGTTTCTACAGAAAACAAGCACAAAGCTTAAGTTTTATGATGGCACAATCATACAGGCACGAGGAAACTGTCGTTTCAACTGCAAATATAAAGGAAAAATATACCCGCTTGAATTCAAGGTAGTGGACACAGATCAAAAACCATTACTTTCTGGGGAAACCTGCGAAGAGCTTGGACTTATTCAAATAGAAGCTGATAGTATAAATCAGGTCACCGATGCGAATACAGAATATTCAAAACAATCGGCAAACAGCGACATATTCAAAAAGTACAAAAATAACTTCGAGGGATTAGGATGTCTAAAAGGAGAATACCAGATAGAAATAGACCCTAGCATTAGACCTGTTCAGCACCACCCAAGACGTGTTCCATTACCCCTAAAACAAGAGTTAAAGAAAAAACTCGGGGAACTAGAGAAGCAAGGAATCATAGCGAAAGTTAATGGGTCTACACCATGGATCAACAGCCTGGTAGCAGTAAAAAAGCCTGGAAAACTGCGAATATGCATCGACCCTAAGGATCTAAACAAAGCTATACTGAGACCAAAATATCCAATGCCTGTTATTGAAGACATACTACCAAACCTTACCAAGGCAAAAGTGTTTTCAGTGCTTGACGCAAAAGATGGATTTCATCAGGTGAAACTGAGTGAGGAAAGTAGCTACCTCACAACTTTCTGGACACCGTTCGGTAGATACAGATACCTTCGGATGCCATTCGGAATTTCATCAGGACCTGAGGAATACCAACGTCGCCAACATGAAGTGATTGAGGGACTGCCTGGGGTAGATGTCATAGCTGATGATATACTAGTGTATGGCTCTGGCGAGACACTAGTAGAAGCCAACCTAGACCATGACAGAAACTTGGAAAAGTTGATGGAAAGAGCACAAGAAAAAAACCTCAAGTTCAACAAGAAGAAAGCTAGACTACGCATGAGCGAGGTACCGTATATGGGCCATTTGCTAACAACAGAAGGTGTTAAACCAGATCCAAAGAAAGTTAGCGCCGTTGCAGAAATGCCAGCCCCAACAGACAAGAAAGGTGTGCAGAGATTACTTGGTTTCGTGAATTACTTGGCTAAATTCCTCCCACATCTGTCCGACACGTGTGAGCCACTGAGACGTTTGACAGACCAGAATGCAGAGTGGAGATGGGACCAGCAGCACAAGGAAGCATTTGAAAAAATCAAGCAACTAGTTACAGCACAACCTGTACTGAAATACTATGACATAAATGAAGAAGTCACAATACAATGTGATGCAAGTGATAAGGGCCTAGGAGCGGCTCTACTGCAAAATGGCCAACCAGTAGCATTTGCCTCTCGTGCATTATCTCAAACAGAGCAAAGATATGCTCAGATTGAAAAAGAGTGCCTTGCAATCGTGTTTGCATGTGAACGGTTCGACCACTACATACATGGCCGTGAATTAGTGAACGTGGAATCAGACCACAAACCACTTGAGACGATCTTCCAGAAACCTATACTATCGGCACCAAAAAGACTGCAGCGAATGATGCTTCGTCTGCAGAAATATTCACTGCATATCAAATATAAACAAGGAAGCAAGATGTACATTGCCGATGCACTATCTAGGGCATACCTCCCTACCACAGAAGTGACAGATGACAAAAAGCACTTCGAAATATTTGCAATTCGACAAGAAAAAGCTCTTATACAAGAGCTAGAAGAAATCAAACAAACTGATTTCATACGTGTGAAAGAGGAGCGACTACATCAAATCCAGAAATCCACCCTTGCAGATTCTACACTACAAGCACTACAAAGTGTAATTCTAACAGGATGGCCAGACTCTCGTGATGAAGTACCCATATGCGTACGTAGTTATTTTGGATACCGAGATGAACTTACTGTACAAGACGGCATTTTGTACAAGGGGATGAAAGTGATAATCCCAAAAGCAATGCGCAGAGAAATGATCAATAGAACACACTCCAGCCATCAAGGGATAGAAGCCAGTATAAGAAAAGCCAAAGATGTGCTATTCTGGCCAGGAATGAATGGCGAAATACAAGAAGCTGTAGAGAGGTGTGAAACATGCAATGAATTTGCCATAAAACAGCAGAAAGAGCCCCTGATGACACATGAGATACCTACCTACCCATGGAAGAAGGTAGGAATGGATGTATTCACTTTGGAGAAAAAAGATTACCTTGTCACCTGTGATTACTACTCTGATTTCTGGGAACTTGATAAACTTCGAAGCACTACATCAAAAGCTATCATAGCATGCTGTAGAAAGAACTTTGCTCGAAATGGAATTCCACAGGAAATAGTCAGTGATAACAGTCCACAGTTTACAAGTGAAGAATTCACACAATTTGCTGAAAAATACGAATTCAAACATACCACCTCATCTCCATATCACAGCCAGTCAAACGGAAAAGCCGAATCAGCTGTGAAAATAGCCAAGCGCCTGATGAAAAAGGCAAAACGAGATAGAAAAGATTATTGGCTAGCAATTCTAGACTACCGTAATACACCAACAGAGGGAGCAGACAGCAGCCCAGTGCAGCGCCTAATGTCAAGACGCACTCGCACTCTACTACCGACAAGTGAAAACCTGTTATTACCTAAAGTCATCGAAGATGTCACCTACACAATTGAACAACGTCACAGACGTACGAAGCTCTACTATGATAAAGGTTCAAAAGAATTACCTGAGCTGAAAATAGGTGAACCGGTCCGAATTCAACCTAACCCTGGTTTGAAAGAGGGTCGCTGGGAGATTGGAACATGCTTACAAAAAGTGGCACCACGTTCCTACCTCATAGATGTTGATGGCACTAAGTATCGGCGTAACAGGAAGTTCCTCAGAACAACTGCGGAAACCTTACAGCCAGCAATTCGCGATCAACGCGAAATTGAAGTGGCAAATACACCTGATGTGCTACCCAAAGCACCATCTGAGCAAAGAACAACACCAACTGTCATTCGGAGCAGTGATGAAAGTGTAAAACCAACACCTCATCCAGTTACACCTATGAACTTAAGACCACGCAGAGATGTGAAACCACCAACCAGATATAAAGACTTTGTTACCAAGTAATGGTCAAAAGAAAATGAAGTAGCTGTTATCATGGGCATAATAATCCCTGACACTACTCAGTGAGCAAGGAAAGTCTACTCCTAGCACACAGTTGAAAGTTGACCCTAGCTTCCAAGTAACAAGAAACTTGAAAACTAATGATAGAATTTAAGATGTAATATGATTTAGATTCTAGAATAAGTATGAATGATGAAACGTAGATCGGAAGAATTTCAAGGACACTTGTACTAAGACTATTCAAAAGCTAAATGTCAGTGCAATGATTGTCACCTTCAATTTAGACTTATGAGAAATTATCTAGTCAGCAAGTAAATTTAAAGTATACAATGAAACTATGAGGAATAATACTTATATGATTATTCAGAAGTAATAACAATACACAGAAAGTTTAATAACCTGCTCAAGAACAATTATAAGCTAAAATTGATATTTTTATGAAAGGGGAGATGTTACAGGTTATGTACTGTAATGCACTTATAGTTAAGAGTCACGGCCACACCTAAGACACTCAACATATATCCTGTATGTCTTATCATAATCAGTGCAAAGCACTACAGTAGTTCTCGGAAGCCTAGCCCCTTCCGTTATCAGTACGCACTAGGCGAACTCACTATCTACTATGTAAAGACTGTATCACTGATGATTAGTCAGTCTATCTCTAGCACTTGCCTAATAAAGAAGGCTCAGCCTATACTAGTATGAAAGCCTAGTATTGTTATTATTCATTGATACAAGCCCACAAACAGGTAGCTTTGACTATTAGCTGGCTAGGAATACTTTTTTCATTAGGAAAAATATTGAATATCTAGAATATTGTTTGTTCTCCGAACTATCTTAGATTTCAACTCTCAAGCACATAATTTTGCATAACAAAGCATAACTCATCAAAGCAATGCAGCTCACCAAAAGCGCTCACGTTTATATCTTGACATGTCTCAGTTTTAACCCAGAGACATGTCTTGACAAAGAGATAGGTCTGCCTATTGTGGCTTCAAAATGTTTAAAGATTTTGAATATATCTTTCCAAGCAAAGCCTCTTTTGGATGATATGTGAAGAATAAAACCTTCCTTCAAATATTAGCAAGTTCATGTTTTGTTCACAAGTTAAGTTTCATGTTTCTGAGGTCCAGGTCAGGCAAAACTTACTAAATGTATGCATTAATGGGTCAACATATCCTTAAAACAATAGAATAGATAGCAGATATAAGATATAAGCAGGATATGAGCAGGCTGGATTGCACTTTCCAACAGGGCGTAACAAATTTATCAACTGCTCTTTCATACTAAGAAAAAATAACAAATACATCTTGTAAAATTTTAAAATAACTTTGGAGGTCAGAATGAGGCTGGTGACCTCTAGGGGTCAGATTGCTGGCCAAGTGGTAAAATTGAATTCTGCCATTCGATATTAAATTCTGCCGTTCCATATTGAATCTACGAAGTGTGAACGGCTCCAGGTCTAACACCTATTGACCAGTCAGCATCGAGAAATACAGCAGAGCAGGTGATAAACTAAGTTTAGTGAGCCGGTTGCCCAGAATCTTGGTTGTAGGGATTACAAAGCCAGGCAGCTATGTTCGAAATACAGAGCTACGGGAGAGAAGCCCTGTCATAGATGAAATGAACATTTGCATACATAAAGCCAGTATTCGTACTCCTAGGGAGTAGAGTACTCCCTTGTGTACTCAATTGCCACATAGCAAACCTGACTAGGGCTTTATAAATGACTGTAGGGCCTAATCTGACTTGAAACTTCAATTAATCAGAAGGAAATGTGATCAGTATAATAGGTACATCATATAGTTTACACAGAAAGAGGGGGATAGGCGGCCAAGTTTGATCCAGATCGACAAGTGTTGAGTGATTACTTCATGCAGTTGCTATAGCAGTAAGCTATAATGCTACCCTGGAGTATGTTGTCCAGAATTCTTGGAAGTTAAGGAATTTTAAAAATTCACATCTCCTTGCTTCCAAAATTCCCAGGCAATGTATTTTTTTAAAACCTGCCTTTAACTCGCTTTGTTTCAGTCCGATGTAAAATGTCTATTCAAGAGTCATACTGCATGAAACATAGTTTTCAACCACCGCAAAGCCCTACACGAAAATATGTTTTTTGAATGTTCAAATTGTGTTCATGAATGTGGCCTTCTAGGCGATTTCCTCTGACTCTTACTCCAAGGACAATTTTAACTTAGAAAATGTCCTCTAGATGGCGATACAAATTGTGTCGGACATTCCCATTGGCTCAGACATAGACATTTATCCAATCAAAACGACCGTTACAAAGAAGGACAGTCAATGTTGGGCGATAATAAGGAATAACAATAGTTAAGAGCAGCTTACAATGTCAGGGACAACTTTTGGTCAAAAACGTTTTAACCAAGCAGCACCAGACAAAGGAAGCTTTCCATTAGACCACGAGGGTAATCTTAATTCAATACTTCACAAAATCCAATAGACAGGGAATGACATATTGCCAGAGTTAAACATTATTGCTTGAAAGATCAATGACCCAGACCAGAGGCAGAGCAGAGACAGACACTGACTGAGTGTGACCACAGGCTGTTGTGTGACTAAGTTTCTTTTCTCCCACTCACTGCTCTGAGACCTTGTGCGGATAACCTGGAAAGAGAATTTTCACACTTGGTTCACTATTCAGGGTAATTTTTATGTCATGATAAATCCTGTAATGATAGCGAGCGAAGCTCGAAAAGGCTGCAGCCCTTTTCGCGAAGCCTCGCAGTTATGCAATATAGCGTGAGTGTATGACGTCATCAGGGACCAAACAGGGACCCAGAAAGTCGTTGTGAGTGATGCCACGCAATGACACCACGCGATGACACCACGTGCGGCCGACTTCCGTTTTTGTATGTAGTTTAAGTAACGACCGATTTTATTGGTGGACAATGACGTAATGTTCCGTACAATAACAAAAACGCCAACATTGGATGAAACGTGAAATGATTCACGTGCATGAATGAACGTGCATTGTTGTGGGTGCTGCCACGCCGTGGCTGTTACTATATCCACGTTAAAACATCACACTCATGCTATTGCATGATTGCGAGTGTAGCGAAAGGCCTGCAGCCTTTCCGAGCTTAGCTCGCTATAAATAGAGGAGGTTCCTTTCTCACATGCACATTACCTTGGTCTTCTAAGACATTACACACGTCTCGAGTGACTGGAAGTCGTATCCAGGCTGTTGAGCAAGAGCTGCTGGTTGCTTATCTGGTGATCGGCATTTGTGCAAAAATGAATGTCGGTCAAATCGCTGCTCACTATAAAGGCTGAGGACTTTATGTTGGGCCTTGCCTAAAAACTATCGCCCATCAGATATCTTGTACTTAATGACCTGAATTCTGGTTGTGCCAGAATTGTTAATCACATATAGCAATTTAGTATGTAAAAGTATTGTATGTTTATTGACTGCGTCCAAACGCAAAATCAGTATTGTATGATTCTGTAACGTACCAGGTTTGTCTGAATATGCAATTCTCGTACACTTATCTTACAAGAGTTTTTACAACAATTCTCGTTTGTACTAGAATTGGCCGATACATATCTTGACATATTCAACAGGTTACTAACATTGCTGAATCCAATGGATCTATGGTCAAATTTCTAATGCGACTTATTCACAGATAACGATCTTAAAATCAGTGATAGATAATAACATTTTCTTCAATTGTTCAAAAATAGTGATACTGATTGATGAGAATTACATCTCATTAACTGTCACGTTTTCTTTGGAGTTGGGTCTTTTTATCCAAAATAAGTAGCGGCCTAGCAAAAAAAAATATGGGGCTAGTAATTTTTTGTCCACCTGGCCCTGCTTGGCTAGTTGAAATTTCCAGGCCCTGAAGCACCAGGTCAATATCAGTCCTAGCAAAATATAAAAAAGTTATTAGGGTCTGATTCCTCAGTAACAAGCAAGCCAAATCTAAGTGCATGCTCATTGGTAAGGTGATTCTTATTTCTTTGATATGATTTAATTTATATTTTTCAGGAGAGTGCAAATCTTTCATGTTGAAATATATGATATGCCTAAGAGAACACAAGAATGAGAACTCTAGATGTCGCGAAATGTCAAAGGAATACTTAGACTGCAGAATGCGGCAGTAAGTTTGGGTCAGATATTAGTTTTAGTCCAATCAGTCTAAGTGTGTCATAAAATAACATAATCAAAGATAAGCTCTGGTAGATACTTTCGAAAGATTATTCATTACAGTACATTCAGGTTTGAACCAATTTTGAGGGGATGCCTGGTATTGGGCTGTTGCGGCTAAGATCAAATCAGGTGGAAATTCCCTACCACAATACCCTTTATGTATGTACGTCTTTTCTGTTAGCTTTTTTTGGTCATTAACTAATGAATAGCATGTCTGCTTTTGATCAGAATTCTAGAAATAAAAGTATTAACCTGTATGCTTGTAGAGGGACAAAAGGGATTACTGTATTGGTGATTTCTTTCTTTAAAAGGCTTCTTATAGGAAAGTTTTGAGGGAGAAATAAAAAACTTTTCCAGGGGAAAGATGAACATGAATCGGTACCAACAAAACCACATGCCTTTTCTTTCTGAAAGTGTAAGTGAAACAGTCTCTGAAATAAATTATGATGATATTATATGGGGGGTCCTCCTTTTGCATGATTTACCTTTGAGGAGTTCCTTTTCAAGTGTTGCCTAGGGCATTCATAGTGTACTGAAATCAAGCTTTACTCATATATTCTTTTCTAGTAACCTGATGGCAAAAGAGGACTGGTCAAAACTGGGATATGAAGACATCACATCAGAGTCACAAAAGAAGGAATCCTGATGCAGAGTTGAATGTTAATGCAGGGGTTCTTCCCATGGATATAACATAACCACTATTGTGTTATATAGACAGTTTATAAATAATCAATACTGGTTGCTTAGATGGGTTTGATTTTAATTGCAATTGCCAGCAGTGTCATGTTAACTAAGTTTGGAACCTGAGATGGTAATATCTTTTGAAAAACCCAGGAAAAATAAATAAGTATTCTTGAGCAAAACACTTGTGCATAACTGAGGTAGTTGACATGCATCTGAACAAGTGTGTACAAAGTGAAAATGTTTGCACACCTATTATGGCACTGCTCAGCCAATCAGAAACTATAAATTAGATTCCACTTATTTAAGTCACTCTCCTAAAGTAACCATGAGTCTGTTTATCGTGGATGCCTGCAGCAGTTTAATTGTTGTGCAGAGAATTTCCTTCATTTTTGGATATGTTATACCTTAGGGGATAGAAGTAAAGATATGTAAAAAAAAATGTGGGGTGTTCTGAATGATTATATTTCATTGGGCATCAACTGATATTCTTTCCAAAATTAGCCTATTTGAGGCAAGAAGGACTGTCACATAGCACATCTCAAGATTTACCTGTCATTCTTGATTTAATTGTGTACAGAGTTATAAATTCTGGTTCTGTAAGAATGTAACTATCCATGTAGATAAAAGAATATATTCTCTATTTGTTCTTACAAAGTAAATTTCAAAAGCTACTATACATTTGGCATACCATAAGTTGTAATTTGTAAGGTTTATTTGGAAAAGGGTGCCTTTTCATCAAAAAGGGTTACAAATATGGGACGGTATATCAACTACCGTATTTTCGCGCGTATAAGACGCACCCGTATATAAGACGCAGCCCTTGTTCAGGCCATTACAAAGATGTATAGACCTTAGCTTTGTGTATAGTACGCACCCCCCTTTCGGCCCATGTCTCTAGCTATTTTCAAATTACAAATGATAGAAATGGGGGTCATCTTACTAACTAGCATTGGATTGGGACAAAAATTACGTTGATTGTAATAGGGGCTTGGACATTCATGCAGTGTATTGTAATTATTGTGCTTAAAATAGAACCGGCTGGACAGGTCCGATATAACAAACAACAGTTGAACAGTTAGAGACGTGCTAAACATGTTAGAAACACAATTGAAATCAAATCATACTCGAGCCGTAATTGATACGGGTTGCGGTAATGGTTGGTCATCGATTTGTAATCTTGGTGTGGCCTGGGCACTCGATGTAAAACACCCTAGATTTCTAGCTTTGTGTATAGGACGCACCCCCGGATTGAGTGTAAAAATTTGTGTAAAAAAGTGCGTCTTATACAGGCGAAAATACGGTATACAGAATTGTTAAAAGAATATACTCCAGAGAGTAAATGTTTAACCCTTCCAATGCTAAGGCTTCTTTCGTCCAATGCAAAACCATCTAAACCCTGTCATGTTGGTATTCATTGGAGAGCTCTCGCTGAGTACTCTCCGATGAATACCCATGTACCAGGGTTTCAGTACTTTTTCAGATTTTTTGCATAATTTTGTGATGTGCCAACACCATATGATGCCCTCAGGTTTGCAAGAATGGTTCGCATCAATAATCGGCATCCTCAATGATGTAAATCATATGTAAATGTGCAAAGTCAGATGCCAAGGTAAAAATAGATAATTGTCAGCAGGTGCTAACATACTTTTAAATGAACTTGCTATTTTGGGCAGGTTAAATCCCTTTACACTTGAAGCACAAAACATTTAACTTGCTCAGCAAAACACTATGATCATTGTAAAGCCTCTCTTATATTGATCAAAGGATTACTTTTATTATGTAGTGCATGCATAATTGTTGATACATCTTGGCAATTAACATACTTCTCTCTTGAGTGTAATCTTTTAGTTATGGAGAGTTTTATATTAACATGTTAGAAAAGTAAGGCGTGACTTCATCTTGAATGATTGTCATTTTAATTACCATTTCAAGCATGTAAACAAGCACTCAGTCTCTGGCTTACAAATAGCTACCTTGGTGGTTTGTATTACTGATTATGGTATGGTATGTACTTCTGACATCTTTGCTTGGGTTTTGTTTATGAATATCTTGCATGTAAGGTACAGAATGCATTCACATTTTATATAATGATTGTATGAATGTTATGTAGGAATTCAAGTCTGGAAAGTTTACCAACTGGATATTTTGTACCGGGTACAGCATTTGAAGCCTAGGTATTGAAAATTCAACTGAGCTGTTAAAGCAAATCAGAACTCTTCCTTCGAAGAATGGATATTGGGGTTTATACTATTCATTCATGGTTAATCCGTAACTGTGCAGTATGATTACTACTGTTCAACTTACAACAATTGTAACACAAATTTCACTATATGAAGTAAAATGATATAATATAGGATACGATGCATCTTCTTTGATAAAGAAGGTTCATGACTAGGAAAAGAAGAAAAGAACTCCTGATATGTATATGCAAATATTTATTGTCAATAAACATTTCATAAAATCAATGTACATTGTTCTAATTTTAGAAACCAACAAGGTATTTCATAAGCAAGATAGATTTCATTCCATTGCATAGCTAAACTGTGTAAAATTAATCTTGACACATTGTAAGCTGTAAAACAATTCCATCATAAAAGCCATATACTCCTCTGGAAGCACTCTCTGAAGTGATTAATTATCATCATGATCTTTGCTATAAAGGTTGAATATTCTATTAACAAATTTTATGATGAAAGGTTGTCCAAACACACAATTTCAATCAATATACATAATTGTGACCTTTATCAATATAGGCACATGCATGTCTTCACATTGAGTTCAAATCTCGTAGAGTACATCAAATATATGGCACAAAGACGTTTTTCAGCAGGAACTGAGAGCACACCCACCAGGAAAGAAAAGCAGTTACACTTGTGTCGTGATTGGCAACTTTACAATCTTTGCAAATAGATACGATACAGATATTTCCTTGATGATACTGCTTCTCTCAAAGGAACCTAATTTTGTTAGATTTAGCAATGTCAGCTTTGGAAATTTTGCTAATGAATATTGAACTTCATTAATTATTGAACTTCATTTATGCCGTCAGTGTAGCAATATGTTCCCTTCTACATATATTTAAAACTTAGAGATACAGTAATTAACTTTTTTGATATAATAATTTTTCCCATCCAATATCGGTATTTGGTATGGTATCAAGTATCTATGGAGGTACCTATCCCTATACTTGTGGCAAAGATGAATTCATACAAATATCACCTCTACTTGATGCCAGCATTACATACATGTATATTCAAAGGGCAGTCAAGTACATATAACAGTCAGACAGCAAGTGGTATATCAGCACTAGCAGTAGGGTTTGCAGAGACCCCAGTATACGCATCAGCCCCTAAATCACACAACCACATATCGAATATCACAGATAGTTCAGGTCTTTGCCTAAAGGTGGCAGCAGGCGCTATGACAATTGACAAACCTTAGTTCTTGGAAATGAATATACAAGAGAAATCATTGCATCATTCCTAAAAGATAGCAAGGCACTTCACTGACTTCAGGATACATCAGGTAGTCAAGTATCATATCGGAAGACAAATTATAGAATGAGTAAGTAAGGGAAAAGTGTTCCAGTTAAAATGCTTTGCTAGAATCTATTCACAAAATAGGTATGCTTCCCCCCAAACATTAGAAATTTCTAGTTAGTAAGGTCATCATATTGACCTTGTCTTCATTCACAGTCCATGAACAAAATATGAGCCTTAGTCAGTGCTTTTTGAAAATTCTTAGAGATTCCTTGTTTCTCATTGAATCAGATAGCAAACTTATCATGCAGTATCCAACAATACCATATGTTTGTTGAAAATAAGTCACATCCATCTTTAAAACTGTGATAAATGGTGGCAGATATATTACCTCCTATGTTCTCATGTAAATGAAATACTTGTCCAACAAAATTTCATAAATATATCTATGCTTTACTAATCTGCTATGTATTTATGAAAAATGAATTTTTCAAGACATTACTAGTCAAAGAATTAAACTAAATACATAACCTATTTGCCCAAAGTTTGTTGTTGACCATTATTTCTAAATAGTGCAAGAGAAGAAAATTACACACATCAGACAGTTCAATTACATTATTCAAATACAATGGTGTATAAATAGGTATCATTATGACATTGCTGTGGAAACTCATTCTTACATGACGCACATACCTCTTTCCACATTAACTGAGTCACAATAGATAACTTTAAATGACACAGGCATCCTTGACCTATTTCTGCCAGAAGCAGCTGAGAATTACCATATCATTATAATGATTTTTAAGAGCCTAGCATCTTCTTGTAAAATATTTGTAGGTTGAGTGTTAATCAGTGTTTTAAGATTTTAAAAATGTTTGTGCCAACCTAAAATCATTTTCCAAATAAACATAGCTCTAGATGCCACCTTTCAAGATTTTCAGGTAAGAATGACCACCCTCCTACAAACATAAAAAACTAATTAGGCCACCATTCTTAACCCTTACCCAATAACATGGAAAACATTGTCCCTTCACCACTGGAAGTAGGTGGACAGGTTTTGTAATCATGGTTTTTCTTAATTGACACGGTGATCATTTCTGGAAAAAATATACAAGATGCATTTAATGGGGAACATGGAGTACTGAACATCCAGATGGAGCTGTTTCAATGTGAGGTACAAAACCTCATACTGAAAATCGAAGGAAGGCTCTTAATATGTTCTAAAAGGGTCAACCAGCTGCCCATGTCCAAGCTAATTTATGCCCTGATATAGAAGGAGATGAAGGAGAGTTCAAAAAGTTAGTCTTGTGAACAAGTCTAGATTTACAGTAGGTTATCTTTCATAAATATACAATAACACTCAATTGACTAGTGTCACTGGACTAAGTTGAAAATATAAATTTGGTTCATTTTGATGACCTAGTCATGAAACACACTGATTTGAAATGGCTCCTAGGAAAATAACTCAAAATGAAGTTGGACTAGAATACAGATTGAGGTTTGAAATTGAATACAAGCTGCAAAAATGCATATATGCTTGACAATGTATACAAATCAATGATTAATATTATAATAGTAAATCAAAATGCTGAAATGCTATAAAACTGTCATGATGGTTTTCATAAAATCGTTAAAAAAATGTAATGGTATATGAAATGGTTCACATGATCCATCATTATAAAAGATGTGCTTTAAATGCTATCAAAAATCTATGGTCTTTGGAATTGCGAATTATCTATCCCATTGTCCATTGCTATAGCTCCAACCACAAACACACAACATAAATGGTTACTTAATACAAGATTTGTTACCCATAAAGTCATAGGTAGCCATTTCATTAAAATGTCAATAATATCTTTTCCATTAGTTATGGTCACCAAGATACAGGTAATCTTACTTAACTGGTAAAAAATAGGGACCAAGCAATAGTGTCTGTGGTAACCAAAATCCGAGTTACATGATTAACAGTGAAGTAGATAGGATATATAGGAATGATTTGGGGACCAGTGCTTTTGTCCAGGGTACATAACAAATTGAGGTAGGCAAGTCAAATTAAGCCAGATTACCTGTTTTAGCAAAATAGTTTGACTATTTTTAAGTGTGCCAGGCCTAATTAAAAGACAATCAATCTTAGGAGGAGCCCGACACATTAGCCAGCACCTAATACCAGGTCATGATGGTATAAATATTGATATAATGTTCATATTTTCAAAGTTTGAAATTAAAAGCCAGATAATAGTCAATTATTAACAATCTATGAATAAAGGGTGGGCCTAAGATTATACTTAACAAAATGTAGGTTGAGGGTATTCTAACTTTTCAATCACACTAACCAATATTTATGCACATTATACTTAAGCGAAGCAAACTAAATATAGAATATGAACTCATCAAAACCACTTTCACATGAAAATGGCACACATATATCATGAGGCCCAACTAGTTTTCAAGAAAATTGTTTTATGCAGAAACATACTTTTACCAAACTCATATGGCCGTATGCACCGGTCCTACTTACCCCCTAAGTACTACTTACCTCCATGTAAGTAGAACTTACGCGTTGCATACCCTGCACTAAACGGTAAGCACTACTTAAACGGGCACTAAACTGCCTGTAAGTTTTAGTTGGGTCTAGAGGTGACTAAAACCAAAACTTATCAACTTTATTGCATCTTTCCTTAGGCATGTGAGAAGAATAACTGATTTAGGGTTAGGCAGTGGTGTTCTATGGTTATTCCGGTTTCCTACACCAATTGACACTGGCATATCAGCCTCAACTTGCAGAAAAAGGATCAATTATCAAAAGGTTCAAATTCATCTTTATTTGTATCACTGAGCAGAGCCCACACTTTTGACTATGAAGTCAATAGATAAATGAACGAAATTATTAGAGTTGTGTTACTGTTACTAAGAATAGATAAGAGAATACTCAACACATACATACATGTGTGTATAAATATAATATATATATATATATATATATATATATATATATATATATATATATATATATATATATATATATATATATATATATATATATGTATATATATATATATATATATATATATATATATATATATATATATATATATATACATATACATAATATATATATATATATGTATATATATATATATATATATATATATATATATATTTATATATATATATATATATATATATATATATATATATATATATATATATATATATATATATATATATATATATGTATGTATATATATATATATATATATATTATATATATATATATATATATATATATATATATATATATATATATATATATATATATATATGTGTATATATATATATATATATAATATTATATATATAAATATATGTATGTATATATATATATATATATATATATATATATATATATATATATATATATATATATATATATATATATATATATATATATATATATATATATATGCATAAAGATAGTAATAGATAGGTATAGATACATATGTATATACATTGGTGTAGAACTGCAGATACATAGAAAGATAGAAAAATAGACAGATACTAGTAGATAAGACAGGTATGTATGTATATTTATGTATGTGCAGATAGATTGATCGATAGATATATGTTATTAAACTCGCCAACTACTGTAACCAAAACAGATTTCTCATATTCCTAGAAAGTGGGTGCTTTCTTTCTTATTGTTCGAGCCATTCTTCTTGGCCAGCATAATACATCAAAAAGACAGAGCAAGAAGAGGAGAACATGTGCACCTGATCGGGTGTTCATGTGGTCAGGCTGGCCACCCCAAAATAGCTGAGAACAATGTAGCCCTTGGGACTGTAACCACAAAAACCACACTTACGTAAGTGCTGGCTTCTGGGCCGCAGCGCAGCACAGTAAGTCATTACTAAGACTTACCGGCTAAGTACTACTTAGGTAAGCGCCCGCTAAAACTTACGGTAAGTAGGACCGGTGCATACGGCCAATAGTGTTCCTTCCTTAAGGCGACCCTTAATTGATTTGTAGTTTCCCGGATCTTTCCCAGACCATTTTTGCAGAGTCGGTAGGGAGGTAAATAAAAATAAAATAAAAATCATATTTTTTTTCTGAACCTGAGCATTAATGAGTCGGGAAATAAAATAGGACTATAAGGTCAAGTTAGATAACTAATACATAACTGAACCAACTTTAATCAAATGGTCGATCTGCCGTGGCCGCCATTTTGAATTCGAAAATAGCAAACGCTATTTTCGAATTCAATCCATTGTCTTCAACTCATTGTTGATCGTTCCAACTTAGAAAATATAAATTTCTAAGTTGATAGTAGCGTTCCCTGACATCTTATTGACTTACATGTCATTTAATTTAGCCAAAAAATGTCAGAGAACGAACGCTGTTGATCGTAAACAAAGGTGGCAACACTCGATCAACAGCGCCTGCGATCGTTTTCAATTGTGGCGCGCACATTGAATTTCACGCAAGACATCAATTTCTTCGATGTCTTGCTGAAATATATCTTATGATTCATGTTTTTCTTGGCTAATTCTCGCATGTAACATGTTGTCTGGCGAGATTTCTAACTGTTTTATATTTCTCATCGGATACTTTTAAGTTGGGTCGGCCGTCTATGATAAAAAAAAATTAATACTGATTTTTTTTTTCTGTCGGGTGGTTTTCTTTTAGTTCGGCGGATCCGGGAAACTACAATTCAATTACGGGTCGCCTAATGGAAGAAAGGTTAAGACAGGTAGCATTGGCCGACCAAACATAGACGCTAAATCCTGTTGTATAAACTTTTTTTGCTTAATTCACTTTCAACAAACTCTTAGTGATTGAACAGCAACTTCAGAAGTGGCAGTTAGATGTTGTTGTACATTCAGTTATTTCTTTGCATCTCTCTTGAATTCAGAGTCTGGTAACAAAGGGGATTTATTCACGACGAGGCTGTGGAAAGCCATGGCCAATAGAAAAGACGTAGAAAGACTCTCCTGCTGATAGCGCTCTGCACTCCTGAACTGCTTCACCAGACGGTAGGGCACCTGCCAGGAATGCTCCTCCTGCGAACTCTTGTAGGACTTGCCGAGAATCTCCTCCACAAGTGCAATGGCACTCACCCGCTCTCCGCCCACATTCAGATGAAACAGCTTTGAGATGCTGGGTGTTTTCAGCGTGTACACGCGGTGCTGGCCAGTCTCGGGGTAGTTCCTGTTCAGTAAAGTGTACAGTATTGACTCAATCTGGATCAGATTGTTCATGTAAGGCGCCATCTTCAAATTTGTGATCTTTCTCTTGCGGGATTCCATCACATAAATGTCAGCTGGTGGGATGCTCTCCAAGCATTCACAAATCTAAAAAAAGAAAGTACTGTCTTAGGATATATAGTTCAAGCAAGCAGTGAGCACAATTACAAAACTAGATTGAGGGAATGATTGGCTTAGTTGTTTTTAAAGATAACTAATGTAAAATCTGCTTCAGTTACTTAGCAAGATGCCCTTACAAATACTTGGAAGATGCGCTAACCATCACCAAAGTCCTGGAGCCCCCTAAATACAAATAATTATAGGCAGGCAAAGTTGTTCCGGTATAAATATACAATATAAATATTGGTAATCTGACGTTTTCATACTTCCAGAGCCCTCAAATATATCATTCAAAAGAATATACTTTCGGGGAAATACTTTTTAAAATATCAAAAACTGCTCACATACATTTCTCATAGTCAGACTCTTCACTCTTGTTGTTGAAAAATCATTAGATTACTTTTGGGAAAATCTCTTTATCTTTTTATAAATTCAAATGCACTGAACAAATATTAGCAATTCACAAAGTATATCGAGATCTTCATTTCCAATCATATATAAAGGGAAAGTTCTTTTCACAAGTGTCTGAATATCAACAAATGAAACTTTAGGTCCAATTTTATAAAATATAAAGACAGTGCTAAGAACATATATGCTGAATGCACATAAAAGTTACATACTAACTAACAATTGCTTGTACAGTATACTACTATGTAAATATTCAAAAATCCTTCTAAATATCCCTATTTTAGATAAAATGGAACAGTACAAAATTATTCTGTAATAGCATTTGAATTTCCTTACCCGCTCCATGCATTCAAATCTGTTTCTTTTGGGTTTATTTTCATCAAATATGATACTTTGTTGCCAGTCCTCCACCTGCAGTTCCTTGTTCACACTGGTCCAGCAAAAGCTGTCATGAAGAACATCAAAGGCTATCATGTTCTCAGCTTTCTAAAAGAAAAATATGATAGGGCTATGAGAAAAAGCATAGTAATCTGACCCTTTTTCGCTTTTTTCTTTTGAATGTAGCACCATAGAAAAATAACATCTGAGGAGTCTTCAAGGGTTGGGGGTCTTCAGTTAAGGTAGTTAAGTACAAGGTGGCAGCACTGGTCGTGTCAACACCGTCTGCGACCGCCTTGGCTGCAGCCACTCCACAATCAAGCAGGAGCACATTATTTCAAACTAAACCCATACAGGAAAGTATTCAAAATTGATGTGGAAGTAACTGACAACTCTTTCAGGTCCAATTGCGCTCCAGATTTTATTATTTGCATTACAAACTGCTTTCTTTCTTTTGCCATTTTCATTTTCTTAACTTCCTATTTTGATCCAGCCTTTATTATTGATCTTCTTAGCCCTACTAGATTTCATTTTTTCAGGTTTATACCAGAATATTTATTTACCAACATTAATTTTATAAAATCAAGACATCATCATAACAACTTCCCCAGCGAAGCAAGTACTATATAAGCACTTTGAATTCTGCCTGTGCATATAGGAAATTCTGCATATAGGGATGGTCATGTCTGGTACAATCTATTGCCTTTATTCCATTGACAAAATTACAAAGAACAGGGAGAGTAAATGATTCAAGACAAATTTGTACCATTTGTTTCAGATTTGTTCTGGTTATAGCTGCACCCAGTGACAAGCTCTAGGGTGTCAAATTACACTCGTGTAATTACAGGAAATCATCTGTGTCTAACTACCCAAATAAAGTTAACAATGTACTAGTTACAGAATATTCCCTCGAGTCACATTCATCTTCTCAGGGAGATTGGATGAGGGTAAGTGATATTTTAAACACATATTGTTGAACTTTAAGGGGTCCTGTCCTTGCTTTTCTATTAAAGAATTATTGTTATTTTTCAACAAGGTTTTTTAAATTCAATATGGGTTTATGTGAGACCATATCTTGGTGCATACCACAATATGTCATTTCTATTCATATTACTATACTATAAAAAAATATCCATGTTATCTGTATTACTTCATAAAGGTTGAAATGGTCCATTTCTGGACCCTAAAATAAACTTTGAGCTCCTAACTGTCTTTCACCTCACCTCCCACATGTCCACAGGTATTGGAGGGTAGCAGATATCTGTGACAAGGTTGCTGTTTGTGGAGGGTTTCTTTGTCAGCCTATCCCCGAGCTTGCCATCACTGTGTTCCTGTGTGATCTGCTCGATGTCCCTGCTTGGCTGTTGAAGGCAGCTGGACGCAGCGATGCCTCTACTGGTCACCTGTTGCAGAGAGGGCCAGACTGGACTTCCCACATGTCTCTGAAAGATGAAGTGCAGCTTACACATACATGTTATGTCACAACATTGGAGGATTCAAAAGCTTATTGTCGAGGGTGCTTCGCAAAAAAACAACTTGACTCTGCCACTTTCGACCTGTGCTTGATACTATTCCTGTTTTTCATAGATTGTATAGTACCATATATTTGAAATTCAAAGTGCTGAAATAACATGATCATCCCAGATAAAGTACAATGAACAAATGTCTCATTAGAAAGTCTGAATCAGGCTAGAGCTATAAAGGTACAAGTGTCAACAGTACTCAACACCTATGGGTTGAAAGCAGCTAAATCTAAAGATTCTTGGTTGTCAAAGTTTATAAATCCTGGCAAAAAACATCCTGTGAGTCCTGTAGCGCAGCATTTTAGGGGCTATGTCCAACATTCACTTCAAGGAAATTGCCACTAGGTAGCACTGAGATGTAGATAAACTCCAGGACCAATAGATACACAGAACAATTTCATTAAGTCGACATGTCCTTACCGTAAATTCTCGCAAATCTCGGACACTTTTTTTATTAATTACGATTATCGTTGGCTGATGGTGGCCGAAATTTACTGAAAATAGCGATCAAATGTCGGTCACCATGGCCGAGATTCGTCGATATCATCAATTGAAACAAAAGCTACATGTACTATGATGTAGATGGAACTGAAAATCGTTCTTACTTCGTACACAAGAATATAATTTTCCCCCACAAAACCCTTATTGTCCACCTACCTGACTTGTTATTCCTCTGCTATATATACTAATAAAGTAACTTGCCTCCCTTTTACGTTGTTTACTTGTTTATTCTTGCTGCCGCACGCCTAATTACGCATTCAACTTTCAAATGGCGCAGCCCATGAGATTGATGTATTTACTTCCGGTTTCGGAGCCGGTGTGTTTTGGTATGTCAAAAATAACTCGTTCTAGTACATGAAGTATTGGAAGGGGTCAGTCATTTACAAATGAAGGGATATTTCAAAACAATACAGTATTTTAAGGAAGGTTTGGCTGAAAGTTGTTGTTCCTGTTGGCTTAAATAACAATCACTATTGAAATATTTCAACATAATGATACAATGGTTGATAGTTCAAGTTGTCAAACTGTGTGTGCATCCTGGTCTCTGGTCAAAACGCCCTACCCCAGAAAGGCCGTCGGCATAAGGGCCCTGCCTACCAGAATCATTCTAGCAGCAGGATTCAAGTGATTTTGGTGGTAAACATTGACACAATGATTGATGAAATGTTGTGGGTATTCAATCAAAAATGGTTGCTTGATGGAGGCCTTCAATTAAGGCCTTTCATTGTCACCTACATTTCTACATAATTAGCTGGTAGAAATACAAACAACTAGCGTGACAGGATGATGCAATATTTTGTTTCATATATCATGAATATATTGAATATGGAAATGTTCATCATAATGCACAGACAGTAGATGGTTTATGCAGGGCCCAACATAAGACGTGTTGATGGGCAGTGTCTGGCATTGTTTCAGGTTGTGTTGTTTATATGGCAAGCTGCCGATAACTAACCCTTGTCCTTAACCTGTCTGGGTCACCTTGACTTATATTGTCTGGGAGTGACAAAACAATAACAAGAAGAAAAAAGAAGAAACAAACTGTCTGAATACCTTTTGAAACCGTTTCCTTTGGTTAATTTGGTCTAAAGAGAAAGATCAACAGTTACTTAGCCCATTTTTTTTAATTCTAAAAATGTTCACTAGACTAACTAGAGGAGGAGACACCAACACTGAACAGGACAATAACCTGATAACACTCATGCTGATCATGGAAGATGTCGAGAAGTTGCCGACCCATACAGCTAGCGGACAGCAGTACGAAGAAAGCGCCTATAAAACAACTTTGAATATACTTACGCAAGACACTACTAAACATCTTGATAGGTTCAGCATCTCGGCTTATTACTGCACAGAAACATTAAATACGTATATTGTATGATCACGTTCACCCCATTCAAACTCTTTAAGAGAATAGTTACAAGTTGCACCGGCGCAGTATTTGAAAAACCCGTTCGCAACAATTTTGAGTCCTAGAATTTAGGCTGTTATATCAAATCTATGAGCAAAGCGGAGATTTCGTCACCAAGATATTTTGTAACCAGGAGATCTCTATGGCGAGCCGAAGTTATCACATATGGGTGTTAATTGATATCAATAGATCGTTTATTGGTGATCAATAAATTATGAATTGATCGTTTATTGGTGAACACTAATTCACATATCAATTTATCATTTATTGATAGCCATCAACCATTTATTGATATTAATAAATCATAAATTGATATCAACTAATCGTTTATTGATATCAATAAAGCATTTATCGTTATCAATAGATACCTATTTTGATGATTTCGTCACCACGTTTTCATCACCATCGGATTTTGGGAGGCTTTTTTTTTTCAAAATCGCTACCTTTAGCTCTACCTTACATTATTGACTACTTTAATAACATCACTATCTTTTGAAATCGCTTCCTTTGGGCAATCCCTACCTTACATTATTCACTACTTAAATAAAACCACTACCTTTTCCAAAATCGCTACCTTTAGACAATCCCTACCTTATAGTATTCACTACTAGCGATTTTGGAAAAGGTAGTGATTTTATAAAGTAGTGAATACTATATTGGGTAGGGAATGCCTAAAGGTAGCGATTTTGGAAAAAAGTAGTGATTTCATTAAAGTGGTGAATACCATAAGGTAGGGATTCCCTAAAGGTAGCGATTTTGGAAAAGGTAGTGATTTCATCAAGTAGTGAATACCATAAGGTAGGGATTCCCTAAAGGTAGCGATTTTGGAGAAGGTAGTGATTTTATAAAGTAGTGAATACTATAAGGTAGGGATTGCTTAACGGAAGCGATTTTGGAAAAAGATGGTGATTTCATTAAAATAGTGATACCATAAGGTAGGGAATGCCTAAAGGTAACAATTTTGGAAAAGGTAGTGATTTTATTAAATCATTGAATACTGTAAGGTAGGGATTACCTTAAGACAAATTTGGAAAAGGTAGCGCTACCTTTTCTGCAACCCCCTATTTTCAGCCCCTATACCTTGACACAAATGTAATAAAAACACCACCTTTTCCAAAGTCGCTAATTTTAGGCGATCACTCCTTATAATATTCACCACTGCATAAAATCATTACCTTTTCCAAAATAGCTACCTTTAGGCAATCCCTACCGTTTAGGATTCACTACTTAAAAAATCACTAACTTTTCTTAAATGTAGGAATTTTGAATCGTGAGATCGATGTCGCGTTAACGTTTCATCGTGAAGTGACGGCGATTGAACATGCAGGGCTAGAATGTCTGTGTAGAGTGTTCTTTCTATCCGAGGCTCGTCTTGATAGGTGTAAATATTCCTAGGGATTTAGGAGAACTAGATAAAAAGTGACGATTCTTAGCAAAAACAATCAACCTTTTGAATTGTAAATGGGTTTGCCGAACTCTATGTGCCCTTCCTTAGACATAGACCATCTGATATCCTAGTTGAGGGACGGGTGCATATACATTTTGGAAAAAAATAACGTTTCTGAAAATTAGCACAATAAATAATGTCCATGATAAATAATCTTTCTTGTTTAATGATCATTTCAAGTGTGAAGAAATGGCTGAAATTGTTATTGGTGGAGTATTGTATTGTGATCACGAAACTGCATGGTTAGAAAATCTCTTGGTGACGAAATCTGCAGGAATACACCATGATAGAAATGTAGCAGACCACATGTCGCCATCTATAGGTAATTGGTAGTACTACACGTATGCCGGTCAACAAAGTCTTCTGGTCACATTATCAGTCGCATCAATGTACAAGATGAGAAATAAGTGGTTTATCACGCTTGTTTCACGACCATACTACCCCCCCCCCCCCCCCCAAAAAAAGCTAAATTCACTACATTATTCCTGTATCACCTGGAAGAGGTAGTTATTTTGCTTTATCTTAATTATGATGTGGAATATCATGTTGTGGAAAATAAGGACGTTCAAGGGTCTGTGGTGTAGATTGATTTTGGTTCGAGAATATATCCCTCACCTGAGACAACGTACAAAGGCACCAAAATGAGCTAGGATCTTAAGATTTTGGTCTAATCCCGTTGACACTTCCTGCTGCCTTAGTTGCTATTGGAGACAGGTGCTTCATATGATTATTAAATAGAGACGGGAGGTTATAGGCCTAGCGGTAGTGTCTGCAGTGAACAGTGGTGAAAGAATTCATGACTGCAGACCTGACGGCCATGTCTAGATTGAAGCAAAGTTGGGTCAATAATGAAGTTCTTTCATATTGCAGGCCCGAAGTTGATAGTTTACCAGTAGGAAGCCCTGCTGTCCATTAATGACACTCGGTAACTTTAACTAATTTGAGAATTATTAAGATGTTCCATAATATATATTCAGCTCAGGCTTTTTTGCATTTAGTTACAAATAACCATTCATTTGTATGGTTGTAGTCACGTTGATTAGCGTTAATTGCATAGTTTGTTTGATAGCTTTATATGTTATAAATACAGTTGGAACTGAAGCATCACAAACATTGAAAAAGAACAACCAAAAGTTTGAACTGCGAATTGGGCCACAAAAAATTCTATACCAAGTGACTCACATACCACCTATCATGGCGACCATACGGAAGAAACTCACAGGCTGTGGCTGTAAAATAACACATCAGATAGCCTTGTACCCCAAAATCTGTATGCCCCTTGATACCTTAATCTACTGTATTTTGAATAGGTGTTAAGGTAAGGTTTCTAGAGGAACAAAGATATTTTGAGCAGCAGTGATGCAACCAGTTGAGCCTGACTATCATACTGTTATCCTTAACCATTGGCCCCTTTGTCAATATGATCATTGCCCTTAATCATTCTGCATGCTGTGACCCATAGCCTACTCTCAAGTGTGTTAATGAGGTGCTCCTTTTGGTTAGTGTACAGTAGGGAACTCAACGGTATTGAGATAATTTCAAACAGTGACACCTATTGAGCATTGGACAAACTAAAATACCTGACATTTTACCATTCACTATTGACCAGTGGGAAAAAAGGAATGTAAAACCCCTTTCCAAACTTCTTTAGCATTAGGACTGCATCTGCATATTCAAATAAGTGGCCTAAATCTCTAATATTTCTGATCACATTTCCACTTCAGTACCAGCGCTTTAATAAAAAATTCTTAAGACTACGAAGTCAATTTTCTTGCTTGTGGGTTCTGATCACAAGAAAGTGACCCATTCCTATTAAGATATTTAACTTTCAAAAATTTGGTGTTTTGACGGTTACCATACTTCTTTTCAGTGTCCTTATCAACGATTCTGATCTAGGTTCTCTTGAAGGAGGATTTGGTACTGCAGATTTCAAGAATATCTAAAGAGTACATGACTAATATTGTCCAAACGTCTGTCGACAACTCGTGCTTATAGGGAATTGAACAGATCTAATTCAAATCAGAGTATTTCTGCCTTCATTCCCAATCCAATAACCCAAATTATAAGGACACTGATATTTGGAAATATGGACAAATTTTTAAGTGTCATCTGTAGTGTTTCCAGCTTATTCAGAAGAATTAAAGCCTCTGGACCACGACTCCAGATCTATAGCAACAAGAAGATCCCAATTTTTTTCTATCTGGACTGAAAGTTACATTTGGTTAATCTGCAGACAATACAGAAATGGTCTGGTTTATGCCAAACTCTACCCTACTTGCAAGCTTGAGGTCGTAGGCCGTATAGCAGAGGAATTCCCAGGACTTGCCAAGTCGGCCTTGTGGATGGACAGTTTTCAACGGAACTTTTAAGGAGGCAAAGACTTAATTAGAACTTCACTTTAAACCAAGTGGAATGATGGAAAGTAGCAAGGTCGGTAATACGCCTTCACAATGTTGCAGTCCACTTCTCAAGTACTCATAGGTGGCCAACAAAATAAAAAACTCAAACAACATATTTGAATATATGTAGTTTATAAAAATCTTTATTACAATGTTTTGTTATGATGGAATTTCCAATAATGAAATACTGTAAAATCAATAAAACTATGGCATAGCGCCAGTGTTCTACTCAACATATACAGAGGCTTATGTACCAAACTAAGCTAAACACATTCATGCTGAATGTCCATACATACTACAAAACGAATCTCAGACGTGTGACGTAAACAGGGTAAGATGAACACACCACATAATATGTTAACTAAAACCAATGACGTTCTGAATCATGATGGAGGAATGATCGCACACGGCTGTGCTGTAAAAAGCATCAAGCTGGATGAAGATGCGACATTTACAAAGCTGCCTCTCTACGTTGCCTTCTGGGATCCTTTCTTTCCAATGAGTGACTTGTGGATATGAGGTATGACACCTGCAAAAAGAGAGGAAGTATGAGAGCATTGACCAAAAATGAGATAAATCAATGTCCTGGCCAGGAACAACAGTAAAATATTCAGGACATTTTCATACTTGAGGCTAATCTGTGTGATGTCTAAACATGCCCATATAAGGCTCAGGGAAACATTGCAGTTAGCATATTTTGAAATTCCAGACTAAGTGTCATTCGGTTTCAGAATATCGACCTGCTTGCTTAACTCATGTGATAAATACTGCAACCTTCCAAATATGTTAAAGCCAATTATCTCAGAAAGCATTAACTTGCAAGACATTTTGCACAATCTTGGTAAAAAGCATTTGCAACAACTTGCTTTCCTGACCATATTGTCACTAGACACTAGTATAGAGATTCATGAAGACTAATCACGATGAGGACAGGAATCTTAGAATATGTTAAATCATAATTTTTTTGGACATTTGTCATTGATTCAGGACCAACCCATAAGAGCTTTCAGGATTAAATATTAACGAGAAAACCAAAAGGATATTGCAATCTAACTGCAGTTTCAGGGGGACTAGTCATGTTGTTTATATTGAAAGACACTTACCACCGCCGGCAATTGTTGCTTTGATCAATGAATCTAACTCCTCATCTCCTCTGATGGCCAATTGTAAATGACGAGGTGTGATACGTTTTACTTTCAGATCTTTACTGGCGTTACCTGCCAACTCTAGTACCTGTAAAGAGAATATATGTGTGTCAGAAAAATATCAATCAGAACGAGCATGTCACCTGGAAATGAATGCTATCTAGACACCTGTATAACCCAGCTATCCAATGGAGATTCTCCAGTAGCTTCATATTGACAACTGCGTCCATGTTGAATAGTTCACAACATTATAAGTGAATACAATTATATATGCAGGGATCGAAATAAGCTGAGGAAGAGGGCCCATATTCCTGCTTCTCCCTCAAATTCTGAAGGGAGGGTAACTTGTCTCATCATTAGTTGTCATGTCTCATAAGCTTTGTCATGATTCAAACATGTTTGTGTTGACACATCATACTCAAGTCAACGACAACATGGCAGATAGAACAGCATCCCCTGTCAGACGATTCACAGATAATATACATGTCCAATAGTAACAACCTGTTATGTGCATGCTCGTAATAATGTATGTATGCCCCAATTTATCAAGCCAAAATACTAAATCATTACGCTTGAACCAAATACTTCAACCCATGGTCTTAGCCAGCAGGGCGTCTGGGTGCATTTTTGGACGCCCAAACCCTTAAAAAGAACCCCTCAGGACACCCATATTCTTTTGTGTGGAATTTCTAAAAATCTCAAGCTTATAATTGAATTTATATATATATATATATATATAATTCCCAATACATGATATCATGACTTATTTTGATTAATTTATACATGTCTGTGGTTGAAATACGAGTATATTGTGATCCCCCTTAAAAATTTAAAACTGCCAATTTTAGGCACCCAGTTTCTAAATCCTGGCTAAGACACTGCAAGTTCAACCTATCATAGCACTGCCCATTTGCCAAGACAGCTGAAAATAATTTAGGGCAAGGACTTTCATTAGTAGATTTATTCAGATATTAAATGATTTCACAGCAAAATAGAAGGAAAAAAATTGAGATATTTAACAAATCCTCATTTTGAATCTCCTTAAAAGCCTAGAACCACAATGGATTAACGATTCAAGAGATGCAACTGGCGACCTTTCAATTCAGTTAATGCTTTAGAACTGTCAACCTACACTGCAACAGATCAGAGTATTACATCACGAAATATGAAACCTGGATCTGCCAATAGGATGGAGTGACGTGCATCTGGTAGAAGCCACCATAGCACAGCAGTTGACACTGCACTGTTATGCAAATTCACCTAATCGATCCCCATTCATTATTCATGACCTGGATTCAACCAGGCCCCCAGTTTTGGTAGCAAGTGACTAGGTCAAAATGACTCCATTCGTAAGAAAGAAAAAATTCGTTAAAGAAAATTTGGCAGAGGTGGAGTCAATAGCATCTGTCGTGTAAATTGCATGAAATATATGAATTTAGAACCTCTTTGTTTCCAGGCTTGCACATTGCTTGGATTCAAAACTGCATATTGAGTGAAGGCAAGCGTAAGCGTTCCCAATTCTAACACTGCCCGACAAAACAACATTGCATTACCAGTGTTAACATTCTCCAATAATTGCATTCGATGACGGACTGAACTGCCTTAGTAAAAGACTACAAGTGAAATTATCTCAAATTTGCAAAGGAATAATAGTGACATCGCGCGGCGACGCGGGCCCGGGAGAGGGAGGTTTCCCGCCAATTCCTGACATACAAATCCGGCGCCCAATTCGAAAACATACAACTGATAAAACCATAACAACACAAACCCGGAAACAGGCGCAAATGTGAAGTACCGGAAATTTAATACAATCAATTTTGTTATTTATGTCATGATTAAAATTGGTCAAAACCAGAAAGCGAAGTACATGACGACAAAACGGTTTGTTTACAATTTTGATGGGAGGGCCAGGAAGCGATAAACGGTTTGTTTACGTTCGAATAACGACTGTGTTCCCCTTCAAATAATACTTTTATGAAAGAATTGAATGCGAAGAAAATATCTACTCACCTCAGCGGTCAAATATTCTAGGATAGCTGCGCTGTAAACTGCTGCAGTTGCTCCTACGCGACCGTGGCTTGTTGTGCGGTTTTTAAGATGTCTGTGTATACGACCAACAGGGAACTGCAAAGACGGTAGTACAAACATGAATTTCCAAAGAACTCCAAAATTTCACAGTAAAAAAATGGGAAAATACCAACGGTTAGCATAAATTGTAGACATAATTATAAAATATAGTAGGAAGAAGTGCTTTCTTACCTGCAAACCAGCCCTTGCCGAACGAGATACTGCCTTCGCCTTGGCCTTTCCGGAATCCTTACCAGCTTTTCCACCAGCCTAAAAAGAACGAATTATTACTATATGATGCCATTTGACAAAAATGAATATCGATAATTCAAATGAAAGACAAATTATTTATCTAAAAATTCACGATATTACGAAGTCTGGATGGTGTCGGGAAAAGGTAGATTTAGAGGGATATTTACCATGTTCCTTTGTATGTCTGTAATGTAAGAGAACAACGGACGCTACACCGCCCGCCAAAATGCAGGTCACAGATATTTATAGATAATTAGTCACGTGCTCCCTGTATCCAATCATAACATCGATGTCTCTTCGTCGACCAATCAGAAATGCGGTTACATACCTCGGTGACGTAAGTAAATTTTCATTCGCCTGGCCGCTGAAAGAGGGCGCACCTGCTCTGCGCCATTGAAAAGGAAGTGGCATTGGAAATCAATTTGCTCTATAGAAAAGAAGGAAAATATGAGAAGAGAAGGAAAATATTTAAAAAATCAATGTTTTTTCAATTGCAAAATAGATACGAAGAATCGTTTTTAACCAATGCGATGTTGCCATTTTCAATAGAATGAATAAAAGAAATGGCATTTATATAGTAAATGATTTTTTGGCAATAAGTTGATTTCGAGCCTATAAACGAACAGACGAGTCCACATGAAGCTGAGTTACAGAAATGTAAACACGGCCAAGTTATTAAAACTCGGGGTAGAATTTGTAAATTCTCTCATGATATCTTATGCAAATGTGGGGGAAAATAACAAACGTATATTCAATACAGTCTCCAAGCCTGTTTATCAATCTCTTATACACGTTAATTAGGAATTGTGCTGCTTGATTCATGTGTGTAAATAGTAAACAGGGTCAGAAGAAATGAGCGATACATAGAACAAATTAGCTTTCCCTTTTAGGAATATAAACAAAAACTTACATATTTGGTTATAAATGTTTTATACAAAGATGGTGAATTACACAATCAAAAGACCCATAGTGATATATCATTTAGCAGTTTATTCCTTTAGTTCCCTTTCTTCTACCACAGGCATATACGATCCTAAATATCATCATCGTCATCATTGCAAAATATCTTTATATCAAACGCTTCATGATTCCCTGCCTGTCCACTGGCAAGGGTGGAAGCCTTACATTGGATAGGTATATAAATTCCAAGCTGACCAGGATACACGTGTATATGATAAACCAGCGCGTTATTCGATACTTTATGGATGTCGTATCTGATAACTCTGACATCCACAAAAGTCGTCTTATTTCTATTATTATACTGTACGCCAAAATAACGATATATTCTGCAAAATTGAAAAATAAAACACCAAATTTTTTCAATTTCAAGAATTTATTGAAACAAGAATATATACATTCAAAATATTTGACAAATATAACAAACAGTACAGATAAATTTGAAAAAGACTGGCATCTCTTAGTAAACGAATGGTCTTAGATATATTCTCTATGTGCACTAACACTTTACTTTTACAGGAAAATCCTCCCCACTAACACTTTACTTTTACAGGAAAATCCTCCCAGATGTTCTAATGTCTTGGAACGGAGGTCACACTAACCATCTAATTATTTGTAAGTTTTCTCACATGCGAGTAAACAGAAAAAAACAGTATGTATTAGTATGCGGCCCTTGGATTTCTGTAAGTGGTTGTTTTAAACAACGAAAGCTATCTCATTAATATATCGCTTTTAAATTTCATTTTCAATGAGAGCCCCATTATCACATGTAGCATTATATTTCATTTGTAACATATCCAATGAAGGTAGTTGAGAGTACAATGCCAAGGATTGGAAACTTCACTTCCTGTGAAATCATGAACCTTCCTGTTTGGAGACTTCGATCCCGTTACAACCAGTGGTGTGTGGAGGTGGAGGACCAAAGTAAAAGCATGGCAGACTTATATAGAATACTATGGACAACTTACTGGTATGGGGCAGTTTAATGTTATCTTCCGATCAGAGGACTTGATAAAAAAGTACATCATTTACGTTTCAATAGGTTGTACAACACTTTTTTTAAAGGAGGTCTCAAATGTTAACCAGTAACTGATTTCTATCAAACCATCCTAGTCATGTTTTCTTATTCGGCATAAACTCGGCTGGCTCGATTTTAGTTGGGTATTAGGAAATTGCGTCACTCCTTATATACAAGAGACTCGCTATAAGCTTTTTATGAATGAATATATAACATATTGTGCATTGCATATGGTGAATGTTTATCTGATTATATTTATTAGTATATTCATGATGTATTTGGTCCATTATAAGCCTTTGTTGGCCGGATTTCACATTTTCACTTTCCTCAGTTTGCGCTACATGTGCAATAAAGTAAAGGGGTTACCCCTCACTCTATAATGCAACATGGCGTGCTTGTTGGTTGATCAATATTCACCTCCTTTCACGATATACGGTATTGATTAGTTAGTTCAATGCATGTCCCAAGCTCTCATAGTCTGAACTTTACAAACAGTGATGATCTATAGCGATAATTGCTCAGATGTTGCAGGCCCCTTAAAGTTAAGTGCAATTCGCATCTGCCATGGAATTGCCTCACCTTATTCCCCACAGACTTAAAAATGGCTGAATGTGAGTTTAATACACAGGTAGCAATATCGTTCATTATCCACCACAAGCGAGGTAATTAACATTGTTTGTTCTGATAACTATACGTTAGGTAGTTGGCAGGGTCAATTGCACTAAGGGTGGCTTTACTCGTTAATCGTGTGAAACCACAAAAGAGTGTTTTTCTGACTACATTAACAAACCAGGCGGCTGTATAGTAACCATATTCTAATACCATAGGATAAGTATATATATATATATATATATATATATATATATATATATATATATATATATATATATATATATATATATATATATATATATATATATATATATATATATATATATATATATATATATATATATATATATATACATATACATATATATATATATATATATATATATATATATATATATATATATATATATATATATATATATATATATATATATATATATATATATATATATATATATAAAGATATATATACACACACAAACAAGAGATGTTACACAAACGAAAGGACAGTATGTTAACAAGATATAACTGAACAATTGGTATTTCAGTTTCACCAGATATTGAGAATATTCTACATATTTGGATTGAGATTGAGAAAATGAATATCTGAAGGAGGTTGTATGATTCCGCCTTTATATACATCAGCGTTCTTATATTTTTCATGTTTCCGTTGAACAAAACGACGCGTAGGAACAATATCCTAAGCACAGTAGCTTGTATTGATAAAGGATGGAAACGGTTGGAAACAGACATGCTAATTTTTAGAGTTTCGATAAAAAGAAATATAATTTTATTTATTTGTTTCTTGAGTTCCTTGCTAAGAGTATTCTTTCTATACGTGGCACATTTGGACATAGAGTATTGATCAAAAATGACTTTTTAACTCTTTGCTAAAAGTACATGTATGTCTTTATTGTGTCATTCTGGCCAAGACGAATATAACTACCTCCCTGGTCAACAGTATATTCCCTCTTTGTTCTGTGAATATGGTATTCTCTTTTGAGCTGCCTTTTAATATACCACATATGCTGAGCTTTTGATAGACTAATTGGCGCTTGACCATAGTTCATTATACGTAGTTCTCCACACGATGGCAATATTTCAACACTCTAAAAGGCATGAACAATTGACCCTTCCTATTAACTGTTTAGACCAGGGGCTTAGCCGCCCATGCGTCCAGCGTGTCATTTGGACACCCAGAACACTGTTTTTTTGACAGTTTGGACACCCAAAATCTTATGTCAGAATTTGCTGATGATAGAAGATAGAAGATGTAGAAGCTGTAGTGTTACTTTTATAAGGCACACAAAGCAGTATCTGGCCTAAAAAAGTAAAATTTGTAAATGTTTAGGGTTTATTGTATTAGTAGTATGTACTTTGTACCACACTTTGGACACGCAAAAGTCTATGGAACCTCTATTTGGACACCCTGTTTCCAAATATTGGCTAAGACCATGGTTTACACTTTCTATTATTTACAATTTGAAGTATGTCTTATTGGTCGTTACAAGGTTATGAACTGTTCAAAATGTGACGGAAATTATATGCGCACTAATCTTGAACGTGTTTTGCACTGTACCTAACTTTATTTATGGATTACATTTCTTGATGCTAATACGTTACATTGGAGTTGTAATTAAGTTCTGATAACCTTTCTTGTTTCAAAATGATTCTTTTAGAAAGATATCGGCATACTTCTCCGGTCTTCTTGGGTCACTGCGGATAAGAGGGTGTGTAATGCATGTGTGCGTGTTCATGTTTACGGAAGGATGTATACAGTTTTAGTTGAAAACACGTTTTGTAGATGCTGGAGATTGGCAGCCAGTCATCATAAGTATTGTGACAAGGGTGCGAATCTTTGAATGACTCATCACATTGTGGTATGTCAATAATACCGTGCGAAATAACCCCAGGGTGACACTTGTCATCTGCGACCAATAAACATTCCGATATATGTCCAAGTTGTGATGTAACTCGATATCAACGTAACGAATCAAACCATTTGTAGTGACGAAACTATCTCCCCTTATAGATGCGGATGAAGAAATGGTTCAAAGGTCGAACCCCCTAGTAAATTCTAGTTGGTTTTCCTGCTAATTGTGTCGCCTTTCTTTTGCTTTGCTTAAAACCAGCGTGGAGGATATACCTCGTTGTTAAAACGACAAAGCCCCACAAAGAAGAAGTCGGCTATGATTTTGTGGAATTCAATATATCGGCCAGAAACATTTCCTGTCTGCGTGCAGGCCCCTGGAAGCTTCTTGTATATGTGGTCTCTTGGTTACTCAGTGATGTTCTATAGACAGTTACGGTTGGTCTAATTACAAGGACAAGGATGTTGGACTTACCATATGCAAAACTCGCAAAATGATCTACAAATAAACCCATGAGCCAACCTAAACATACATGATGGGTAACACAATAGAAATTTAGCATATATGCATATATATGTAGCTAATGCAGAGAGAATGTTCACTCTGTTCACTCTGTTTAGGGGAAGTTCGTTGTACGATAATGGTACCTGATTCGTTTTAAGAACTGGGGAGTTTCATTTTAATAGTTGACTCTAATTTCAGGTTACGTATAGCACGCTTTCCTTAATATCAGTGTCAAATATGACTGAACTGTTTATACTATTTGAGCCGAATCAATTCAGTTTTACCCCAAGTATTACACTGTTGGGAAGGTTCTTTCATGAAGCTTAATGTATTCCTCACTAGAACATATTTCAGGCAATATATACTCCGTCTAGGCTAAATTATCAAATAAAACAGAATAGAAAAAACTGAGTTAAAGAAAGTCACCCCATAAGCGTTTAAAAGGTGAAGGTCTATGAGGTTGTTTATTATCTCATCCCAATTTCATTTTGGGGATGGCCAACCCTATAATTTCCAAAGCGTCCAGGGAAATCTGAGTATTAGCTTAGATAAATAAAAACCTCTAAGGTATTAGGTATTATTCGAAGTGCCATTAGATGATATGTCAAAATTGATCATGATACTAGTATATACATGTAATAACATTTCGTCTCATTTCATTTCCCCAAATTCAGGTATTATTTTCAAAGTCATTCTTATCTATGGGACAGGAACCAACCTGACTCGCCTGAGGGATTAAAGAGTGTTATTTAATCGTATAACGATTTCAACACTTGAGCTTACACCATTGTTGTATCAAATAAATATTTTGCATTATGTTGCTGAGTATCTAAATCATTCTCTTTAGTGTCCTAACTTCCATACTCGTCCTCTTGATCGCCACGGTGCTCGATTTCCATATTTTGTGTAGCTGTAAATCGTGCACAAAGGAGAGTAGATTCGAGTTTTTTGTCTTTCCTTGCACTAAAGATTATTTGTTTGATAGTGGAGTTGGAGCTGGACGCTATTGTTCAACCGTAGCCGCGTGAGCGGCTGGAAAAGTGAAACGTTTGCGAATGTTACAATCTGAACACACCTAGAGATGTTTTTACTAGACGGAAGGGAAAGTTTGCCGGAGAAATCGGAGATGCCGTAGATTTAACGACTTGAAAACGCGTATAGATATATTCATTATTGTGTTTTCATCGGCAACGGGATAAAGTCGATATATCGCCAAATTCTTTTCAGTTGTTTTGGCGCTCGTAATCTCTTAATTGGTTTTTAACGACATTCGAGTGTAAGTAAGAGTGTGACCATCTTAGTTAGCATATACTGGACGATTATGGATCCACATGTTGACACGGTAAGGTAGGGGGGTCGAACTCATTTTTATGGACGTATCTAAATTTGGGGGGTTATTAATAAAAATGGCCAAATAGTAAATAACGAGATTTTTTCGTTATGTTAGGCACGATCCCAAATTATGAATATGAATATTATTATTTTTTCTTTTTGTTCATGTTGTGGTAAATGACTCGACGGACTCATTGGTAGCGTACCGGCTTGGGGTCTCAAAGCTGCAGTATTTACCGGCTTGGAGTGCTAAAGGACGTAGGATCGAATCCGATCCGATTATATAAAAAATGTTAGTAAGAATTTATTTCTACTTTCCAAATGCTTCGGATGGCACTTTAATCTGTAGGTGCAGACGGTAATTTGAGAATTTCTTCAAAAAAAAAATAGTTTGATGGGTGTAGTAATGCCTATATATATATAGCCTTCACATAGAATATGAGATCTCTTAAGTGGTCAGCTTGTTGCTTTCAACAGAAAAAATATCATAAGTGATAGAGTTTAGAATTTCTTCAAGAAAATGTATAGTTTAATGGTTGTAAATATTGATCAAAATATGAAAATAAAGGATATTTTCCCGATAATGTTGGTATTGTCACGTGCATGCACACTTGCTGCACATGCCTATTACTCAATGCAACTTCCACCCATTCACCTTCTATTTGCCCTTCCATACGTCGTCACCTGTTGATCAGTGCCCTATTTATGCACCTTCCAACTGTACTATGGGCTTGGATACGTGCGCCCGCCACTCACTTTTTGGGCGCACGGATCCTTATTACATTGTCATTTTGTACTCATCCTGCGGCCTTAATAAGCGCCCTGCCGCAACACTTGCCTTCCCCCTCTCTGTAACTGTACTCTCCTCCCAATACCTCTTTCAACGTGGCCCTCTCTGGATCAACTTATTGTGGGCTATGTCTGTAATATTTGGATGTGCAACGCTGATCATCATGGGGCACCTCTGAGACGTTCAACTACTAAGGACATCACATTTTTTTACTACTGCCACACGATAGGGTTGATCACCATAGACAACCTAGCATGTATCTCACAGCACCATCCTTTCGTGAGGATCGTTATCTATGAATCTGGCCAAGTCCCTGTGCCCATGAAATGTAATATAAAGCCTATAATGTATTGCCTCAAAGTGTGATAACGTTCTCATTAAAACCTAGAAGCATTTTCATCAAGAAGAGTAAATGATCATCTAGCATAATGTCAACTGATGATATTTATTTCTGCTCGACACGACTGCCCTGGACTAAGTTAAGACTAAAAGCTAAGGACGTTATCTATGCAAGAAGTTGTTTGAATAAGTATATATTTCCAAAGCTAATGTCTGGGTGGGTTTGTACACGTTTTGAAATGAGTTCATTGTCCGCCGCTATGTGGCATTGTTGTAAATATATGGAAATGCCTCTTGCAATTTCTTCGATTGGTGGCGTCCTCTTGTGGGCAAAGAGAAAACTAAATAAATCACATCAATGGGAGGTATGTATGTATGTATGTATGTATGTATGTTTATTGATTGTAGGAAATACTATAAAATCATTAGGGACTAGGATACAAACTGCAGATTTAAACTGTTTATACCAATTTTGAAGTGTGTACGGTATCACATAATTAAGATGAGTACATGGTTTCTTGACCATTCACGCCTGAAGCGTACACATGACCTGGCTCATGTGAGAATATCTTCATATCAAAGGAGTCATTTGAAAAAAATGACTGAAATCAAAGTTGATAATCCCCTTCAACTTTTTAAAAACAACTCTTCTTGATTAGTTACGTCTCAAAGTTGTAAGACCATATATGTTCTTCTGATGCAACAGAGTTATGGAGGCTGAAGCATGAGAGATGGTTTAGCTGGCGGTGGTTCAAAAGTCCTTGCATTGGCCACAGCGAAATTGGTTCAAGATGTACTCGATCACTGAGTGTACGTACAGAGATTGGAGCATGGGAATTGGTCTTAATGAGGACAATAACGCGATGTATAAGCTTACTGTACACTTTTTATTTCCACATTCACTCGACCACCGCATTGAAGTGGGAATGGTTACTTCTCTTATAACCCTTATGCTGCTGAAGGCTAATTTAGCCAACACAAAATGATGCAAAAAAGCTTAAAAATGAGGTAAATTTTTGGAAAGTGCATACCAGGTACTCATCAGCGAGAGCTATCCAATGAATACCGATATGACAGGTTTTAGATGGTTTTCAAAAATCTTTGCGTGATTGTTCTTTAGACAAAAGTAGCCTT
>OZ012685.1:8792059-8881631 GCA_963942565.1 Maea johnstoni | reverse complement strand
GTGATGGAGAAACTGTTAATTCTCTCAGTAAAAATCTTCTTTCAAATGTTTTCTACAAAATTGCTTTCCTTAGATATAAATGGTAGATATTTTTAAGCAGATGGGAGTCATAAATGGACTAGAATGTATGCAAACATGTATCATGTTGACCCAATTCTCACTCGACAACTGTAATTATGGTGCAATAGATCATAAGCTATCATATCCATGCTTTGCATTGATTATGGCAATAAGTCTATTGTTCTTTCATGCTTATTGCACATCGCATTGATTCCGGGTCTTGTCCGACATCCCTGGGAGCTGTAACTGAGCTCTAGATAGAGATGACCTCTTCCCTCTATCAAAGTTGAGTTAGTATCGTTCAGGAATTCCTCACAGTGCGCTACATGTTCCCGCCGCTGTTGTTGTTTAAGTGTAATCCCAGGCTTTCAGAGAGAGGGATTCCGTAGAGGGAATTCTAGACGTAACGGTTCCACTTATCGGCTTAGCGTATTGTGGTTGGCATTGCTTTGTGATACTGTATCATACGCTATCCAGTGTCAGCTCTCAGCCTCTCTTCAGGTGGGCCTACGCAAGTCCGCACTAAAGGTGCCATTGATTACAATGGCATGCAGCCAGCCAGAATGTGTAGGTTTTCAGTACACATATACTAATGTTTTAAAATGCTGTTCCAGAAAACGCTATACCTATACCACTCTTCTGTTGGTTTGAGTGAAAAACGTCACTTGTACATGGATTCTGTACTTTGGAAAACAGTTTTGATATCCAAACCCGGTAAAGTGAGTTTATTTCGTGAATTCTCACATATATAACGTTGTATCCACTAGGGCCGCAGAATTCCGTGTTTTCCAACAGCCATGAGGTTATGCAATAGTCGGTGTGCATTCATCATCATCGCCAACAAAGTCATCGTGGTCACATCCTTTCCGTTACCCTACAAAGCAAATAAATGAGTTAAAACAGAATAAATTACATGATCATAATAGGAACCAATATACATATCTAATGGTGCAGAACTGGTATATCTCTATGCTTATTGAGCATCAACTATGCTATGCCCATAGATGGTGATTAAAAACGTTCGCTTAAGTCCTCACATATCACACATCCACTTTAACCATCACAGGTGTTAAAAACATTCACCTGCGTGACGAACGAGCAATAGAACCGCTCATGTTATTGTGTTATGATTTGCAACAGATTGTTCCGCGGAATATTTTATGGCACTTTAAGAGACGAAAATTTAACAAAATACTGTTTTCACCGTTTCAAATTATTTTTGAAAACCATTTAAAAACATAAAGCCAATTTCACATTTATCTACTAGTAGGCATAAACAACTACCATATGTATGCCTTTTGAAAATAATAAGTTACGATAGATCAATATGCTGTGGCAAGTACATACAACACACTTCAACCACACTTTGCCTTTAAAAAATATCCTGTAGATGGTGCATCGTATTTGACTCTATAGCACGGGCACCTCATTGATAGAAATATTCAATGAATGGCGTTAACCAAAGGAACCTTTTGCAAAGTGTGAAATAAAAATGGTGAAGTGAGAATATTTGCCCTAGAAGATGATCACTGAAAGGAAAATACCATGTGTACGAATAACAATAATATCATATTCTAAATCGTTCATCTTAATCCCCAGTGGTTACTGAGATCTCTTTCGAGTGTTTTGGTCTAAAGATGTATGTATGTATGTATGTATGTATGTATGTACATGTATGTATGTATGTATGTATATATATATATATATATATATATATATATATATATATATATATATATATATATATATATATATATATATATATATATATATATATATATATATATATTTATTTATTATACCTCACTTGAAGATCGTAAGCCGTGATTGGCTGACTTAACAGTGAACAATCATCATGTTGCCTGATGCCATCAGTGAGGGCTTTATGTTGCCCGTTGCCACTAGCGACACCTAGCGGGGAACGTGTGAATCACCAGTCATCTGTGACCTTGCTTTGTTTAAATTACAAATGGGGTTTGTTCAGTATAATAAAACAAATATGCCATGCCAGTGTGGGTAACATGATGGAATGTTTCCCTTCGGGCTCCGCCCTCGGGAAAACCATCCTCCCTTGGGGAAACATTCCATCATGTTACCCCCACTGGCATGGCATATTTGTATAATATAAATATATATATATATATATATATATATATATATATATATATATATATATATATATATATATATATATATATATATATATATATATATATATATATATCGCCTTCGCCCTCGAAACCTGTACTCATAATCTTCAATACCAAAAGTATCACAATCATAATGTACGCCACAATAGCGAGCCAACGAATGGCGCCTGGTGTGTGTCAATAATGAATCATGAATGGTTATTGAATCATTCCATTAACTCGGTTTGATATGGTGTCGGATCTTGTCAATCATCCAAAGCGCCCCCTGTTGGCACTTTAACCCCTTCTCACCTGGACCGTGTCTAGGATATAAAGTGTGCGTGAACATCAGTTGATAAAAAGTAATATCTTAGAAATATTTGTCGGAAAGTTATTGTTCCTGCCTAGTTTAATAATCTCTTTCCTTTTTTTGAATAATACCCTAATTATGAGTTTTGTTTGAAGTTGCGCTCCAGATGCAAATAGTTCAGGGGGGAAAGAATTACCTGGTTTTCTAAACAATTAAACGTAAATAATTGGATCAACAACCCGTCTGTGAAAAATCCGTTGATTGTAGATAACCGACACTAATCGCCGTACCTGGTACTATGAACGCATGGCTGATTTTCAATAGCGGGTAATCCGGTGGTTTCAGACAATCGATAGTTTCTCCCGGTCTTTGGGTGGCTGGTAGAACGCTGCAGGTTAACACGGTCATGCCTTTGGGGAGGGTCGTATAAATCTCTCTAACGGATGCAAATGACTTAAAAAATGAGGCATATAATTGTTTGCTGATGGGGTTTTAACGAAATTCGCTGCTTTTATATGTTCAAAAGTCTCCGTTGGAAAGGTATCACCAAAACAATTGAGCCTTCTTGTGGCATGACGGGCATAAGTCGGTTAATGCACTTGCAACCCGTACTTAGCCGAATGTTCTGGAAATACAGAACAAACATTATGATTTGAAAAGACAGTTGGATCTATTTGGAATGGACATGTTCATTGTCATGAAGAATGGTGTCAGTAAGTGTTATCAAGAAAGGTTACAACCTACCATGATTGTCTACATGGATAGATTATCATAATTTTAGCGTGTGTACATATATCCAGAGAGATGGATAGCAGGGAGATGCAGCGAGGGGGCAATTAACATACCTTCCGGCGGAATGCCCATTGCGCAGTAGACGCTTTAGTGATGGCCAGCACTTGTAGTAACACGCCTGGTGTGTAATCAGTGCTGCACTTGACAATCTCTGACCAGCTAGTAGTGGGGAAAAGAAGAGTACCTGGGGAAAACACCGACATACCTAAAGTCACTGCTAACTCTCTCGCCTGTCTCAAGGGAGATTCGAATATCTGGTCGGCAATGCGCTGAATTGATCATGTATTGAATGCAGTCGTAGTCAGTCTATGAATACCTTACTCCACGAGGACGATAATAGAGTTCATATTGGTTCACTGTGTAAGCAAATAGTACAGAGTAACACTGTTTGCATAGCGCGTTAGCCTGGTTCTCACGTTGAGTTAGGTACAATGTGCAATGCCACCACTAAGTTGGCTCGATGTCACGGTCTTTATCAAACTGTAGATGGCAGCACAGTTCTCACGTGTTGCTGTTTGAAACTGTAGCAGGTCCCCCTTGAGGGTCAATGCAGAACTAAGCCTGGACTGAAATCATCTCAGGGTAGATCAGTGAGATTGGTGATAAAGTGAGCCAGTTAACACAGACGTGTAGCAAGCCTAACAGCGAGTCAGATGAAGGGGGAAAGGAGGAGGGACTATACCTGTAACCCGTGGCTTTTCTATAACCTCCAATCACTACTGGCTGACTAGACTAGCTTACTACAGTAGCCCGTGGGAGATCAGCTTTCCGCTCTGAAGTGACCCGGCAATGTGCAGTACGTTCAATGCCCACATGCCCAGTCCTTGTCTTTGCTGGTATGGACAAAGCGGTTCAGGTTCAATCAAGAGAAAATATAAACGATGGGCTATATTGTCTCTGCCCCAAGATGTCTGCAACTCAGAGGTTACATTATAGGGATAACCACGAGGGGGTTTCCTCGCTTAGCGAGAACTTGGCACTACTTTGACGAGAAGTATGTTTGCGGCCTGGCGGGTTGTCATTCACATATTTGGAACCAACCCATGAAGCACCATAGATGACTGAGGAAATGGTCCAGTAAACAACCACTCATATGCGCTACGTATTTCAGTTGGAAATGATTGAAAAGTAGTCACATTATAAAAGAAGACATAAACTAGAATAGCATTTGGCCTTGTATGGCAAATAAGTGGCGTTTGAAATTGGATGGTTATGTGACCTGGATGGATTGTGGTATTGCCTAGCTTAATGGGGTGTTCTTTCACCACCACATTGATTTTTTTTAAATCATTTATAGTTTTTAGTTTCACATATACCTGCTTTGAATATATATGGAAATTGCTTGGTTCAAATGTCACTCTAAAAACTATTTCCGACGAGCACTGCCACCACCACGCCTTATATACTGGGGATGTTTATGAAACGGTTCAGTACACTTAACTATATGCTATTTTGCTATGAAATGAGCGTGTCTGCGGGAGGTAAAGAGACTGGGCGATGAGGGTGCAGGTGATATTGAAATGCAATATGGGTAACATAAGCAGTATCGGCTTTTTCCAATTATCCACCCGTGCGTGAATGTACCATAACGACCTGTTTATTGAGGCTATTTCTCCCTGACAAAGGTATTAATCGGGAAATAAATGAAGGCGAAACGAGCGTATACTCTTCTTCTTGAAATGTTAGAATTATTGCCTTATACTTAAGTCATTTTCCAAAATACCGAAGATCCAGACGTGGTTTTAAGGGGAACCACAAGCCTGAGTGGCTGCACACACTAGTATACAGTGGCTGACTTCAAGTCAGGTGTTAACACAGATGTTAACATCGCTGTTAGTTTTACCACTGTTGGTAACACGCTACTTAAAGCGATGAGCATATGTTAAGATGTAACACACATCTACCCCATAATATGTGTGATGATACAAATTGTAAGAGAAATGTTAGTGTTGGTCAGTGAAAGGTGTTTAAGAGAGCATGGTTATATAATAATAATAATAATAATAATAATAATAATAATAATAACAATAATAAACAAAAGAATAACAATAAAAATATTATATAATTAATAACAGTGATGATAATAATGAAAATAATAACAAAGATATAGAATGATAGCAATAAAAGCAATAATAAACGAAATGAAATAAATGATAGAGTTTGTTTCAAGTTTGTGACCTTCAAATAAAAGATTGACATGAATGAAATTCAGGTGTAACTTGATACAGACGTAGTTAGATACCATATTCCCATCATGTTGCCGTTCTTAACTACGACAGACTTCGTTTGATCGGTCAAAATACACATCTCCAAATGATGTAACACCATTGCTAACACCTGTGTTGGCCTAGATGGTAACATCATGTCATCTGCTCAGAGGCTGAGATAAACAGATATCCGTCAGTGACTGTGTTACCATGTGTGTTAAATCTAACACTGTTCTTGAAGTCAGCCGGTGTGTACTCAGTTGATTGGCAAATCTCCCTCATCAATTCCCCCATCGCTACAATAACCCACCTGTTTATTCAACCATATCTCTCTAGCACTAGCATCATTCGGATGCCACTTGATGGCGAAATTTAAATCAGAGTTAAACTGACAACACTCATCCAAACCCACCCGTGTGTAACGTGTATGCAGTTGAGTGATGGATATCCACCAGGTTCCCTGTTAGCACAACAACTCACCTGGGCATCCTCCACACAGGTGTACATACAGGACTGCCCCAGTCCGTTACCTGAGCGACATATCGCAGACGTCCTGCAGACAACTCATAATGCCACACCCTGTAGTCCATGAACAAGCGGTTTTATAATCTACTTTGTCATGTCGGGCTTGTCGTAGTCAGTAATTGTATCATCGGATCACAACAGTGCCTGCCAGCCGCCGCCATCTTGCTTCTCCAAGGTGATGCTAAATAATCAATTGCCTGCCACACAGCCAGCGACCTGCAGGATTCGTCGTCGCAAACGGTCGGCTATCCCAACTGAACTGGGAGCGGCGTCGCGCACTACAGACTAGCTCCTATTATAGGAAACTATAACATTGTGGTGTGCCTCTCTCTCATATGCATAGTCTATTCTATACCCAGAATAAAGGTTACCTTTATATTAATGCTAAAGAGTTCTTGAGACAGACCACGACAGGAGATGTGACGCGACGCTCCCGCTAATTGCTGTAAGCAGCAGCATTGGGGTGGTATACGCCAGCCTCAATACTCTTCAGGCCCACAATGCACTTTTATGTTGGGACTTTTTCTAACCCTTTGAAGACCTCCATTAATATACGTGATTGTAGGATAGTCCTGAGACAGGTAACGACAGGTATAAGCAGATATATAGAGATATAGACCTGTATTACAGGCCACTGGTATAAGTAATTATAATTCAAGGATGAACGAGCTGGATATGCAACAATGCGGACAAACGTACTACTACGGACCGGCCTAACTAGGATTTACGCCTTAGTCAGGCAGCTTATGTAGGAAAATAGGGGGTCCGTGGGAAACTCATGTTAATTGTTGGAGACGTAGTGTTTCTAGACCAATTTTGGATGAGGACTTATATGTCTCCAATTTTTTCGACTAATTTGTTAAGGTCAAATGTCAAGGTCAAAGTTCAAAATCCTTAAAATGCCTTGTTTGGACCTGAAACAAGCTGCATTTGATAAGAAACTCGAAACTACATAAGCTGCCAGACTACCTATACTCCAGCGGATTTGTGAAAAATCGTTAATTTTTTGGCAAACACGCCAAATTTTCCATACGGATAGCCATTCAAGTACTCATCAAAACAAGATTAAGACCCGATTCAAATCATTGTTGTTTGCCATGGTAACCGGGCATTTTGTCGGGAAAAAGTCAAGAATAGGAGATTTACATTAACTTCAAATACCAGAAAAATAAATAGTAAATATATTCATTAAATATTTTTGGTTGCCATGGCAGCAGGAAATCATTTAAGGAAAAATTCTCCAAAATTGATGATATTGGTATTTTTACCTCAAAAATGTATTTTTCTAAATGTTATCATCACTTAATTTTAATCTAGTTGGTATGTACACTATGCGACACAATATTGTACCATGGCAAAAAGGCAAATTTCATTTTAATCCCCAAAAAACTGAAAATATGCAATTTTGGTTGAATTGGAATTTTAGAAGTGACTCTTTGATAAGTTGCAATGAATGTGATGCAATAGCATTTTTTATATTACCACAAACAAAATTGGGATAAAAGTCATCATGAATATCATCGGTTGCCATGGGAACAGGGCATTTTCAATGGAGAACTGACAAAAAATTGTTTTTTTTTAAATTTCATTTGATGATATTGATTCTTGTCACAAACCTTTCTGTCGACATGATTGCATTGGCAACAAATCAAAGCTATTTTTACACTAGCTGGTTTGTTGGTTCTTCCATTACTATGATAACAAGGCAAAATAGCCGTCTGGAAAGGCGTAAAAATACAGAATTAACAATAACTTTGCCAATGAATAAGATCTTTAGATGCTTTTTTTTTCAAACATATCTACGTAAAATTACCTTTCTAATGAACATACTTTTTAAAAACTTTAAGATAATATCTTGTATCATTTAAGTAAATAATATGGTTTATTTTGATTGTCTTCGGGAGACATTGTTTCCCCTCGGTTACCCTTTTGCGTCTGTGTCTGCGTACAAACCGTGTAGTAATTAGCCAGACCATGAGACATGTTTTGGCAATATTTACAGGGATGCTTTCTTGGAAAGGTCTCTTTAAAGGCAAATGCACCATCAGAATGATCTAGGTTCGAAATGAGCTTATACATGTCACCTTTCAAATAAGACCACCCACAAACCTGTCCTCTTCAACAATCCTCAGTTGTGGCTTATGAATTTGAGTAAGAAACAGGCCAGGAGTCGCTCATGGCGGCATCCATTTTGAGGAAGCTTGATAGTGGACGTGATAGTGACCAGAGGAGTTGAGAATGATAAAGGTTTTAGAGATGGACAACTAAGAAATACAGTTAGAAACAAGTTTGACATCAAATCAGTTGTTTGCTTAGACTGAGGAAAACAGTTTAATGGTTAGCCGTGTTGATTGCACTAGACTAGATGCTACTTAGAGACAGACACTGACTGTTACTGATATAGCAATTACACACTTGACAAGAATGGACAATGCAGATAAATTTGATAATGATGGAAAAAGTCATTTTCTGTGCTTTCTCATTTGGTTTGTGACTTTGTGTTGATGGGTAGAAACCATTACGCCCGACTTGCTGTGACATCCAGCTGTGCTAATAATTTAAAGAAAATTGCAAGACCTGGAAGTCAGTAAGCAGACCCTCTTGGGAATGGGGTCTAGATTGGGCTTACTATGTATATTGTTTTACTTCCTGTCGTAATCATATAGAGTCTTGAAATGCATCAAAGAAGGGTGGCCTAAACTCATGACTGTACGTTACCGATTTGTTGTTTACCTTGTTAAGGATAATTGTTATGGGATGAGCTTCTGCAAAACCCCTTAGAAAATGATTTGGTTTGACTATCATATGCTCTAGCTTTGTTGTAGGGCATAATAATCCACTCACGCTATTAGGTGCAAGAGTCAACTTGAGTTCAAACAAAACAAAACAGCAATATTAATTATTAAATCACTTAAATGCTCAAAACCTGTGACACCTGGTCACCTGGTTCTCAGCTGATACTGAAAGCCTTTGCAATTACTTTAAGACTTTATTTCAATGGCACTTAAAACTTTGGTTGGTGAATGATAGCTGGCGAGTTGGGCTGCATATAATTGTTATACACCAAGATGATACTCCTATGCGTTTCAATATCTGTATCACGGAAAAACTTGGGGAATTTGGCGGCCATATTGGAAAATGGCAAAAAATCGGCCATTCTTGGAAAATCGCGCTGGGTCTTCATCTTATTTTGCAATATAGACGAAAAGCTATCTGTGTGAAAAAGTTGGTGCTTTTGCCAAAAAATTAACGATTTGCCCAAAAACCTGCAATAATCCGCTGGACTATACCTTGGATGAAGAAAAGAATGGGTATGTAGCGAGAGACTAATTACTATATGCCCTATAGTTAAGTGCTGGACTCATGCCAGGAGTACCAACCATACGCATGAGATCGCATGACCCACTGCTGTTACGTTCTAGTTAATTGGGTTTGACTGATAAAAGTTCAGAGTTTAAAGGCTTAGACGAAAATACCAATACCGAGTTTTACAATGGTAAACTTACTGAGGTATACCGCTTCCTCATATTATCCTTTCCCCTGAAAAAATCAGAAATATTTGGCTATTGTTGCTTAAAAAGTTTTTTTTTTAACCTGAAGCGACCGACTTTGAAAATTTCGGGTTATAAAAGTGAAATTTGAAAACCGCGTTATTTTTCTCAAACTTAGTTAATGGTAGAGGTCACGTATTGCCCGGTAGAACCACCGACCTACCCCCAGTGCACTAGTAGCACTCTCATATTCCAAATGGGGAAGAGACAACGCAAATTGAACTCACTTATAAAACTTTTCACAATTAGATTTTATTTCGTTTGCTACGCTACATCTCCAAGCACAACAGTTCATGATTGAACCTCTGGTTTATAATGTACCGTGGTTCATAAATTACCCTTTTCAGTCCCTTGACCCCTCATATTGCTAGAGGAACGTGAACAAGTTTTTTTTATCCCAATGGCCACCACTGGGTTTGACATAAATGAAAGGCATGATGAGGGTGATATGAAGTTAAGAAAGCAGGACTTGGCATACGTTTTAATGTTTATGCTGGCATTAGTTTTGTAAGGTAGTTGATATTTCATTTTGATATTTTTATCGTGGTGAATATGTTTTTCTTGTTCGTCCTGCGTTTTCTCTTCCATGTGTTACTCATCAAACTCGTCTGAACTGTAATTGTATCGTTCCCTCTTTTTCTGTCTCTTGCCCCTTCTCTTGGCGCGGCGTGGAGGCCTCGAGTCACAGTAACACCTGCAATGCAAAAAATACAATCACCACATTGGTTAAGATTCTCTACAAATGTTCGTTATCTAACCATAGTAACGTGTTGAAAAAGGAATCTATGAGGCAAGTAGATCAGGTAAGGAGGTATGAGGGATAGTGAGTTATATCGTATGAGAAGTCCGAGGTAGGACTAAGAGGAGGAATAAAAAAAAAGAGGGGTGAGAATTAGCAAAATGAGAAAGAAGATGAGGAGTGAGAGAGCGGAGGTGCAATGAATGAAAGAATGAGCGGAGGAGGAAAATGAGTGAGGGGGAGAAAGAGGTGGAGGAGTGAGAGGTAGGATGAGGGGAGAAAGAGGTAGAGGAGTGAGAGGTAGGAGGAGCGGAGAAAGAGGTGGAGGAGTGAGAGGTAGGAGGAGGGGAGAAAGAAGTGGAGGAGTGAGAGGTAGGAGGAGGGGAGAAAGAGGTGGAGGAGTGAGGGCTATGAGGAGGGGAGAAAGAGGTGGAGGAGTGAGAGGTAGGATGAGGGGAGAAAGAGGTGGAGGGTGAGAGGTAGGAGGAGCGGAGAAAGAGGTGGAGGAGTGAGAGGTAGGAGGAGGGGAGAAAGAGGTGGAGGAGTGAGGGGTATGAGGACGGGAGAAAGAGGTGGAGGAGTGGGAGGTATGAGGAGGAGAGAAAGAGGTGGAGGAGTGAGAGGTAGGAGGAGGGGAGACAGAGGTGGAGGAGTGAGAGGTAGGAGGAGGGGAGAAAGAGGTGGAGGAGTGGGAGGTATGAGGACGGGAGAAAGAGGTGGAGGAGTGGGAGGTATGAGGAGGAGAGAAAGAGGTGGAGGAGTGAGAGGTAGGAGGAGGGGAGAAAGAGGTGGAGGAGTGAGGGGTATGAGGAGGGGAGAAAGAGGTGGAGGAGTGAGGGGTATGAGGAGGGGAGAAAGAGGTGGAGGTGTGAGAGGTAAGAGGTGGATGAGTGAGGGGTATGAGGAGGGGAGAAAGAGGTGGATGAGTGAGGGGTATGAGGAGGGGAGAAAGAGGTGGATGAGTGAGGGGTATGAGGAGGGGAGAAAGAGGTGGAGGAGAGAAAGAGGTGGAGTCGGAGAGGTAGGAGGAGGGGAGAAAGAGGTAGAGGAGTGAGAGGTAGGAGGAGGGGAGAATGAGGTGGAGGAGTGAGAGGTAGGAGGAGGGGAGAAAGAGGTGGAGGAGTGAGAGGTAGGAGGGGAGAAAGAGGTGGTGGAGTGAGGGCTATGAGGAGGGGAGAAAGAGGTGGAGGAGTCATAGAGGTATGAGGAGGGGAGAAAGAGGTGGAGGAGTGAATGGTAGGAGGAGGGGAGAAAGAGGTGGAGGAGTGAGAGGTATGAGGAGGGGAGAAAGAGGTGGAGGAGTGGGAGGTATGAGGAGGGGAGAAAGAGGTGGAGGAGTGAGAGGTAAGAGGTGGAGGAGTGAGGGGTATGAGGAGGGGAGAAAGAGGTGGAGGGTGAGAGGTAGGAGGAGGGGAGAAAGAGGTGGAGGAGTGAGAGGTAAGAGGTGGAGGAGTGAGGGGTATGAGGAGGGGAGAAAGAGGTGGAGGAGTGAGAGGTAGGAGGAGGGGAGAAAGAGGTGGAGGAGTGAGAGGTAGGAGGAGGGGATAAAGAGGTGGAGGAGTGAGAGGTAAGAGGTGGAGGAGTGAGGGGTATGAGGAGGGGAGAAAGAGGTGGAGGGTGAGAGGTAGGAGGAGGGGAGAAAGAGGTGCAGGAGTGAGAGGTAGGAGGGGATAAAGAGGTGGATGAGTGAGAGGTAGGAGGAGGGGAGAAAGAGGTGGAGGAGTGAGAGGTATGAGGAGGGGAGAAAGAGGTGGAGGAGTGAGGGGTATGAGGAGGGGAGAAAGAGGTGGAGGAGTGAGAGGTATGAGGGGAGAAAGAGGTGGAGGAGTGAGAGGTATGAGGAGGGGAGAAAGAGGTGGAGGGGTGAGAGGTATGAGGAGGGGAGAAAGAGGTGGAGGAGTGAGAGGTAGGAGGAGGGGAGAAAGAGGTGGAGGAGTGAGGGGTATGAGGAGGGGAGAAAGAGGTGGAGGAGTCAGAGAGGTATGAGGAGGGGAGAAAGGTGGAGGAGTGAGAGGTAGGAGGAGGGGAGAAAGAGGGGGAGGAGTGAGAAGGGGTGAGGAGGCGAAGGGTGAGAGGCAGGAGGAGGTAGGAGGGGTTAGAGGTAGGAGAAAAAGTTGTAGGGATAGTTAATAGGAATAGTGATGGATACCCTGTCAGCAATAGCATCAAACAAATGCAGCCTTATTGCAAAACATCTATAAAACCTGCACCATTCACTGTAGCATTTTTGCTATTTACTTATGGCATTGTTTGTCAATCTCGAAATGTCTATACTCACCTAGATGGTCTGTGTTCAAATTCTAGTGGCGAGTCAGGCGATGCCTCCCTATGGCGTTTCCTTTGCTTAACTCTCTTACGCCGTTCTTCCTGTCTTTGCAATCTTTTCTCCAAATCTTCAGAGATTTTCTTCTGGTTATTTTCGTAAGTCATCATCTTTTGTTGGTATTTCTCGATCACTTTTTCTGGCGGGCATTTGTCTCGGGATCCGTTTAGCGACGTCTCCCACGGAGGGCTGATTTGTGTCTGTCGCTGACGTGGTGCATAGTGTCCTAATCGTGGGAAACTTGTGTTCGACTGTCTAAAGTTACTTACATTATAAGCTAGCCCGCCGTTGCTGACTTTAAGATCAGTCGGTACTAAACCTGTTCCCTGTAAGCTTTCCAGTATCCGCATGGTTCTTTTGTTTTGGACGGACGCAATATCTCTTAGGAGTGGATGGTATCCCTTTTCTGATATATTCGACGTTGAACTGACCATTCGGGCGGTCGAACCGATAGGGGGCAAAACTGATTTTCGTTGAAATTTATCATGGCTTTCGCAAAATTGGTTAAGTCCCTCGTCACTACTGAGCGATGCACGCGAACTTTGTCGACTTTTCATGATGATGGGCGATCTGAGGAGTCAGACTACCTATCAGACAGCATGATCGATTCCTTTTGTTTGTTAGGTTGCTTAGTGTTCCGACAATGGACCGATCACGTGACGTTTAGTGTTATCTATGACGTAACACGTCTGACGTAATGACGTCACACAATGCGCTCCACGCAACTTCGCTGGTCTGTCTGACCCAAGCTTGGCTGGCCGTTTTTTTCCTCTTTTTTTGTTACAAAAAGTTCGTGTTTGACATACAAACTTGGCAAACAACTTAGGATGCACTAAATCGTCTACTTTTTGTCTAAACTCCGCAAAATGTTGATTTTGCTCATTAGGTCCCATTGTAAAATTTGCCCATATGCCAACAATACAAATTTGAGCGATCTCGCGTGTTTGTTATTATTATTATTAAAGAAAGCGAATTAATAGAGCATTAATATATCAAAAAATAGAAAAGGTTCCTTGGCTAGATTCTTTTACACTCTAATATATGGAACATATCGGCCCATATGTGCATCCCTTTTTAACAAAAAGGGTTAATTTTCGGGGAAAAATCTATACAATGACCTCATGTTGAACAAAAATTTAGTAGCGTTTGAAACTGAGATGGCTTGTACTAGGTATAGATCCATATACTCTAAAAGATGCGTACACATGCACATTTACAATTACAAAGAACGAAACTATAGTATCCTGTACATCGATCATCCCGAATTGACCACTTTTGGAAGAGCATAAATGCTTTTTGTAGCAGTAACGAAATTTAAACAGCACAACTCATTCCTTTCGAGAATTGAACAGTGGTCCTGCAGAGCCGAGATTATTTCAGCGAGTGTATTGCTGTACCTTGTTTGTCACTACGGCTCAGGCTATGCGGCAAAGCTCCTTTGTTCTGCTTTCACAGTATAGCAACAATGGTCAACAATGCACACTAGTGTAAAACGATATTCTTCTTCCTTGCCACCACCTAACTTCTCGTGAAAGACTCCGGTATTGAACGAGGCAGTGTTTGTCATACTGTTTCGCAAGAAAGTGCTATTGTTTAAAGGTGTGTCTCATTTTCAAGTGTTGAGGTTGCCCATTGTTGAGTACATAAGAACAGAGACGGGACTCACGTCACTAGAAAAGTGCCGCCGTCAACAAAAGATTTCCACATTATTGTCCCAACATTAGCGACGACACTACCTGCGCCATTGTCTATTTTTCTAATAAATAGAAAGGTATGTTATCAGTTTAAGGTCGATAGCAAAAAGGTAACCCGTAGCATCCCCAATATGTTAGGCATATAGAAAGCAATTGATTTTGCAATTCAATAAATGCATAAAATTGCCCATATTTGTGATCCTTCCTGTGAAAAAAACGCCCATTTTCAAATAAACCCTTAACACTTCAAACATATTCTCACACTGCTGTGAACTATCTTAAGAGCTTATTGATGCAGCTCACCTGGATCTTCAAAGCTACATGCTTTTGCTTGAGTTTTGATTATGTAAGAATTAAAAGCGGACAAGGATTGCATAGTTGCATTATTGTCAAAAGTAAAACTACAACTTTCAAGTTTGAAACACAAATAAAATGTTTTAGTTTATTTCACATCTGACAAGCGCATTTACAAAGAAATACATGTATATATACAAATGGAACATTATATTAAAATTTTTGGAGTGTAATATCATGAATATATAAACAATTAACATTTGGAAATGGTCATGCTAAAACAGTGATGTGCAGTTCATTAAAAGGAACACATATTAACTACATGGGTAAAGTAAAAACCCTCATTGTCAGCTCCTTGGAGATATGAATACCTTCTATTGTGAACAGAATTTCCTAGTCCCCATTGAACCTTATACATGTTCATTGCATAAAGCACTCAGATATGTGAACACCTCCCAATGTGAACACCTTTGTGGCCCCAAGGTGTTCACCTCATCTGAGATATGTAAGTTATTTGGGTGTGGAAGCTTAATTACTAATTGGGTGGGAATGCCTGGGAGAGTGGGGAATTGAGTATCTATGGAATGACCCAGGCAATTGCATTTCTGACTTAAACATGAGGAGGCCAACGAAATGATGGTGAAAATGAAATAATAAAAGGGTGACAATGAAATCAGAAAAATGGGCAACTAATGGGTTGATGCTACAATTCTTTTTTTTTAACATGGTGATTTTGAATTTTGGATTTTGTTTCTTGTCATTTTTTCTGCAATATTGCAGCTAAGTCATGACTAGCCAATTGTAAATGCTAGAGCAAAAACTACAATCCGCATTGTCTTAGGAACTAACTAGCTAGATAGAAACACAGAACTATCAGTTCACACTTCAGCAAATTAGCCTTTAATGTAGGAGTACCAAAAAATCATCAAATTCCAAATGACATTTGCAAATTGAGCTCTAGGCATGAAAAGCTTTATTCCTAATGGTTACAATGCAACGATTGCAAATTCTTTTTTTTGATATTCAGTGTCATTTTCGATTACAATAGAGCGAACTAAGCAGAAAAAGGGCTGATAAAACTGCTCTATGCTCTCATCACCTGTCACCTCTATAAAACAACAGATCTATCAAACATGTAAGACATGACAATTGGTGCCTCCTGTCATAAAATAAAGCAAAAGATGCCTTGAAAAGGAACAATAGAAAAGTTTTAAAAGGCATGAATGCAATTCTTCAATGATAACTACAATACGTAAAATGCCACAAATAAAAGTATCTTTAAGTAGTTTGACAAAAAATCAGCATAATAAAAGGATAAATAAAAACACAAGAACTCTGAGAGCATCATTAAAACACAAGGGTGTATTTTCAAAGGAAATACAATTTACTTTGAAAAATATCACTTCTTACTGCTCTTATATCAAAGTTACTCAAAACCTTTCTTAAGTCAGACATATATTTAAGGAATGATTTAAAAATCGACACCAACAAATTAACACAAAAATTCATAGAAAGGAAAATCATCATTTGCTGTAAACCAATACATCAATTGCGCCAAATTTTAGAAAATTCCATCTGCAAATTGTCACAAATTAATTGTTAAATACCATTCATGAATAAACTAAGTGTGAGAAATTTTCAACCTGAAATGTTTATGGTAAGGTTGCAGATAAAATTAATATTGCCACAACCTGCCAAGGGTCTTACAATACTCTCAACAGGTGAGTATTGGACAAACTAAAATAATTCATTACAATTTACCTGACCCTACTGCCAATTTTGGAAAGAAAATGTTAAAAAAATATTTTTTACTCAATATGTACCATTACAACTATACATGTTTATACTAAGTAGTATCTTAAGAGACAGTTTTGGACACTGAATGTTTTGGCTACAATGATTATCATGTTTATCAAATTTGATGATCTGACACATTTCCAGAAAATTGTATGATTATTTTTCTATGTTTAATTGAGGCTCCCTTGCTTAATAACATGTTCTATAAAAATGGGCAAATAGTACCAATTGGGTAACTCTTTTGTAGCATTCTATGAAATTTGCCTATTTCCTATTTCACAAACTTCAACCATCAGTGGTTCAGAAACATTTTCTATATGTCAACTCATTAAGGTGTTAAGAGCATTGTGTAGATGGTTAAGACAATTTTTGCTGAAAATTAAACTTGGCAATCCTGACTTATACCAATTTGAGTTAGAAACTCTTCTCTGGAATTCCCTGATGTTGCCCTAAAATTCCTATATAAAAAAAATGCTTTAATCACAGAACAATACTTTAGGCAGTGACAACATCTCTGAAGGTAAATAAAATTGGCTGAACTGTGACTAGAACAAATAGAGGAAATATAAAGAAAAATCTCAGTTCCTCTATTCTTGTTTGACTAGTACTGGCTGACGGTCCTCCATTATTTTCAATGCTTACACTGCTCCACAGGCTGCCAGTATCAGACTAGACAGGGAGAATGCAGGAGACCTATGAGACATCTGAAATCATAATCTTTGATATAATAAGATAAATGATTGTGTAATTATCGGATTGTGATAATGACTTCACTTAATTGATATAGGGCATTTCAAAAACCTGAGGGAAAAAGTGGACAAAAATGATAATATCATGCAAACAATTTATATCATTTGTTGTGAACATCCCTATCTGATGATGTACAGTGAGGTAGTGTTTTGAAAAAATCCCTAGTGCCATTATAACCCACCAGCTATACCAAACACAGTCACACTTACTCAGAAAGCCTACTGACTAAACTACCTGAGAGAAATAGGCAGGTAGGCGTTCATTGCAGGTGAAGGTTGAAGCATTTTTCTCCTTGGGAAATATTTGTTGATTAAGCTGATGTAGCGTGGTGTGGTCCCTCATAGCAGGTGGTCTCATGTATTCAGTAGGTTGTTCCTAAAAGCAGGTGTCCTCTCTTAGCTAGTAGTTCATCATAGCTGGTGGTCTATCATAGGCTAGCTGATCTGTCTTAGCAAGTGGTCTCTCTTAGCAGGTAGTCCCTTCAAGCAGCTGGTCTCTTAGGCCTAAAATATTGCTTGTTTGCTGTCACAGTCCGAATAAAGGGTAGATATGTAGGTAGGTAAAAGAATTTATATGAATTATTCTTTTACAAACAATGAGAATTTCATAGCAGCTGTAGTTGTAACGCAATGTTCTAATCCTCTTGGTTGGTAGTTGGGGAGTTGGGAGGGCAGAAAAAATCTTAGGGTGGTAAGTTTTCAATAAATTTGTTAGGGTTGTGTTACAGGAACCAAACAATTTTTTAGGCCTTATAGCAGACAGTCTCTCTTATAGCAGGTGGAATCTCAAAGCAGGTGGTCTGTTATAACAGTGGTCTCTCTAAGTAGGTGGTTCTCCATGGAATAAATAATGAGGTAGATGCAGGTGGCCTGTCTTCTCTCTCTCTCTTGCTCTCTGTTCTAGGTTGGCACTTACTACATACTTGCAGAAAGGAAAACCCTTCAAGAGACCAGAAAACAATTCAGCTTTGTGGAATACTCTGAAAGAAAAAAAGCAGAAAACTCTTGAATGGGAATCAATAGGTAGTTATTCAATTTAAGTTACTGATACATAGAAAACTGTTCTGAAGATGGACAATAATGCTTAGATAATTCAGTGGGACCTCAAGAAAAAAAGTTAATTATCGCACTGAACAGAATGTACAACTGGTCAAAAATCATATTTTTTGATGATGATGATGACGATGAAACCTGAATAAGGCTATTCCCATTATGATATACAAAGTTTGACCCTTAAGCATATCTGCAACATTCCTATGTATCATATCTACAACTGCACACATGGAACTCTTTTTATCTTGCCCACAGGTGTTTTAATTAACTAAAACACTGTGAGTCCAGCATGTGCGGTGTGTGAGTTACCTGGACTGAGCTCTGCACTGCCATCCAGACACCCAATGATCCACTCACACTCATCCTCACAAGACATCCTGAAAAGACACAAATACAGCAGTACAGCGCCATGCTATGCAGTACTATACAGTGAGACACCCAATGATCCACTCACACTCATCCTCACAAGACATCCTGAAAAGACACAAATACAGCAGTACAGCGCCATGCTATGCAGTACTATACAGTGAGACACCCAATGATCCACTCACACTCATCCTCACAAGACATCCTGAAAAGACACAAATACAGCAGTACAGCGCCATGCTATGCAGTACTATACAGTGAGACACCCAATGATCCACTCACACTCATCCTCACAAGACATCCTGAAAAGACACAAATACAGCAGTACAGCGCCATGCTATGCAGTACTATACAGTGAGACACCCAATGATCCACTCACACTCATCCTCACAAGACATCCTGAAAAGACACAAATACAGCAGTACAGCGCCATGCTATGCAGTACTATACAGTGAGACACCCAATGATCCACTCACACTCATCCTCACAAGACATCCTGAAAAGACACAAATACAGCAGTACAGCGCCATGCTATGCAGTACTATACAGTGAGACACCCAATGATCCACTCACACTCGTCCTCACAAGACATCCTGAAAAGACACAAATACAGCAGTACAGAGCAACACAATACAGTACTATACAGTGAGACATCCAATAATCCACTCACAGCACAGCACAATACAGTACTATACAGTGAGACATCCAATAATCCACTCACAGCACAGCACAATACAGTACTATACAGTGAGACATCCAATAATCCACTCACAGCACAGCACAATACAGTACTATACAGTGAGACATCCAATAATCCACTCACAGCACAGCACAATACAGTACTATACAGTGTGACATCCAATAATCCACTCACAGCACAGCACAATACAGTACTATACAGTGTGACATCCAATAATCCACTCACAGCACAGCACAATACAGTACTATACAGTGTGACATCCAATAATCCACTCACAGCACAGCACAATACAGTACTATACAGTGTGACATCCAATAATCCACTCACAGCACAGCACAATACAGTACTATACAGTGAGACATCCAATAATCCACTCACAGCACAGCACAATACAGTACTATACAGTGAGACATCCAATAATCCACTCACAGCACAGCACAATACAGTACTATACAGTGAGACATCCAATAATCCACTCACAGCACAGCACAATACAGTACTATACAGTGAGACATCCAATAATCCACTCACAGCACAGCACAATACAGTACTATACAGTGAGACATCCAATAATCCACTCACAGCACAGCACAATACAGTACTATACAGTGTGTAACAATGCAGCACAGTCCACTGCAGTGTATAGTAAAGTGTGAACCCAACAGGTCTCAACATACAATGTAGTCCTAAAGCCCACAGCCAAGAATTTGGAAACAGGAGGTCAGAACTGAGGATTTTAGAAATTTGGGGGGTTAAAAGTCAGTTACACAATAAATTCACAAACCGATATAATGACATAGCAAGACAAGGTTTGCTTCTTTACATCATCTAATTTACCTATTGTCTTGTATGAGTGAAACTCTTCGCATATTTCCTAGGACTAACCATATACATGAAATCTTACAAAATACAACTGGGTGTCATTTTGCCAAAAATATAGGGTTTTGGAGTCAAAATTACTCCCTGAATGCTGGTTGGGTAAGTCCCTGCCCACTGCTTCTAAATTTTGAAAATTAAGTGGTAGGGCTACTAAAACATAGGAAGTAGTAGCTCCATTGGGCAAGAGAATATTTAGGGATCTCGTCAGAAAACACACTTTAATCCCTTAGGTGTCCTATTATTTCTAATGGAAACAGGTGATGGAACTAATAAATATTTGGGACTAGTAGTCCAACATTGGCTACAGGAACTTTTTGGAGTTGCCAAGCCCTGTGCAATATGGTTTTGTAAAGTACAATTAATGTTACAGTACAGAGCTGAACATTTAAGCACAATACCTGTGATTTAAAAAAAAATTTTTAATTGAATTGAATACAAATGCCGCCAATAGATGTTTAAGCCAGTAAAAAAAGGGCAGATACTGTATACAGGACAGATCTATAGGAAGAAGTGTCGTCTAGAGGAAGAACTTACCATCCAGAGCCATTAAAAGAGTTAGTACTAACATTTCTATCAAGAAAACTTACTTGATTTGTGCCACTTTATGATTTTCCACCTCCTTCATGACGCAGTCCACAACATCTCCAAAAGATGAGACGAATTCTGTTAAACTACTGATATTCACATCCAGGGGTAGGTTCTCTATCTGTATCACATGATCCCCCTTCAGATCCCAGCTCTCAACCACTGCATCTGCATAGGAATACTCCTGCAAAAGTTCTTCACCCATTTCATTATCATTTAGCTGATTTGAAGGATACACATCATCGGCTATTTGCGATAAACTAGGCGCCTTTGACTGGGATTCAACTTGCCTTGAATTTGATTGTTTCATAAGTTCATTATTTGTGCCTGGTAATTCAGGAAAGTCATCATCCTCAAAAACATTTGCCCATTTTCTATGGGAGAAATATTTTGCTCCCGATGAAGAGTATTGTCTGTGACTAGAATAAATATCCGGGGTAGAACTTAAACTGTCTACGCTGATTGTGGATCCTGCTCTGGATCTGCAGACCCCTTCAGACTGAAAGAGGAAAAAGATACAGCTGTATGATGAGGGGAGAGGCTAAGACATTAATGACTAAGTGGGGAACATGCAACATTCAAATTCAAATGTTAGGTTGGAGTTTCTTCAATCATCACTTTGTCTGCTATATTCAGTGTTATCGTGAGTTGGCTAGTTGGCAATAGTGATGGAAACCAGAATGTTTCTAGTCAGTGAATACTATTATCATTATTAATGATTTCTTCTTCTCTCTTTCCTTTAAATTATTCAATAACCTTTGACTGTCAAACGTATTACTAAGCATTGAAGGATACTAAAGCACACCTTTTGCTCAGAGACAATTTACCTCCTAAATACATTCCATTGTGAGATATTTGACTTGTAATATTTTCACTATGAAGAAAAATGCATTACATCTAAAAAATACAAGACAACATCTTAATAAAAACAGGAACAAGTATTCTTCAAATCGTAATCATTGCTTTTTATGCTTTGATTTCCTTAGTTGGAAGTTTGAAAAACATGAACTTCTAACAGTCATTCTGCTTACCATTTCTATTATGCGACGATGCAACTGAAAATGAAATTGAGTTCTATTTCAAAATGATCATGCCTAAAGATTTTCTTACAACTGACAAGAGTCTGTCACCACAAACCATAGTCAACTTAGTAAAAGTACATCCTTTCATGCCGTAAGTATTTCCCAAAAGTCACTCACCATAACATCTCCAGGTCTGGATAATCTAGCATGTTCTGCTCTTTCCTTCAAAGATCTTGCCCGTCCTCGACCTACAGAGCGAGATTTCTTTACTGGAGCCTCATTCTAAAAGAAAAGTATCAAAAATGAGGCAGATTCATTGATTGAGTCGTATTGGCACCTCCCTAATGGAGATAATATTGGTATGAAGTACATGTACATATTATATGAATACTTTTTCAAATAAATTCTAACATAATCAGGGCTCGACATAGTAGATAGCCCCATAGTCATGATATATCTAATCATGGAAAATGGCATTTCATGCAAGCTCAACAAGCCCTCGACATGTTCCGCTTGACTATCTGACATTAGAATGGAAATTGTGAGGTACATTCATTGAATTCATAACAGGATCTTTTGTATAACAATGAAGTTGAAAGCAACCTTGTAAAGTAAATAAGGGTAAAGGCAGATATAATATGAGTGAGGAAAATATACAGAAAAACATTAAACCTATAATTTGAAAAATTAAGATTTTTTTATTGTCTTTATGTCAAAGTTAAACAAGGTAATTGCTAGCAAATTGGCTGGGCAACCTGAACACCTTACGGCACTATCTGATCTTCGATTCAACTTGCCCTGCCTGACTACCCGGAGTGGGTTGGCCACAGGTACTCTTGAGCCCTGATAATGTATTTTCTTGGAGGCTGCCAATTATTAGACTACATCTGCAACTTTCATATTGACTGCTTCTTGTTTTTAATCAAAATATGATAGTCAAATTAATACAGAAGTCTATAACATGCAATAGCACTCCAAAGTCCAAACCTATAGAGCAACAGCCTAACAAGTTGATAGGAATTTTGACTTTCATAATTGAGAACCCCCTGTGCGAACATACAGTGTACAGTATTACCTTAGGTGTCTCTTTAATACTCTTCTTAGTAGCTCCTGGCTGTAGACTAATTATCTCTAGAAGCTTTTTAGGGAATTGCAAAGTTCTTAAATTTGGCCTCCGTTTTCCTCTCCCATAGCAATTCATGATAGGTGTGGCCTTTTCTGTGAAAGTATCTGGGGGATCATATAGATCCAGGTCTGGAATCCAGCTTAGGGCCATTTCTGCAGAGAAAGGAAAGAGAAAATGAGTTATGAGTAATTTATTGGAGAAATAACCAGAGCAGAACAGATGCTATATTATCACAGAGGTGAGAACCACCACTGTCCCACTTTTTTCAAGTTTCCATTCTCTAGAGTGTATATGCATCATGAAGGCATAACTAAAGATGGGTATATCTTTTTGTATTTCAAAATCAACAATCTCTGATAAAACCAACTGATGATTGAAGATAATTGGTTTTATACCACTATTATAATGCTGTCCTTATAGTGACATTCACTGCATTTCAGCACCAGACAAGTGAGCTAAGTGAAGTGGAATGAGATATCAGTATGGGTAAACAAAAATGGAATTAGTAAGCAGAGATAATCTTTGACTATTAGCTGGCTAGGAATACCTTTTTCATTAGGAAAAATATTGAATATCTAGAATATTGTTTGTTCCCCAAACTATCTTAGATTTCAACTCTCAAGCACTTAATTTGGCTTAAAAAAGCATAACTCATCAAAGCAATGCAGCTCACCAAAAGCACTCACGTTAATATCTTGACATATTTTTGTCTCAGTTTTAACCCAGAGACATATGTCTTGACAAAGAGATAGGTCTGCCTATTGTGGCTTCAAAATGATTTTGAATATATCTTTCCAAGCAAAGCCTCTTTTGGATGATATATGAAAAATGAAACCTTCCTTCAAATATTAGCAAGTTCATGTTTTGTTCACAAGTTAAGTTTCATGTTTCTGAGGTCCAGGGCAAAACTTACTTTGCATTAATGGGTCAACATTGAAACAATAGAATATGTATTTAAACGCTGATACAGAGCTTCAGACATAATATTGTACAGCAGAAAGATGGATTTTATTAGTTACGCCCTGTTGGAAAGTGCAATCTGGCCTGATATCCAACCAAAGTCATCCAGATCCTACAAGGCGGAGTCGAGTGGGATAACTGAGGATAACTGAGGACAGATAGCACTTTCCAACAGGGCGTAACAAATGTATCACCTGCTCTTTCATGCTAAGAAAAAATAACAAATACATCTTGTAAAATTTTAAAATAACTTTGGAGGTCAGAACGAGGCTGGTGACCTCTAGGGGTCAGATTGCTGGCCAAGTGGTAAAATTGAATTCTGCCATTCGATATTGAATTCTGCCGATCCATATTGAATCTACAAAGTGTGAATGGCTCCAGGTCTAACACCTATTGACCAATTAGCAACGAGAAATACAGCAGAGCAGGTGATAAACTAAGTTTAGTGAGCCGGTTGCCCAGAATCTTGGTTGTAGGGATAATACAAAGCCAGGCAGCTATGTTCGAAATACAAATTAAGCTACGGGAGAGAAGCACTGTCATTATAATTTAGATGAAATGAACATTTGCATACGTAAAGCCAGTATTCGTACTCCTAGAGAGTAGAGTACTCCCTTGTGTACTCAATTGCCAAGTAGCAAACCTGACTAAGGCTTTATGAAACTTCAATTAATCAGAAGAAAATGTGATCATTATAGGTACATTAAAGTTTACACAGAAAGAGGGGAAAAGGCGTCCAAGTTTGATCCAGGTCGACAAGTGTTGAGTGATTACTTCATGCAGTTGCTATAGCAGTAAACTATAATGCTACCCTGGAGTATGTTGTCCAGAATTATTGGAAGTTTTTTTTATAAGGAATTTTAAAAATTCACATCTCCTTGGCCTTGCTTCCAAAATTCCCAGGCAATGTTATTTTTTTAAACCTGCCTTCAACTCGCTTTGTTTCAATCCGATGTAAAATGTCTATTCAACAGTCATACTGCATGAAACATAGTTTTCAACCACCGCAAAGCCCTACACGCAAATATGTTTTTTTGACTGTTCAAATTGTGTTCATGAATGTGGCCTTGTACATAGGCGATTTCCTCTCACTTTTACTCCGAGGACAATTTTAACTTCGAAAATGTCCGCTAGATGGCGATACAAATTGTGTCGGACATTCCCATTGGCTCCAGACATAGACATTTATCCAATCAAAACGACCGTGACAAAGAAGCGCAGTCAATGTTGGGCGATAATAAGGAAAAACAACAGTTAAGAGCAGCTTACAATGTCAGGGACAACTTTTGGTCAAAAACGTTTTAACCAAGCAGCACCAGACAAAGGAAGCTTTCCATTAGATCACGAGGGTAATTTTAATTCAATACTTCAAAAAATCCAATAGACAGGGAATGACATATTGCCAGAGTTAAACATTATTGCTTGAAAGATAAATGACCCAGTGAGTGGCCAGTCCCAGAGACCAGAGACAGACACTGACTGAGTCAGTGAGTGTGACCACAGGCTGTTGTGTGACTTTTCTCCCACTGACTGCTCTGAGACCTTGTGCGGATAACCTGGAAAGAGAATTTTCACACTTGGTGCACTGTTCAGGGTAATTTTTATGTCATGATAAAACCGTAGGCCTTTCGCGAAGCCTCGCAGTCATGCAATAGAGCGTGAGTCACTGAGTGTATGACGTCACCAATAAATCAATACAGGGACCCAGAAAGTCGTTGTGAGTGACACCATGCGTGGCCGACATCCGTTTCTGTATGTAGTTTAAGTAACGACCGATTTCATTGGTCGACAATGACGTAATGTACAGTACAATAACAAAAACGCCTCCATTGGATGAAACGTTAAATGATTCACGTGCATGAATGAACATGCATTGTTGTGGGTGCTGCCACGCCGTCGCCGTTACTATATCCACGTTAAAACTGCATTTCTCGCCTGTCCGTGGGTCAAATTTAATGCTGTTTAGATCGTTAAAACCGCCAGAATTCATTCTACTGGCCATTGAATTCTCTTTAAAATCGGTTGCAAAATGTATATTTTGCGACAGTTTGAAATCGTAATAATTTGTATGCCATTAATTTTCGGTCAATCAATGCTGTCTTTTGGTCAGAAGTAAAAAAAAAAAAATGAAATCATCCAAAGCTTCGCTCGCTTCCTGGCCATGCCAGCATCATATTATGAGGAAGCATGGCTTCAAGGGCGAGCGAAGCTAGACGACATGGCTTGGGAATTTATCCACAGCAATGCTTGATCAATCATGCATGTGAATCATTTCACGTTTCATCCAGTGAAAGCGGTTTTGTTATATCGCGTCATTGTCGACCAATCAAATCGGTCGTTACTTAAACTACATGTAAAAGCAGAAGCGGCTCGCACGTGGTGTCACAACGACTTTCTGGGTCCCTGTATGGATTTCTTGGTGTCGTCATACACTCACGCTATAGTGCATGACTGCGAGTTTCGCGAAAAGGCCTACGGCCTATGAGAAAGCGTGGTTTCGAGGGCGAGCTAAGCTCGACGACAGTGTGTGGGAATATATCCACAACAATGCACGTTCATTCATGCACGTGAATCATTTCACGTTTCATCCAATGAAAGCGGTTTTGTTATATCGCGTCATTGCCGGCCAATGAAATTGGTCCTTACTTAAACTACATACAAAAGCAAAAGTCGTTCGCACTTGAGGTCACAACGACTTCCTGGGTCCCTGTTTGGATTTCTTGGTGACATCACACTCACGCTATTGCATGTTTGCGAGCATCGCGAAAGGCCTGGAGCCTTTCCGAGCTTAGCTCGCTAAAATTAAGAATAAACATCCATGAAACTGATCGTCAATGTATGCTCCGTAAAAATTAGGACTCCTAAAAGTTTATACAAAATATCTAAAGATGAATCGAACATGGATTGGTGACCACTGACCAATTACCATAGGACCCATTATGAAGCAAAGGACACACCTAATCTTACCGAATGTAGTCTCTGTGTGACGTCATTCGGAGACAAAGACCAATGAGTAATTGAGGACTCATATCTTTTACATTAATATAAGGAAGTATGGCTTTGAGGGTGAGCAAAGCTAGACAACAGTGTGTGGGAATTTATCCACAACAATGCACGTTCATTCATGCATGTGAATCATTTCACGTTTTGTCCAATAACAGCGGTTTTGTCATTGCCAACCTATCAAATCGGTCTTTACTTAAACTACATAAAAAATAGGAAACGGTCCACGCACGTGGCATCTTCAAAACTTTCAGGGTCCCTGAATGGATTTCTAGGTGACATCACACTCACGCTATTGCGAGTGTAGCGAAAGGCCTGCAGCCTTTCCGAGCTTAGCTCGCTATAAATAGAGGAGGTTCCTTTCTCACATGCACATAACACACGTCTCGAGTGTTTATTGACTGCGTCCAAACGCAAAATTATTACAGGTGAACTTGGATATGACAGACTCAGTGGGACCAGGAAAATTGGTCCGTCATATGCAAAATCCGTCATATGCATATGATGGACTTAGTCTGTCATATGCAAGAGCGTATCTAATTGCATTGGGGACCTCAGTTGATCTACAAAAAAAAGTCAAAACAGTGAAAGAATATGCCTGGCTGGACTTTTATTATACATTTATTTGTCTGCTGAGAAATACCAGACAATTTGAACTGAGTTCTGTCTGGCCGAACGTAACTCAGCACATGTGTTAGTCTCGGCGAGATTAAGCCGACTGCTAGAAACGAGTTTGTCCGTCATACACAATGCTAATAACATAGTAAATAGCATCGTGTGTGCCTTGATATTGGTCCGTGGTAGCCGAGTTCCGGCATACGGAATCCGTCCTATGCATGGTCAAATACACATAGTTAATATGCATGGGACTGGGACCAAGCATATCGTCTGTCATAGCCAAAAGTCTGTCGTACAGTGGTCCGTCATATCCAAGTTCACCTGTATTGTGCGATTCTGTAAAGTACCAGGTTTGTATGAATATACAATTCTCGTACACTTATCTTACAAGAGTTTTTACAAAAATTCTGGTTTGTACTAGAATTGGCTGATGTACATATCTTGACATATTCAACAGGTTACTAACATTGCTGAATCCAATGGATCTATGGTCAAATTTCTAATGCGACTTATTCACAGATAACGATCTTAAAATCAGTGATAGATAATAACATTTTCTTCAATTGTTCAAAAATAGTGATACTGATTGATGAGAATTACATCTCATTAACTGTCACGTTTTCTTTGGAGTTGGGTCTTTTTATCCAAAATAAGTAGCGGCCTAGCAAAAAAAAATATGGGGCTAGTAATTTTTTGTCCACCTGGCCCTGCTTGGCTAGTTGAAATTTCCAGGTCAATATCAGTCCTATAGGAAAATATAAAAAAGTTATTAGGGTCTGATTCCTCAGTAACAAGCAAGCCAAATCTAAGTGCATGCAGAATTTTCATTGGTAAGGTGATTCTTATTTCTTTGATATGATTTAATTTATATTTTTCAGGAGAGTGTAAATCTTTCATGTTGAAATATATGATATGCCTAAGAGAACACAAGAATGAGAACTCTAGATGTCGCGAAATGTCAAAGGAATACTTAGACTGCAGAATGCGGCAGTAAGTTTGGGTCAGATATTAGTTTTAGTCCAATCAGTCTAAGTGTGTCATAAAATAACATAATCAAAGATAAGCTGTGGTAGATACTTTCGAAAGATTATTCATTACAGTACATTCAGGTTTGAACCAATTTTGAGGGGATGCCTGGTATTGGGCTGTTGCGGCTAAGATCTAATCAGGTGGAAATTCCCTACCACAATACCCTTTATGTATGTACGTCTTTTCTGTTAGCTTTTTTTGGTCATTAACTAATGAATAGCATGTCTGCTTTTGATCAGAATTCTAGAAATAAAAGTATTAACCTGTATGCTTGTAGAGGGACAAAAGGGATTACTGTATTGGTGATTTCTTTCTTTAAAAGGCTTCTTATAGGAACGTTTTGAGGGAGAAATAAAAAACTTTTCCAGGGGAAAGATGAACATGAATCGGTACCAACAAAACCACATGCCTTTTCTTTCTGAAAGTGTAAGTGAAACAGTCTCTGAAATAAATTATGATGATATTATATGGGGGGGTCCTCCTTTTGCATGATTTACCTTTGAGGAGTTCCTTTTCAAGTGTTGCCTAGGGCATTCATAGTGTACTGAAATCAAGCTTTACTCATGCATTCTTTTCTAGTAACCTGATGGCAAAAGAGGACTGGTCAAAACTGGGATATGAAGACATCACATCAGAGTCACAAAAGAAGGAATCCTGATGCAGAGTTGAATGTTAATGCAGGGGTTCTTCCCATGGATATAACATAACCACTATTGTGTTATATAGACAGTTTGTAAATAATCAATACTGGTTGCTTAGATGGGTTTGATTTTAATTGCAATTGCCAGCAATGTCATATTAATAAAGTTTGGAACCTGAGATGGTAATATCTGTTGAAAAACCTAGGAAAAATAAATAAGTATTCTTGAGCAATAAACTTGTGCATAGCTGAGGTAGTTTACATGCATCTGAACAAGTGTGTACAAAGTGAAAATGTTTGCACACCTATTATGGCACTGCTCAGCCAATCAGAAACTATAAATTAGATTCCACTTATTTAAGTCACTCTCCTAAAGTAACCATGAGTCTGTTTATCGTGGATGCCTGCAGCAGTTTAATTGTGGAGCAGAGAATTTCCTTCATTTTTGGATATGTTATACCTTAGGGGATAGAAGTAAAGATATGTAAAAAAATGTGGGGTGTTCTGAATGATTATATTTCATTGGGCATCAACTGATATTCTTTCCAAAATTAGCCTATTTGAGGCAATAAGGACTGTCACATAGCACATCTCAAGATTTAACCTGTCATTCTTGATTTAATTGTGTACAGAGTTATAAATTCTGGTTCTGTAAGAATGTAACTTTCCATGTAGATAAAAGAATATATTCTCTATTTGTTCTTACAAAGTAAATTTCAAAAGCTACTATACATTTGGCATACCATAAGTTGGAATTTGTAAGGTTTATTTGGAAAAAGGGTGCCTTTTCATCAAAAAGGGTTACAAATATGGGATGGTATATCAACTATACAGAATTGTAAAAAGAATATATTCCAGAGAGTAAATGTTTAACCCTTCCAATGCTAAGGCTTCTTTCGTCCAATGCAAAACCATCTAAACCCTGTCATGTTGGTATTCATTGGAGAGCTCTCGCTGAGTACTCTCCGATGAATACCCATGTACCAGGGTTTCACTACTTTTTCAGATTTTTTGCATAATTTTGTGATGTGCCAACACCATATGATGCCCTCAGGTTTGCAAGAATGGTTCGCATCAATAATCGGCATCCTCAATGATGTAAATCATATGTAAATGTGCAAAGTCAGATGCCAAGGTAGAAATAGATGATTGTCAGCAGGTGCTAACATACTTTTAAATGAACTTGCTATTTTGGGCAGGTTAAATCCCTTTACACTTGAAGCACAAAACATTTAACTTGCTCAGCAAAACACTATGATCATGGTAAAGCCTCTCTTATATTGATCAAAGGATTACTTTTATTATGCTGTGCATGCATAATTGTTGATACATCTTGGCAATTAACATACTTCTCTCTTGAGTGTAATCTTATAGTTATGGAGAGTTTTATCTTAACATGTTAGAAAAGTAAGGCGTGACTTCATCTTGAATGATTGTCATTTTAATTACCATTTCAAGCATGTAAACAAGCACTCAGTCTCTGGCTTACAAAAGCTACCTTGGTGGTTTGTATTACTGATTATGTTATGGTATGTACTTCTGACATCTTTGCTTGGGTTTTGTTTATGAATATCTTGCATGTAAGGTACAGAATGCATTCGCATTTTATATAATGATTGTATGAATGTTATGTAGGAATTCAAGTCTGGAAAGTTTACCAACTGGATATTTTGTACCGGGTACAGCATTTGAAGCCTAGGTATTGAAAATTCTACTGAGCTGTTAAAGCAAATCAGAACTCTTCCTTACAAGAATGGATATTGGGGTTTATACTATTCATTGATGGTTAATCCGTAACTGTGCAGTATGATTACTACTGTTCAACTTACAAAAATTGTAACACAAATTTCACTATATGAAGTAAAATGATATACTATAGGATACGATGCATCTTCTTTGATAAAGAAGGTTCATGACTAGGAAAAGAAGAAAAGAACTCCTGATATGTATATGCAAATATTTATTGTCAATAAACATTTCATAAAATCAATGTACATTGTTCTAATTTTAGAAACCAACAAGGTATTTCATAAGCAAGATAGATTTCATTCCATTGCATAGCTAAACTGTGTAAAATTAATCTGGACACATTGTAAGCTGTAAAACAATTCCATCATAAAAGCCATATACTCCTCTGGAAGCACTCTCTGAAGTGATTAATTATCATCATGATCTTTGCTATAAAGGTTGAATATTCTATTAACAAATTTTATGATGAAAGGTTGTCCAAACACACAATTTCAATCAATATACATAATTGTGACCTTTATCAATATAGGCACATGCATGTCTTCACATTGAGTTCAAATCTCGTAGAGTACATCAAATATATGGCACAAAGACGTTTTTCAGCAGGAACTGAGAGCACACTCACCAGGAAAGAAAAGCAGTTACACTTGTGTCGTGATTGGCAACTTCACAATTTTTGCAAATAGATACGATACAGATATTTCCTTGGTGATACTGCTTCTCTCAAAGGAACCTAATTTTGTTAGATTTAGCAATGTCAGCTTTGGAAATTTTGCTAATGAATATTGAACTTCATTAATTATTGAACTTGATTTATGCCGTCAGTGTAGCAATATGTTCCCTTCTACATAAATTTAAAACTTAGAGATACAGTAATTAACTTTTTTGATATAATAATTTTTGCCATCCAATATCGGTATTTGGTATGGTATCAAGTATCTACGGAGGTACCTATCCCTATACTTGTGGCAAAGATGAATTCATACAAGTATAACCTCTACTTGATGCCAGCATTACATACATGTATGTTCAAAGGGCAGTCAAGTACATATAACAGTCAGACAGCAAGTGGTATATCAAAACTAGCAGTAGGGTTTGCAGAGATATCAGTATACACATCAGCCCCTAAATCACACAACCACATATCGAATATCACAGATAGTTCAGGTCTTTGCCTAAAGGTGGCAGCAGGCGCTATGACAAACCTTAGCTCTTGGAAATGAATATACAAGGGAAACCAAACCACTCATTGCATCATTCCTAAAAGATAGCAAGGCACTTCACTGACTTCAGGATACATCAGGTAATCAAGTATCATATCGGAAGACAAATTTTAGAATGAGTAAGTAATGGAAAAGTGTTCCAGTTAAAATGCTTTGCTAGAATCTATTCACAAAATAGGTATGCTTCCCCCCAAATATTAGAAATTTCTAGTTAGTAAGGTCATCATATTGACCTTGTCTTCATTCACAGTCCATGAACAAAATATGAGCCTTAGTCAGTGCTTTTTGAAAATTCTTAGAGATTCCTTGTTTCTCATTGGATCAGATAGCAAACGTATCATGCAGTATCCAACAATACCATATGTTTGTTGAAATAAGTCACATCCATCTTTAAAACTGTGATAAATGGTGCCAGATATATCACCTCCTGTGTTCTCATGAAAATGAAATACTTGTCCAACAAAATTTCATAAATATATCTATGCTTTACTAATCTGCCATGTATTTATGAAAAATGAATTTTTAAAGACATAACTAGTCAAAGCATTAGACTAAATACATAACCTTTTTGCCCAAAGATTGTTATTGACCATTATTTCTAAATAGTGCAACTTCAGGGACTTAGCCAGGACCCGTCCTATCTGTCTTTTGGACAGGTAGTTTCCTAAAAACCTCCTGTTTGGACAGGCAAAATTTTCTATGATGATTTTTTCAATTTTGACTTTCAGGGTGTAATAACCAAATATTTTCCTAACAAACCATCTTCTAGGACATAGCTGAAGTGTAAATTGCCCTTTTTGACACACTAGGCTATTAATAGTGCTAGTTGGTATAAGGATTTGAAGTAGATTAGTATCTAAATCTGGACGGGCAGAAATTTTGAAATTGCTGTTTTGGACAGGCATTTTTAAAATCCTGGCTAAGACCCTGCCTGTGCAAGAGAAGAAGAAAAATTCCCTAAACTATCCTTATCATACACACATCAGACAGACAGTTCAATTACATTATTCTAATACTTCACATGACTTGCATGGTGTATAAATAGGTATCATAATGACATTGCTGTGGAAACTCCCTCTTCTTACATGATGCACATACCTCTTTCCACATTAATAGAGTCATAATAGAGAAGTTTAACCCATTCATACCCGTAGCAGCCAAAAATGCTACTAGTCAAGTAGATCTCCAGGTATGGAAGGGTTAAATGACACAGGCATCCTTGACTTATTTCTGCCAGAAGCAGCTGAAAATTACCATATCATTATGATTTTTAAGAGGCTAGCATCTTTTTGTAAAATATTTGTAGGTTGAGTGTTAATCAGTGTTTCAAGATTTTAAAAATATTTGTGCCAACCTAAAATTATTTTCCAAATAAACATGCCACCTTTCAAGATTTTCAGGTAAGAATGACCACCCTCCTACAAGCAAAAAAAACTTATTTGGCCACCATTCTTTACCCTTACTCAATACCATGGAAAATATTGTCCCTTCACCACTGGAAGTAGGTGGACAGGTTTTGTAATCATGGTTTTTCTTAATTGACACAGTGATCATTTCTGGAAAAAATATACAAGATGCATTTAATGGGGAACATGGAGTACTGAACATCCAGATGGAGCTGTTTCAATGTGAGGAACAAAACCTAATACTGAAAATCGGAGGGCTTTTAATACATTCTAAAAGGGTCAACCAGCTGCCCACGTTCTTAGCCAATTTATGCCCTGATATTGTTGCCAGGCTGTACAACATAGATGAAGGGGAGTTCAAAAAGTTAATCTTGTGATCAAGTCTAGATCTACAGTAGGTTATCTTTCATAAATATACAATAACACTTAATTGACTAGTGTCACTGGACTAAGTTGAAAATATAAATTTGGTTCATTTTGATGACCTAGTCATGAAACACACTGATTTGAAATGGCTCCTAGGAAAATAACTCAAAATGAAGTGAGGACTAGAATACAGACTGAAGTTTGAAATTGAATACAAGCTGCAAAAATGCATATATGCTTGACAATGTATACAAATCAATGATTAATATTATAATAGTAAATCAAAATGCTGAAATGCTATAAAACTGTCATGATGGTTTTCATAAAATCGTTAAAAAAATGTAATGGTATATGAAATGGTTCACATGATCCATCATTATAAAAAATGTGCTTTAAATGCTATCAAAAATCTATGGTCTTTGGAATTGCGAATTATCTATCCCATTGTCCATTGCTATAGCTCCAACCACAAACACACAACATAAATGGTTACTTAATACAAGATTTGTTACCCATAAAGTCATAGGTAGCCATTTCATTAAAATGTCAATATCTTTTCCATTAGTCATGGTCACCAAGATACAGGTAATCTTACTTAACTGGAAAAAAATAGGGACCAAGCAATAGTGTCTGTGGTAACCAAAATCCGAGTTACATGATTAACAGTGAAGTAGATAGGATATATAGGAATGACTTGGGGACCAGTGCTTTTGTCCAGGGTACATAACAAATTGAGGTAGGCAAGTCAAATTAAGCCAGATTACCTGTTTTAGCAAAATAGTTTGACCATTTTTGAGTGTGCCAGGCCTAATTAAAAGACAATCAATCTTAGGAGGAGCCCGACACATTAGCCAGCACCTAATACCAGGTCATGATGGTATAAATATTGATATAATGTTCATATTTTCAAAGTTTGAAATTAAAAGCCAGATAATAGTCAATTATTAACAATCTATGAATAAAGGGTGGGCCTAAGATTATACTTAACAAAATGTAGGTTGAGGGTATTCTAACTTTTCAATCACACTAACCAATATTTATGCACATTATACTTAAGCGAAGCAAACTAAATATAGAATATGAACTCATCAAAACCACTTTCACAGGAAAATGGCACATATATATCATGAGGCCCAACTAGTTTTCAAGAAAATTGTTTTATGCAGAAACATACTTTTACCAAACTCATAGTGTTCCTTCCTTAATGGAAGAAAGGTTAAGACAGGTAGCATTGGCCAACCAAACATAGACGCTAAATCCTGTTGTATAAACTTTTTTTGCTTAATTCACTTTCAACAAACTCTTAGTGATTGAACAGCAACTTCAGAAGTGGCAGTTAGATGTTGTTGTACATTCAGTTATTTCTTTGCATCTCTCTTGAATTCAGAGTCTGGTAACAAAGGGGATTTATTCACGACAAGACTGTGGAAAGCCATGGCTAATAGGAAAGACGTAGAGAGACTCTCCTGCTGATAGCGCTCTGCACTCCTGAACTGCTTCACCAGACGGTAGGGCACCTGCCAGGAATGCTCCTCCTGGGAACTCTTGTAGGACTTGCCGAGAATCTCCTCCACAAGTGCAATGGCACTCACCCGCTCTCCGCCCACATTCAGATGAAACAGCTTTGAGATGCTGGGTGTTTTCAGCGTGTACACGCGGTGCTGGCCAGTCTCGGGGTAGTTCCTGTTCAGTAAAGTGTACAGTATCGACTCAATTTGGATCAGATTGTTCATGTAAGGCGCCATCTTCAAATTTGTGATCTTTCTCTTGCGGGATTCCATCACATAAATGTCAGCTGGTGGGATGCTCTCCAAGCATTCACAAATCTAAAAAAAGAAAGTACTGTCTTAGGATATATAGTTCAAGCAAGCAGTGAGCACAATTACAAAACTAGATTGAGGGAATGATTGGCTTAGTTGTTTTTAAAGATAACTAATGTAAAATCTGCTTCAGTTACTTAGCAAGATGCCCTTACAAATACTTGGAAGATGCGCTAACCATCAACAAAGTCCTGGACCCCCTAAATACAAATAATTATGGGCAGGCAAAGTTGTTCCGGTATAAATATACAATATAAATATTGGTAATCTGACATTTTCATACTTCCAGAGCCCTCAAATATATCAAATATACTTTCGGGGAAATACTTTTTAAAATATCAAAAACTGCTCACATACATTTCTCATAGTCAGACTCTTCACTCTTGTTGTTGAAAAATCATTAGATTACTTTTGGGAAAATCTCTTTATCTTTTTATAAATTTAAATGCACTGAACAAATATTAGCAATTCACAAAGTATATCGAGATCTTCATTTCCAATCATATATAAAGGGAAAGTTCTTTTCACAAGTGTCTGAATATCAACAAATGAAACTTTAGGTCCAATTTTATAAAATATAAAGACAGTGCTAAGAACATATATGCTGAATGCACATAAAAGTTACATACTACCTAACAATTGCTTGTACAGTATACTACTATGTAAATATTCAAAAATCCTTCTAAATATCCCTATTTTAGATAAAATGGAACAGTACAAAATTATTCTGTAATAGCATTTGAATTTCCTTACCCGCTCCATGCATTCAAATCTGTTTCTTTTGGGTTTATTTTCATCAAATATGATACTTTGTTGCCAGTCCTCCACCTGCAGTTCCTTGTTCACACTGGTCCAGCAAAAGCTGTCATGAAGAACATCAAAGGCTATCATGTTCTCAGCTTTCTGAAAGGAAAATATGATTGGGCTATGAGAAAAAGCATAGTAATCTGACCCTTTTTCCCCTTCTTCTTTTGAATGTAGCATCATAGAAACATAACATCTAAGGAGTCTTCAAGTTAAGTACAAGGTGGCAGCACTGGTTGTCAACACCGTCTGCAACCGCTTAGGCTGCAGCCGCTCCACAATTTTTCAAACTAAACCCATACAGGAAAATATCCAAAAGCGAACTGGACTTTGTCAAAAAGTAACTGACAACTCTTCCAGGTCCAATTGCGCTCCAGACTTTATTATTTGCATTACAAACTGCTTTCTTTCTTTTGCCATTTTCATTTTTTACTGCCTATTTTGATCACTATTTAAGCACTTTGAAATATGCCTGTGCATTCTGCATATAGGGATGGTCATCTGTCTGAAAAGGGGGTACAATATCTATTGCCTTTATTCCATTGACAAAAGTACAAAGAACAGGTAGAGTAAATGATTCAAGACAAAACTGTACCATTTGTTTCAGACTTGTTCTATTTATAGCTGCACCCAGTGACAAGCTCAAGGGTGTCAAATTACACTTGTGTAACTACAGGAAATCATCTGTGTCTAACTACCCAAATAAAGTTAACAATGTACTAGTTACAGAATATTCCCTCGAGTCACATTCATCTTCTCAGGGAGATTGGATGAGGGTAAGTGATATTTTAAGCACATTTTGTTGAACTTTAAGGGGTTCTGCCCTAGCTTTTCTATTTACGAGCCATTGTTATTTATCAACAAGGTTTTTAAAGTCCAATATGGGTTTATGTGAGACCATATCTTGATGCATATCACAAAATGTCATTTCTATTCATATTACTATACTATGAAAAATATCCATGTCATCTGTATTACTTCATTAAGGTTGAAATGGTGCATTTCTGGACCCTAAAATAAACTTTGAGCTCCTAACTGTCTTTCACCTCACCTCCCACATGTCCACAGGTATTGGAGGGTAGCAGATATCTGTGACAAGGTTGCTGTTTGTGGAGGGTTTCTTTGTCAGCCTATCCCCGAGCTTGCCATCACTGTGTCCCTGTGTGATCTGCTCGATGTCCCTGCTTGGCTGTAGAAGGCAGCTGGACGCAGCGATGCCTCTACTAGTCACCTGTTGCAGAGAGGACCAGACTGGACTTCCCACATGTCTCTGAAAGATAAAGCAGCTTACACATACATGTTATGTCACAACATTGGAGGATTCAAAAGCTTATTGTAGAGGTTGCTTCGCAAAAAGACTTGACTCTGCCACTTTCGACCTGTGCTTGATACTATTCCTGTTTTTCATAGATTGTATAATGTATAGTACCATATATTTGAAATTCAAAGTGTTGAAATAACATGATAATCACAGATAAAGTACAATTAACAAATGTCTCATTAGAAAGGCTGAATCAGGCTAGAGCTATTACTTCCAGTAATGACTAACATCATAAATTCTTCTCTCAGATCTAGCCAGGTACCGAAATCCATGAAGTCGGCTATAGTAACACCGTTACTTAAGAAATCTACCCTAGATCCAGATATTCTAAAGAACTACCGTCCTGTCAGTAACCTTTCTTACATCTCAAAACTGTTGGAGAGGGTGGTGGCGGGGCGACTCACTGACTACATGACTGAGAACAACTTGCATGAACATTTACAATCTGCTTACAAGCCTGGTCACAGCACTGAGACTGCCCTAGTGAAAGTACAGAATGACATTCTAACCAGCATTGACCAGCATGGAGTAGTTATACTGGTCATGTTAGATCTGAGTGCGGCGTTCGACACCATCGACCATGATATTCTATTCAGCAGAATGGAAAATACATTAGGTATTACGGGTCAAGCACTTGCTTGGTTTAAGTCTTACCTGTCAGGACGCACACTCCGCATCAAGATTGACAAGTCATTCTCTGAGTTACAGGACATTCTGTGGTCCGTACCACAGGGATCAGTGTTAGGACCATTGTTGTTCCTGATCTACCTCCTACCCCTTGGAAAACTCATCAGAAAGCATGGTTTAGAGCTTCACATATATGCAGACGACACACAGCTCTATCTGGCAATAAAACCTATCACTCAACAAGCTGTGGACATAGGAGTTGCTAGGCTGGAGGGCTGCCTCACTGACATATATACATGGATGTCACAGAACAAGCTAAAACTGAATGCAGACAAAACGGAAGTCCTAGTGCTAGGTACCCCTAAGCAGCGAGCCAAAATATCTGTGCCTAGCATCTCCGTAAATGGTGAGATTGTTAAGATTCTCAATATACCTATCGGCAATCTGGGCTCTGTTTTTGATCCAAGCATGAATATGGCCGCACATGTGTCAAAGGCAGTCAAATCTGCAAACTATCACCTTCGAAACATTGGAAGGATCAGAAAATACTTGACTGCAGAATCAACAAAAGGTGCTGTCATATCCCTGGTAACCTCAAGATTCGACTACTGCAATGGACTTCTCTGTGGAATACCTGAAGAGCTAATATGTAAGCTCCAGAGAGTACAAAATAATGCCGCCAGGGTGATCACACTCACAAAGAAGTATGACCATATCACTCCAGTACTAAAGGAACTTCACTGGTTACCAGTCAGGAAGAGAATTGAATTCAAGATTCTTCTCCTGGCGTACAAGTGTTTGCATGGAACTGCACCCTCTTACTTGAGGGAAATGCTGAAAGAGTATGTCCCACCACGGACACTGAGATCAACATCCAAGAACTTACTCTGCGAGCCGAGAACCAACATGAAAACCTACGGTGACAGATCATTTAGTGCCTGTGCCCCAAAACTATGGAATCAGCTCCCAAATAATATTCGGGCAGCTGGGAGTGTGGCAATCTTCAAACGACAATTGAAAACACATCTGTTCAAAGATGTATTTATCAAATAACTATGTGGATATCAACATCTATCCTCTGACAATGAATGTAATGCGCCTTTGAGCATGTTTATATGGAAAGGGCGCAATATCAAATGACAATATTATTATTATTATTATTAAGGGGACAAGTGTCAACACCCAGCCTATGGGATGCAAGCAGCTAAATCTAAAGAATCTTGGGTGTCAAAGTTTATAAATCCTTGCGAAAAAACAACAAGTCCTGTCGCGCAGCATATCAGGGGCTATGTCCAACATTCACTTAAACGGAATTGCCACTAGGTGGCACTGACATGTACATAAACTCCAGGACCAATAGATAGACAGAACAATTTCATAAAGTTGACATGTCTTTATGTCAAAACTACTAGTACATGAGGTATTGGAAGGGGTCAGTCATTTACACATGAAAGGATATTTTAAAACAATACAGTATTTCAAAAAATTGGTTTAAATAACAATCACTAAAGAAACATTACCACATTATGATACAATGGTTGACAGTTCAAGTTGTCAAACTGTGTTCGCATCCTGGTCTCTGTTCAAAACAACCGATCCCAGAAAGGACGTCGGCATAAGGGCCCTGCCTACCAGAATCATTCTAGCAACAGGATTCATGTGTTTTTGGTGGTAAACATAGACATGACGATTGATGAAATGTTGTGGGAGAACATAGTATTCAATCAAAAATGGTTGCTTGATGGAGGCCTTCAATCAAGGCCTTTCAGTGTCACCTACATTTCTACGTAATTAGCTGGTAGAAATACAAACAACTAGCGTGACAGGAGGATGCAATATTTTGTTTCATATATCATGAATATATTGAATATGGAAATGTTTATCATAATGCAAAGATAGTAGATGGGTTATGCAGGGCCCAACATAAGACGTGTTGATGGGCTGTGTCTGGCATTGTTTCAGGTTGTGTTGTTTACATGGCAAGCCGCCGATAACTAACCCTTGTCCTTAACCTGTCTGGGTCACCTTGACTTATATTCTATGGGATTGACAAAACAATAACAAGAAGAAAAAAGAAGAAACAAACTGTCTGAATACCTTTTATTTTAAAACCGTTTCCTTTGGTTAATTTGGTCTGAAGAGAAAGATCAACAGTTACTTAGCCCATTTTTTTTTTAATTCTAAAAATGTTCACTAACTAGAGGAGGAGACACCAACACTGAACAGGACAATAACCTGATAACACTCATGCTGATCATCATCATCATGGAAGATCTCGAGAAGTTGCCGACCCATACAGCTAGCGGACAGCAGTACGAAGAAAGCACCTGTGAAAAAAAACTTTGAATATACTTACGCAAGACATTACTAAACATCTTGATAGGTTCAGCATCTCGGCTTATCACTGCACAGAAACATTAAATACGTATATATTGTATGATCACGTTCACCCCATTCAAACTCTTTAAGAGAATAGTTACAAGTTGCACCGGCGCAGTATTTTAGAAACCCGTTCGCAACAATTTTGAGTCCTAGAATTAAGGCTGTTATATCAAATCTATGGGCAATCGTTTATTGATATCAATAAAGCATTTATCGTTATCAATAGATACCTATTTTGATGATTTTGGCTTGCCATATATTTCGTCACCACGTTTTCATCACCATAGGATTTTAGGAAAGTAGATCTAGAGCGTAACGTATCGCATATAAAATGAGCAAAATGAATGTGACCCTCTGAGACACTTATGTTTATGTTATTATCAAACAAAATTAGAAATAAACCATTCTTTTACTTTCGAAATTGCATTCGCGAGTCTATATAGACAGCCCATGCAAATGATACATTTTACAGAAATGGGGGGCACGATTTTGCATACGTATTTAAGGTATCGAATTTGGGTGCCCTAGGCCCAGAAATAATATCGAGCTTCGTGGAAATTGCTACCAGAAACAATTTTCTACTCTTCTAATCGTACTGCCTTGACGGGAAGCGCGACATTACACTGGACGCTACCTTTATAAAAACACTTTGTTTTCCAAAATCGCTACCTTTTAGTATTCGTTACTTCAGTGAAATATCTACCCTTTTCAAAATCGCTGCCTTTAGGCAATACCTACCTCACAGTATTCACTACTTTAGTGAAATCACTTCGTTTTACAAAAGTGTTACTTGTGTTTGGTCATCCAAGCCTTTAGGCAATCCCTACCAATTCGATTCACCACTTTAATAAAATCACTACCTTTTCCAAAATCGCTACCTTTAGACAATCCCTACCTTACATTATTGACTACTTTAGTAACATCACTTTCTTTTGAAATCGCTTCCTTTAGGCAATCCCTACCTTACATTATTCACTACTTAAATAAAACCACTACCTTTTCCAAAATCGCTACCTTTAGACAATCCCTACCTTATAGTATTCGCTACTAGCGATTTTGGAAAAGGTAGTGATTTTATAAAGTAGTGAATACTATATTGGGTAGGGAATGCCTAAAGGTAGCGATTTTGGAAAAGGGAGAGATTTCATTAAAGTGGTGAATACCATAAGGTAGGGATTCCCTAAAGGTAGCGATTTTGGAAAAGGTAGTGATTTCATCAAGTAGTGAATACCATAAGGTAGGGATTCCCTAAAGGTAGCGATTTTGGAGAAGGTAGTGATTTTATAAAGTAGTGAATACTATAAGGTAGGGATCGCTTAAAGGAAGCGATTTTGGAAAAAGATAGTGATTTCATTAAAATACTAGTAGTGATACCATAAGGTAGGGAATGCCTAAAGGTAGCAATTTTGGAAAAGGTAGTGATTTTATTAAATCATTGAATACTGTATATGTAAGGTAGGGGTTACCTTAAGACAAATTTGGAAAAGGTAGCGCTACCTTTTCTGCAACCCCCTATTTTCAGCCCCTATACCTTGACACAAATGTAATAAAAACGCCACCTTTTCCAAAGTCGCTAATTTTAGGCGATCACTCCTTGTAATATTCACTACTGCATAAAATCATTACCTTTTCCAAAATAGCTACCTTTAGGCAATCCCTACCGTATAGGATTCACAACATGTACTTAAAAAATCACTACCTTTTCTTAAATGTAGGAATTTTGAATCGTGAGATCGATGTCACGTTCCCGTTTCATCGTGAAGTGACGGCGATTGCACATGCAGGGCTAGAATGTCTGTGTAGAGTGTTCTTTCTATCCGAGGCTCGTCTTGAAAGGTGTAAATATTCCTATGGATTTAGGAGAACTAGATAAAAAGTGACGATTCTTAGCAAAAACAATCAACCTTTTGAATTGTAAATGGGTTTGCCGAACTCTATGTGCCCTTCCTTAGACATAGACCATCTGATATCCTAGTTGAGGGACGGGTGCATATACATTTTGGAAAAAAATAACGTTTCTGAAAATTAGCACAATAAATAATGTCCATGAAAAGCAAATAAATAAATAATCGGTCTTGTTTAATGATCATTTCAAGTGTGAGGAAATGGCTGAAATTGTTATTGGTGGAGTATTGTATTGTGATCACGAAACTGCATGGTTAGAAAATCTCTTGGTGACGAAATCTGCAGGAATACACCATGATAGAAATGTAGCAGACCACATGTCGCCATCTATAGGTAATTGGTAGTACTACACGTATGCCGGTCAACAAAGTCTTCTGGTCACATTATCAGTCGCATCAATGTACAAGATGAGAAATAAGTGGTTTATCACGCTTGTTTCACGACCATACTACCCCCACCCCCCAAAAAAAAAGCTAAATTCACTACATTATTCCTGTATCACCTGGCAAAGGTAGAGCTTATTTTACTTTATCTTAATTATGATGTGGAATATCATGTTGTGGAAAATAAGGACGTTCAAGGGTCTGTGGTGTAGATTGATTTTGGTTCGAGAATATATCCCTCACCTGAGACAACGTACAAAGGCACCAAAATGAGCTAGGATATTAAGATTTTGGTCTAATCCCGTTGACACTTCCTGCTGCCTTAGTTGCTATTGGAGACAGGTGCTTCATATGATTATTAAATAGAGACGGGAGGTTATAGGCCTAGCGGTAGTGTCTGCAGTGAACAGTGGTGAAAGAATTCATGACTGCAGACCTGACGGCCATGTCTAGATTGAAGCAAAGTTGGGTCAATAATGAAGTTCTTTCATATTGCAGGCCCGAAGTTGATAGTTTACCAGTAGGAAGCCCCGCTGTCCATTAATGACACTCGGTAACTTTAACTAATTTGAGAATTATTAAGATGTTCCATAATATATATTCAGCTCAGGCTTTTTTGCATTTAGTTACAAATAACCATTCATTTGTATGGTTGTAGTCACGTTGATTAGCGTTAATTGCATAGTTTGTTTGATAGCTTTATATATTATAAATACAGTTGGAACTGAAGCATCACAGAAAAACATTGAAAAAGAACAACCAAAAGTTTGAACTGCGAATTGGGCCACAAAAAATTCTATACCAAGTGACTCACATACCACCTATCATGGCGACCATACGGAAGAGACTCACAGGCTGTGGCTGTAAAATAACACATCAGATAGCCTTGTATCCCAAAATCTGTATGCCCCTTGATACCTTAATCTACTGTATTTTGAATAGGTGTTAAGGTAAGGTTTCTAGAGGAACAAAGATATTTTGAGCAGCAGTGATGCAACCAGTTGAGCCTGACTATCATACTGTTATCCTTAACCACTTGTCCCCTTTGTCAATATGATCATTGCCCTTAATCATTCTGCATGCTGTGACCCATAGCCTACTCTCAAGTGTGTTAATGAGGTGCTCCTTTTGGTTAGTGTACAGTAGGGAACTTACAACGGTATTGGGATAATTTCAAACAGTGACACCTATTGAGCATTGGACAAACTAAAATACCTGACATTTTACCATTCACTATTGACCAGTGGGAAAAAAGGAATGTAAAACCCCTTTCCAAACTTCTTTAGCATTAGGACTGCATCTGCATATTCAAATAAGTGGCCTAAATCTCTAATATTTCTGATCACATTTCCACTTCAGTACCAGCGCTTTAATAAAAAATTCTTAAGACTACGAAGTCAATTTTCTTGCTTGTGGGTTCTGATCACAAGAAAGTGACCCATTCCTATTAAGATATTTAACTTTCAAAAATTTGGTGTTTTGACGGTTACCATACTTCTTTTCAGTGTCCTTATCAACGATTCTGATCTAGGTTCTCTTGAAGGAGGATTTGGTACTGCAGATTTCAAGAATATCTAAAGAGTACATCTTATTCAGAAGTATTAAAGCCTCTGGACCACGACTCCAGATCTATAGCAACAAGAAGATCCCAATTTTTTTCTATCTGGACTGAAAGTTACATTTGGTTAATCTGCAGACAATACAGAAATGGTCTGGTTTATGCCAAACTCTACCCTACTTGCAAGCTTGATGTCGTAGGCCGTATAGCAGAGGAATTCCCAGGACTTGCCAAGTCGGCCTTGTGGATGGACAGTTTTCAACGGAACTTTTAAGGAGGCAAAGACTTAATTAGAACTTCACTTTAAACCAAGTGGAATGATGGAAAGTAGCAAGGTCGGTAATACCTCTTCACAATGTTGCAGTCCACTTCTCAAGTACTCATAGGTGGCCAACAAAATAAAAAACTCAAACAACATATTTGAATATATGTAGTTTATAAAAATCTTTATTACAATGTTTTGTTATGATGGAATTTCCAATAATGAAATACTGTAAAATCAATAAAACTATGGCATAGCGCCAGTGTTCTACTCAACATATACAGAGGCTTATGTACCAAACTAAGCTAAACACATTCATGCTGAATGTCCATACATACTACAAAACGAATCTCAGACGTGTGACGTAAACAGGGTAAGATGAACACACCACATAATATGTTAACTAAAACCAATGACGTTCTGAATCATGATGGAGGAATGATCGCACACGGCTGTGCTGTAAAAAGCATCAAGCTGGATGAAGATGCGACATTTACAAAGCTGCCTCTCTACGTTGCCTTCTGGGATCCTTTCTTTCCAATGAGTGACTTGTGGATATGAGGTATGACACCTGCAAAAAGAGAGGAAGTATGAGAGCATTGACCAAAAATGAGATAAATCAATGTCCTGGCCAGGAACAACAGTAAAATATTCAGGACATTTTCATACTTGAGGCTAATCTGTGTGATGTCTAAACATGCCCATATTAAGGCTCAGGGAAACATTGCAGTTAGCATATTTTGAAATTCCAGACTAAGTGTCATTCGGTTTCAGAATATCGACCTGCTTGCTTAACTCATGTGATAAATACTGCAACCTTCCAAATATGTTAAAGCCAATTATCTCAGAGAGCATTAACTTGCAAGACATTTTGCACAATCTTGGTAAAAAGCATTTGCAACAACTTGCTTTTCTGACCATATTGTCACTAGACACTAGTATAGAGATTCATGAAGACTAATCACGATGAGGACAGGAATCTTAGAATATGTCAAATCATAATTTTTTTGGACATTTGTCATTGATTCAGGACCAACCCATAAGAGCTTTCAGGATTAAATATTAACGAGAAAACCAAAAGGATATTGCAATCTAACTGCAGTTTCAGGGGGACTAGTCATGTTGTTTATATTGAAAGACACTTACCACCGCCGGCAATTGTTGCTTTGATCAATGAATCTAACTCCTCATCTCCTCTGATGGCCAATTGTAAATGACGAGGTGTGATACGTTTTACTTTCAGATCTTTACTGGCGTTACCTGCCAACTCTAGTACCTGTAAAGAGAATATATGTGTGTCAGAAAAATATCAATCAGAACGAGAATGTCACCTGGAAATGAATGCTATCTAGACACCTGTATAACCCAGCTATCCAATGGAGATTCTCCAGTAGCTTCATATTGACAACTGCGTCCATGTTGAATAGTTCACAACATTATAAGTGAATACAATTATATATGCAGGGATCGAAATAAGCTGAGGAAGAGGGCCCATATTCCTGCTTCTCCCTCAAATTCTGAAGGGAGGGTAACTTGTCTCATCATTAGTTGTCATGTCTCATAAGCTTTGTCATGATTCAAACACATGTTTGTGTTGACACATCATACTCAAGTCAACGACAACATGGCAGATAGAACAGCATCCCTTGTCAGACGATTCACAGATAATATACCTGTCCAATAGTAACAACCTGTTATGTGCATGCTCGTAATAATGTATGTATGCCCCATTTTATCAAGCCAAAATACTAAATTATTACGCTTGAACCAAATACTTCAACCCATGGTCTTAGCCAGCAGGGCGTCTGGGTGCCTTTTTGGACGCCCAAACCCTTAAAAAGAACCCCTCAGGACACCCATATTCTTTTGTGTGGAATTTCTAAAAATCTCAAGCTTATAATTGAATTTATATATATATATATATATATATATATATATATATATATATATATATAATTCCCAATAATGATATCATGCCTTATTTTGATTAATTTATACATGTCTGTGGTTGAAATACGAGTATATTGTGATCCCCCTTAAAAATTTAAAACTGCCAATTTTAGGCACCCAGTTTCTAAATCCTGGCTAAGACACTGCAAGTTCAACCTATCATAGCACTGCCCATTTGCCAAGACAGCTGAAAATAATTTAGGGCAAGGACTTTCATTAGTAGATTTATTCAGATATTAAATGATTTCACAGCAAAATAGAAGGAAAAAAATTGAGATATTTAACAAATCCTCATTTTGAATCTCCTTAAAAGCCTAGAACCACAATGGATTAACGATTCAAGAGATGCAACTGGCGACCTTTCAATTCAGTTCATGCTTTAGAACTGCCAACCTACACTGCAACAGATCAGAGTATTACATCACGAAATATGAAACCTGGATCTGCCAATAGGATGGAGTGACGTGCATCTGGTAGAAGCCACCATAGCACAGCAGTTGACACTGCACTGTTATGCAAATTCACCTAATCGATCCCCATTCATTATTCATGACCTGGATTCAACCAGGCCCCCAGTTTTGGTAGCAAGTGACTAGGTCAAAATGACTCCATTCGTAAGAAAGAAAAAATTCGTTAAAGAAAATTTGGCAGAGGTGGAGTCAATAGCATCTGTCGTGTAAATTGCATGAAATATATGAATTTAGAACCTCTTTGTTTCCAGGCTTGCATATTGCTTGGATTCAAAACTGCATATTGAGTGAAGGCAAGCGTAAGCGTTCCCAATACTAACACTGCCCGACAAAACAACATTGCATTACCAGTGTTAACATTCACCAATTATTGCATTCGATGACGGACTGAACTGCTTTAGTAAAAGACTACAAGTGAAATTATCTCAAATTTGCAAATGAATAATAGTGACATCGCGCGGCGACGCGGGCCCGGGAGAGGGAGGTTTCCCGCCAATTCCTGACATACAAATCCGGCGCCCAATTCGAAAACATACAACTGATAAAACCATAACAACACAAACCCGGAAACAGGCGCAAATGTGAAGTACCGGAAATTTAATGCAATCAATTTTGTTATTTATGTCATGATTAAAATTGGTCAAAACCAGAAAGCGAAGTACATGACGACAAAACGGTTTGTTTACAATTTTGATGGGAGGGCCAGGAAGCGATAAACGGTTTGTTTACGTTCGAATAACGACTGTGTTCCCCTTCAAATAATACTTTTATGAAAGAATTGAATGCGAAGAAAATATCTACTCACCTCAGCGGTCAAATATTCTAGGATAGCTGCGCTGTAAACTGCTGCAGTTGCTCCTACGCGACCGTGGCTTGTTGTGCGGTTTTTAAGATGTCTGTGTATACGACCAACAGGGAACTGCAAAGACGGTAGTACAAACATGAATTTCCAAAGAACTCCAAAATTTCACAGTAAAAATATGGGAAAATACCAACGGTTAGAATAAATTGTAGACATAATTATAAAATATAGTAGGAAGAAGTGCTTTCTTACCTGCAAACCAGCCCTTGCCGAACGAGATACTGCCTTCGCCTTGGCCTTTCCGGAATCCTTACCAGCTTTTCCACCAGCCTAAAAAGAACGAATTATTACTATATGATGCCATTTGACAAAAATGAATATCGATAATTCAAATGAAAGACAAATTATTTATCTAAAAATTCACGATATTACGAAGTCTGGATGGTGTCGGGAAAAGGTAGATTTAGAGGGATATTTACCATGTTCCTTTGTGTGTCTGTAATGTAAGAGAACAACGGACGCTACACCGCCCGCCAAAATGCAGGTCACAGATATTTATAGATAATTAGTCACGTGCTCCCTGTATCCAATCATAACATCGATGTCTCTTCGTCGACCAATCAGAAATGCGGTTACATACCTCGGTGACGTAAGTAAATTTTCATTCGCCTGGCCGCTGAAAGAGGGCGCACCTGCACTGCGCCATTGAAAAGGAAGTGGCATTGGAAATCAATTTGCTCTATAGAAAAGAAGGAAAATATGAGAAGAGAAGGAAAATATTTTAAAAATCAATGTTTTTTCAATTGCAAAATAGATACGAAGAATCGTTTTTAACCAATGCGATGTTGCCATTTTCAATAGAATGAATAAAAGAAATGGCATTTATATAGTAAATGATTTTTTGGCAATAAGTTGATTTCGAGCCTATAAACGAACAGACGAGTCCACATGAAGCTGAGTTACAGAAATGTAAACACGGCCAAGTTATTAAAACTCGGGGTAGAATTTGTAAATTCTCTCATGATATCTTATGCAAATGTGGGGGAAAATAACAAACGTATATTCAATACAGTCTCCAAGCCTGTTTATCAATCTCTTATACACGTTAATCAGGAATTGTGCTGCTTGATTCATGTGTGTAAATAGTAAACAGGGTCAGAAGAAATGAGCGATACATAGAAAAATTAGCTTTCCCTTTTAGGAATATAAACAAAAACTTTGAGGAAGTTACATATTTGGTTATAAATGTTTTATACAAAGATGGTGAATTACACAATCAAAAGACCAATAGTGATATATCATTTAGCAGTTTATTCCTTAAATTTAGTTCCCTTTCTTCTACCACAGGCATATACGATCCTAAATATCATCATCGTCATCATTGCAAAATATCTTTATATCAAACGCTTCATGATTCCCTGCCTGTCCACTGGCAAGGGTGGAAGCCTTACATTGGATAGGTATATAAATTCCAAGCTGACCAGGATACACGTGTACATGTATATGATAAACCAGCGCGTTATTCGATACTTTATGGATGTCGTATCTGATAACTCTGACATCCACAAAAGTCGTCTTATTTCTATTATTATACTGTACGCCAAAATAACGATATATTCTGCAAAATTGAAAAATAAAACACCAAATTTTTTCAATTTCAAGAATTTATTGAAACAAGAATATATACATTCAAAATATTTGACAAATATAACAAACAGTACAGATAAATTTGAAAAAGACTGGCATCTCTTAGTAAACGAATGGTCTTAGATATATTCTCTATGTGCACTAACACTTTACTTTTACAGGAAAATCCTCCCAGATGTTCTAATGTCTTGGAACGGAGGTCACACCTTAGAAGACCAACTTTTCTTAATCCAAGGTCACACTAACCATCTAATTATTTGTAAGTTTTCTCACATGCGAGTAAACAAAAAAAACAGTATGTATTAGTATGCGATCGCCATAGCTGGCAGGCAATGAATAAACCAAAAATTCATCAAATTTAAAAAAGTATCTGATAACTGAAGATAGAGTGGAGCGACGTGGCCCTTGGATTTCTGTAAGTGGTTGTTTTAAACAACGAAAGCTATCTCATTAATATATCGCTTTTAAATTTCATTTTCAATGAGAGCCCCATTATCACATGTAGCATTATATTTCATTTGTAACATATCCAATGAAGGTAGTTGAGAGTACAATGCCAAGGATTGGAAACTTCACTTCCTGTGATATCATGAACCTTCCTGTTTGGAGACTTCGATTCCGTTACAACCAGTGGTGTGTGGAGGACCAAAGTAAAAGCATGGCAGACTTATATAGAATACTATGGACAACTTACTGGTATGGGGCAGTTTAATGTTATCTTCCGATCAGAGGACTTGATAAAAAAAAGTACATCATTTACGTTTCAATAGGTTGTACAACACTTTTTTTACAGGAGGTCTCAAATGTTAACCAGTAACTGATTTCTATCAAACCATCCTAGTCATGTTTTCTTATTCGGCATAAACTCGGCTGGCTCGATTTTAGTTGGGTATTAGGAAATTGCGTCACTCCTTATATACAAGAGACTCGCTATAAGCTTTTTATGAATGAATATATAACATATTGTGCATTGCATATGGTGAATGTTTATCTGATTATATTTATTAGTATATTCATGATTGTATTTGGTACATTATAAGCCTTTGTTGGCCGGATTTCACATTTTCACTTTCCTCAGTTTGCGCTACATGTGCAATAAAGTAAAGGGGTTACCCCTCACTCTATAATGCAACATGGCGTGCTTGTTGGTTGATCAATATTCACCTCCTTTCACGACATACGGTATTGATTAGTTAGTTCAATGCATGTCCCAAGCTCTCATAGTCTGAACTTTACAAACAGTGATGATCTATAGCGATAATTGCTCAGATGTTGCAGGCCCCTTAAAGTTAAGTGCAATTCGCATCTGCCATGGAATTGCCTCACCTTATTCCCCACAGACTTAAAAATGGCTGAATGTGAGTTTAATACACAGGTAGCAATATCGTTCATTATCCACCACAAGCGAGGTAATTAACATTGTTTGTTCTGATAACTATACGTTAGGTAGTTGGCAGGGTCAATTGCACTAAGGGTGGCTTTACTCGTTAATCGTGTGAAACCACAAAAGAGTGTTTTTCAGACTACATTAACAAACCAGGCGGCTGTATAGTAACCATATTCTAATACCATAGGATAAGTATATATATATATATATATATATATATATATATATATATATATATATATATATATATATATATATATATATATATATATATATATATATATATATATATATATATATATATATATATATATATATATATATATATATATATATATATATATATATATATATATATATATATATATATATATATATATAAAGATATATATACACACACAAACAAGAGATGTTACACAAACGAAAGGACAGTATGTTAACAATATATAACTGAACGATTGGTATTTCAGTTTCACCAGATATTGAGAATATTCTACATATTTGGATTGAGATTGAGAAAATGAATATCTGAAGGAGGTTGTATGATTCCGCCTTTATATACATCAGCGTTCTTATATTTTTCATGTTTCCGTTGAACAAAACGACGCGTAGGAACAATATCCTAAGCACAGTAGCTTGTATTGATAAAGGATGGAAACGGTTGGAAACAGACATGCTAATTTTTAGAGTTTCGATAAAAAGAAGTATAATTTTATTTATTTGTTTCTTGAGTTCCTTGCTAAGAGTATTCTTTCTATACGTGGCACATTTGGACATAGAGTATTGATCAAAAATGACTTTTTAACTCTTTGCTAAAAGTACATGTATGTCTTTATTGTGTCATTCTGGCCAAGACGAATATAACTACCTCCCTGGTCAACAGTATATTCCCTCTTTGTTCTGTGAATATGGTATTCTCTTTTGAGCTGCCTTTTAATATACCACATATGCTGAGCTTTTGATGGACTAATTGGCGCTTGACCATAGTTCATTATACCTTAGAAGACCAATAATCCAAGATTATACGTAGTTCTCCACACGATGGCAATATTTCAACACTCTAAAAGGCATGAACAATTGACCCTTCCTATTAACTGTTTAGACCAGGGGCTTAGCCGCCCATGCGTCCAGCGTGTCATTTGGACACCCAGAACACTGTTTTTTGACAGTTTGGACACACAAAATCTTATGTCAGAATTTGCTGATGATAGAAGATAGAAGATGTAGAAGCTGTAGTGTTACTTTTATAAGGCACACAAAGCAGTATCTGGCCTAAAAAAGTAAAATTTGTAAATGTTTAGGGTTTATTGTATTAGTAGTATGTACTTTGTACCACACTTTGGACACGCAAAAGTCTATGGAACCTCTATTTGGACACCCTGTTTCCAAATATTGGCTAAGACCATGGTTTACACTTTCTATTATTTACAATTTGAAGTATGTCTTATTGGTCGTTACAAGGTTATGAACTGTTCAAAATGTGACGGAAATTATATGCGCACTAATCTTGAACGTGTTTTGCACTGTACCTAACTTTATTTATGGATTACATTTCTTGATGCTAATACGTTACATTGGAGTTGTAATTAAGTTCTGATAACCTTTCTTGTTTCAAAATGATTCTTTTAGAAAGATATCGGCATACTTCTCCGGTCTTCTTGGGTCACTGCGGATAAGAGGGTGTGTAATGCATGTGTGCGTGTTCATGTTTACGGAAGGATGTATACAGTTTTAGTTGAAAACACGTTTTGTAGATGCTGGAGATTGGCAGCCAGTCATCATAAGTATTGTGACAAGGGTGCGAATCTTTGAATGACTCATCACATTGTGGTATGTCAATGATACCGTGCGAAATAACCCCAGAGTGACACTTGTCATCTGCGACCAATAAACATTCCGATATATGTCCAAGTTGTCATGTAACTCGATATCAACGTAACGAATCAAACCATTTGTAGTGACGAAACTATCTCCCCTTATAGATGCGGATGAAGAAAGGGTTCAAAGGACGAACCCTAGGAAATTCTAGTTGGTTTTCCTGCTAATTGTGTCGCCTTTCTTTTGCTTTGCTTAAAACCAGTGTGGAGGATATACCTCGTTGTTAAAACGACAAAGCCCCACAAAGAAGAAGTCGGCTATGATTTTGTGGAATTCAATATATCGGCCAGACACATTTCCTGTCTGTGTGCAGGCCCCTGGAAGCTTCTTGTATATGTGGTCTCTTGGTTACTCAGTGATGTTCTATAGACAGTTACGGTTGGTCTGATTATAAGGACAAGGATGTGGGACTTACCATATGCAACACTCGCAAAATGATCTACAAATAAACCCATAAGCCAACCTAAACATACATGATGGGTAACACAATAGAAATTTAGCATATATGTATATATATGTAGCTAATGCAGAGAGAATGTTCACTCTGTTCACTCTGTTCAGGGGAAGCTCGTTGTACGATAATGGTACCTGATTCGTTTTAAGCAAAAGCGCGACAATCCTTCTCTAGGAAATCAACCCCCTGTATCTGCAACTGGGGAGTTTCATTTTAATAGTTGACTCTAATTTCAGGTTACGTATAGCACGCTTTCCTTAATATCAGTGTCAAATATGACTGAAATGTTTATACTATTTGAGCCGAATCAATTCAGTTTTTACCCCAAATATTACACTGTTGGGAAGGTTCTTTCATGAAGCTTAATGTATTCCTCACTAGAACACATTTCAGGCAATATATACTCCGTCTAGGCTAAATTATCAAATAAAACAGGATAGAAAAAACTGAGTTAAAGAAAGTTACCCCATAAGCGTTTTTCATTTTTGGGATGGCCAACCCTATAATTTCCAAAGCGTCCAGGAAAATCTGAGTATTAGCTTAGATAAATAAAAACCTCTAAGGTATTAGGTATTATTCGAAGTGCCATTAGATGATATGTCAAAATAGATCATGATACATAATAACATTTCGTCTCATTGTATTTCCCCAAATTCAGGTATTTCTTTCAAAGTCATTCTTATCTATAGGACAGGAACCAACCTGACTCGCCTGAGGGATTAATTAGTGAGGGATTAATTAGTGTTAATTAATCGTATAACGATTTCAACACTTGAGCTAAATCATTCTCTTTAGTTTCCTAACTCCCATACTTGTCCTCTTGATCGACACGGTGCTCGATTTCCATATTTTGTGTAGCTGTAAATCTTGCATAAGGGAGAGTAGATTCGAGTTTTTTGTCTCTTCTTGCACTAAAGAGTATTTGTTTGATAGTGGAGTTGGAGCTGGATCAACCTATTGTGGGCTATGTCTGTAATATTTGGATGTGCAACGCTGATCATCATGGGGCACCTTTGTGACGTTCAACTACTAAGACATCACCTGCTATCTGGATGTTTAGTTTTTACTACTGCCACACGATAGGGTTGATCACCATTGACAACCTAGCATGTACCTCGCAGCACCATCCTTTCGTGAGGATCGTTATCTATGAATCTGGCCAAGGCCCTGTGCCCATGAAATATAATATAAAGCCTTCAATATAATGCCTCAAAGTGTGATAACGTTCTCATTAAAACTTAGTTAAGGACGTTATCTATGCAAGTAGTTGTTTGAAATAGTATATATCTTCAATGCTAATTTCGGAGTGTGTGTGTACACGTTTTGAAATGAGTTCATCATGCCCGCCGCTGTGTGGCATTGTTGTAATTATATGGAAATGCCTCTTGCAATTCCTTCGATTGGTGGCGTCCTCTTGTGGGCAAAGAGAAGACTAAATAAATCAAATCAATGGGTGGTATGTATGTATGTATATTTATTGACTTTCGGAAATACTACAAAATCATTTGGGACTAGGATACAAATTGCAGTTTTAAACTGTTTATAACAATTTTGAAGTGTTTGCGATATCACATGATTAAGATGAGTACATGGTTTCTTGACCATTCACGCCTGAAGCGCTAATATGATCTGGCTCATGTGAGAATATCTTCATATCAAAGGAGTCATTTGAAAAAAAAATCTGAAATCAAAGTTGATAATCCCCCTTCAACTTTTTAACAATACAATCATTAATTATATTCACAATTTCATTTTTACCGCCCAAAATTCCACAACTACATTTGATACAAATAATATAATTCAACCTTGTTTGTGTTATGCTATTATATTATGTCTCGTTTTAATATATGCAAATTTGAAAGTATCCATATAAGCATTGTATGTTATGTCTTGACTTTCCATGCCAGAACTGAATAAAAAATATACAAAAATAAAAAACTTTTTAACAATAACTCTTTTTGATTAGTTACGTCTCAAAGTTGTAAGACCATATTTGTTCTTCTGTTGCAACAGAGTTATAAAGGATGAAGCAAGAGAGATGGTTTAGCTGGCGGTGGTTCAAGTCCTTGCATTGGCCACAGCGAAATTGTTTCAAGATGTACTCGATCACTGAGTGTACGTACAGAGAGTGGAGCATGGGAATTGGTCTTAATGAGGACAATAACGCGATGTATAAGGTCACTGTACATTTTTTATTTCCACATTCGCTCGACCACCGGATTGGAGTGGGTGTGGCTTACTTCTATTTTGAAAATAGTTATACGAAGGATACATATTTCTGTATGATCATGCCATGTATGTTTTAACAGTTTTCTTACCGGGCAGTAAGTGGTCAAAATTGTCAGGTTTGTTCACAAGATATTAATTTTGTGGGCCATCAATATACATGCTATTGCTATCACGTCTGGATATCTAAACTATGTGGGAAGGAATAAGCCCGAGAAATAAGTTACATAACACTGGAATATTACACTCTTATACCAGGCATCAATTTGTTCTAGTTCGCTTTTCTTTTCCCTCATACCTGCTTATAATTCGACAAGAAAAGTATCGTCTGGAGAGAATATACTTCCTGACAACATTTTGGCAATTACGATTCAAATCAGAAATATTTGAAGAGATGTATGGCAAGTCTGATTAACATTTCTCCTTCAAATGTTGCTTTTAATTTTTAAAGAAACTTTCCAGAGAGCGTTTTCACCAAAATAAGCAGGCCATTGTTGATAACCATAGACACAGATGTGTTAAAGATGCGTATCGTCACACATATATTCGCTCTTAGATTCTTCTCCGGAAAATTGACCTCTCCCGAGATCTCCAAGTGCCATGACGTCCTCATCATCGTCGTCCACATGCTTAGTATTCTGGAAACCGCTATCAGAGTTGTTGCTAAGCGACTGGTTGCTATGGAGACGCTCCCTTCCGGTTATTTCCCAGCCATCTTCCTTCTCGCAGGAGGCAGGCGATGGGTGGTGGACTTTATGTGTGGGTTTAGGGCTGTTGTAGCGACACACCGGTGCGATATTACCGGTATATTGGGACGAGATATGGGTGTGCCTAGATGCCAGAGTCGAACGCTCAGTTGATGACAGACAAGGACAGAGAAACTTTTTCCAGCATTGACGTACATCCGGCATTCGAACACAGTTAAAGACGAAGATAAATATCCCTTGTCCGCTGGATAATATCAGGAAGATGGCCTACAAATACACACACACATTATATATATATATACAGGGCTCAACATATAGCATAGTCCCATCTCCCGGGAGATCTGAATTCCAAAAAAAGCCCTGTCGGGCTACCTAAAGTTGGATTCAGGTAGTCCCGCTGGACTACCTGAATCTTGGGGAAGTTCATCACTAAAATGCTATAAAATGGTAGCAGAAAAAAAGAAAAATATAGCATCCCTTAAGCATGCAACCTACAAAATAGAAGAAAAAAGCATAAGTACCATTACTAACATGAAAAGGGGGAAAAAGAACTATTTTGCCTTTTTGGAATAAATGGCGGGGCTACCTAAAATGCTGGCGGGACTACCTGATCTTGGGTTCAGGTAGCCCCGCCAGCCTACCTGCTCCTTATGGGGACCGTTGAGCCCTGATATATATATATATATATATATATATATATATATATATATATATATATATATATATATATATATATATATATATATATATATATATATATATATATATATATATATATATATATATATATATATATATATATATATATATATATATATATATATATATCCCTCTATATATATATATATATATATATATATATATATATATATATATATATATATATATATATATATATATGTATATGTATATATATATATATATATATATATATATATATATATATATATATATATATATATATATATATATATATATATATATATATATATATATATATATATATATATATAGATAGATAGATAGATAGATATAGATAGATAGATAGATAGATAGATAGATAGATAGATAGATAGATAGATAGATAGATAGATAGATAGATAGATAGAGATAGATAGATAGATAGATAGATAGATAGATAGATAGATATAGATATATAGATATAGATATAGATATAGAGATTGAGATTGAGATTGAGCCGGGAGATTGAGATAGAGATAGAGATAGATAGAACGATAGATAGATGGATAGATAGATAGATAGATAGATGTATACGTTAAGGCCACATAACCAAATGAAGAGGGATTGTCCTTTGGAATTTCTGCGTGCCCCTTCGTGCATCGACCTCTGCAAGCAGCATGTATGGCATGGGTACTGCATACCACAAGAAATGTTATTGCATGGTGGAAATACATGTATATAAACATATATATATATATATATACTAAAGCTGTAAGTTGACTGATTCATTTTATCTAACTAAGTGTGTTGCAGTTTTCTCTGAAATGTGAGCTTGTCCACGGGTCAATCTCACATTTTGTTCCAACAGATAAAATCATTTACAGTCCGTGCACCCCAAATGTCAAACACTGATAACATTTGTGAAACCATTTGAAACAAAATCAAGTTCTGGAGAAATATTAGAAAAGAAGTCAGTAGGTCTAAGAATGTGATAAGTATCGGGTATGTAGCCCCTGCATAGGTCAATATAAAATCCAACCTGAATGGACAACGAAATACACAATTTAGTGTTTAAATTGCATACAGTAGCCTGGAATTATATGAATAGATTAATCGTTTAAGTATAAAACAGTGAAATCACATCAACATTGTCCAACGCATCACTGACAATGCGAGCTTAAAACGTGTCCCCTCCTCTGAACTGAGAGGCGCATTTCCAACTCTATGTTGTTATGGTTTGCAATTGTTTTATTGCCAGGAGACGAATATAAACACGATCGCAACAGTCTTCAAAGTAAAGCTAGGAACATCACGAGTACGGCTCCCTGCTATATCGTGACTTGCTTGCCTAGGAGCTGACATTGTTTCCTGTACATATCACTCTTATCGGACACACCTGCTCCCAAGAACACTCATGATACTGCGAGACTTGTATATCTACGGTCACGGTAGAACAATTTAGTCAGTACCTGGAATACTATTTCCAGTGCCCTTAGGGACTCCTGACTTCCGGAATCGATGGCGCCAAAGCCGCTGAACAACCAGGGAATGCCGAGGAGAAAGAGCATGGCTATGGCACCGCGAAGCTGTGCGGAGCGCCCTCTATCTGAGGAAAAATAAAAAACAAAGTGTCTCCTTTAAGCATGTGACACATATGAACCGTGACATATACATTTCAAAGAGTGTTAAATTCATTACAATATTGCACATGAAAAAAGCAGTAAATCACTACCTCCAGCACTTTATTTTCCATTCAAAATATGCAATGCTGAGTCATCAAAGGAAGAAAATGGTTTACATAGAAAGACAAACTGAGGCCTACAAAAACAATCCATAAAATATGTTGACATTTCTGCACAATACATGACTAGACAAGCCTTCCCAGGTGAGTTGAATCTAACCGCCATTTTAACCACGGATCATTTGATAACAGTGACCAGGTGAGCAGGTTATTTCCTTATCACTTATCATTAAGGCACATTAACCGTCCGATATGAACCCATAAAACTACTACTTACCATTACCGTGCTCTTAGGGCTAATATAAGAATTCTAGAAGAAGCCAATTGTACTTAGTACCAACTTTACCTTTCCTGCGCTCATCTCGGCTAGCCACACCAGGGGTTTCCAAGTCGTAAATAGACATCAACAACATACTCTGCATTTCATCATGCCCTACGACTTACAAACTCAATAGTCAAAATAAAATTTGATAAAAACCGGTCAACAAATTATTCCAACACAATCTAGATAAATATGGTATTTCAACATTTTCATATGTTGACCTCAATTCAACTGACCTCATAGAAGCTCATTTTAATGCATAATATTCGAACCCACTTATTAAATAAGTAAAATCATTGCAGCTTTTGGTACCTTTGCTCTTGCCCTTGGCCTGTTTGGAGATGACCCTGAAGACGAGGATGAAGACGATGATGTTATGCAGCATAATAAGGCACATAGGGAGGATGAAGGCATAGTACAAGGTCCTTGTTGGTAACATGCACCTGGAAAGTGAGTGAAACTACCTTTAATACTCAATCACTACTGAGCCAGACTCATCAGACTATACATACTTGAAACTCGATTAATATGAGCCAATTAATTTGTGGATGCTTAAGATTAAAAATCTGAAGAAAACCCGATAAGCACAAATGCATGCTTTTTTTCTTATTTGAAATGACATTTAACGAATTCCAAGTTCATTTTTCTTTTAACATACGCATACTTTTCTATATAAAAACACACCTATGGTTCCATACTTCAAGAGATTCGGAACTTAAGATTTTTGATGAACTGATATGAAACAAAAGTTAAAACGATCTAATGATAGATATATCACTACTTGCTTGAATCATTTTACGAATTCGCCTTACAGGTTCATTTTTCTATTAACACATGAATGTATTTTTATAAAAATACACCTATGGTTCATACCTAAAGAGTTTCAGACCTTTAAATTATTGATGAACTGAAATGAAATGAAACTAATAACGATCTGTGGATAGGTGCCACTTCTTACTTGAATTGGCATTTTACGAATTCGCCTTGGTACGCCGTTAGGTATGGAGGTACAGCCAGTGGTATAGCGACAACCAACACAGGCACACCTAAGTGGACAAGAAATCGGGAAATATGAAGAATAAAATATAGATTGACATTCTCAAATTTGCATTAGAATTGTACTTAATTATTAGCGTAAACGGAAATAAACCGGACTAAAAAAGAAACATAAACCATAACGCCCGTGTCTCAATCCAGCCATATTGTCATTTCTTCTATGGAAAAGTTTATACTGCGTAATTGTAAATTTGGACAAAGATAAAATGGTGCCGTGCGTGTGTGTAGAACAGTTTTCCTAGTTTACCTTGTTCTTTTTATATGTATTTTCTGACGATTATTACATACTGTGTTGGAAACATTTGCTATTATTTACCTTTGACATGGATTTTCTACTTTCATAACAAGATGGAGTTTCTTAAAAGAGAAATGGGAATTTCTAGGAATATGGGATGCTCCTGGTCCGTTTGGAAATAGCATAAACACGGATATTTTCATCATACAAACTGGACACATTCGACTCGCAAGGCTCTTAAACTTGAGATTCCTTACGAGAGCTTTATTAGCGGCATGGCATAGTCTTTTTAGAAACGTGCTTTTTTAAATAATTTCTATCTAAGCCTGATGAAAACAGAAATGGTGTGCCTCTCTCATCAACAATATCTTGAATATCTCACCCCAGGCAATGATGCCAGCTTTCAGGATGAAGTGACTGATGTGACCGTGGATGACCTTGACCAAGGAGAGGAACATATTGACCCCTTCCACCCCGTTCCACATGAGCGAGACGAGCACCAGGTAGAGACGGATGGCGTTCGCGACCTGACATCCGGTCTTCCTGGCGGCGATGTATCCGGTCAGGTAGAAGAAGACGAAGACGGCGATGAGGGACACACAGAGGTTGATGAGGATTAACGTCGGTACACCGCGCCGACATTTTCTACAATCAGAGAGAAAGACGAGTAATGTTAACCCTTTGGAGGTGAACACCCCTCCGCTTCATTTGATACGGTCACCTGCCATGATCAATGTAGCTCTGTCGGCTCACAGGTGCTCAGACGATGCTGCAGCAGAGCTATCATCACAGTGCTACTTTGCCACCAACCAGCCTCTATATTCTCTCTCGAGAGTTTTTTTTATTTTTCGCAAATAACCCATATCAAGTGACATGACTGGATGAATCTCTGAAGGTCTCTCTGTATATTTATCACCTTATATCTCTTTTCTTTTCTTTTCACATAGGGGTTATAACTACAGATCATTCCGGTATGTAAGAGCAGCTGTGTACCACACCTTCCCGCAACCAATGCCTGAGCAATTCATGTGATAGTTCAGCCTCTCACTCTGAGTATCTAATATATACACCTTTTCTTAAATTTTCCTTATGTTAATTATATTTATCTTTCATTTCGATGTATAATAACTATTTTTTTTGTATGTGTTCCTTTTGGTAAACCCTTTGGGAAATATATTTAGTTTTTGTATTTCGTATGATTTTGCACCTACGTACCGCCAATAAACATACGATACAATACAATACAATTCCAACAGTATGCCGTAGAACAATTAATAGGGGAAGTAAATCGTGGGATCAAGCGTAAAGACGTAGAAGAGGTCTATTCGCCTAGTCCGGAATTTCGATAAACCTGATGAGAGACTTTGTTCCTGATTTCACGCCCATTTAAACCATCCGTAGGTATAAATCAGTCTTCGCTTAACTCGGATAGATTTTGTCTGTGATGATTTGCCTGAAACTGTGGTACGGCTACAGGTAGATTTGGGTCATTTGAGTACGAGGAGACTCTCTCAAAGTTATTTTACCTAAACATTCCATAGGATAGTAGAGTCAGTATCAAACAGGCCAAGCCCACAGCGCGTAAAACGTCACCGATAATAGACAGTTCCTTGACGTATGGAAACCTCTGAAACAGAATACGGCGCGGTGAATATAACATACGTAATCATAGGGAAATAGTTAAGATGCCTATGGAATAATGTATAAGTAAAAGATGTAACAAACTACGATACTGCAGCCAATTCAAGATTGCTTTCCCATTATTACAGAAAAAAATACCTTCATTCAAGCTTAGAGCTCCTTTGATGCATGTTTGCCTTCTACTACTACTACTACTACTACTACTACTACTACTACTACTACTACTACGGTTTAGACCGTATTGGTAGAATTCAACCCAAGTGCATAAAATATGAAGATGCAAAATTAGATTATGTAATATTACCCAGAACTCGACAAAATGGGGATCTTTGGGTTTATAGGAGGTTGGTGTCACCCGTTTTTCCTACAATAAAATGATGAAAAATGTTGGTTATTGGATCAAGATTAGTATGATATTCAATACACGAGCTGTTCAAAATCCATGTGGTCTACTATCGTTAAATATACTTCGCAACAGCACCAAGACACAAGCAATTCTCTATGTTGGAGTGCTTCCTTAATCTAAATCATTGTTCAGAGGGCAACCTCTATGAAGTATGCGAGGCTGCTGTCTCATTAATACGCAGTGAAACACTTAATGACTGTTGAAACAAGCTGACTACTCTGGCGATATCTCCTGAGAAAAGCTCTTTTGGGGAGATATATCAAGAAGTTTGAAGCAGGATTAAATATGTTTGACCTCATTCTTGCTTTATTTCTTCTGAGCAGTCATATTTCGAAACGACATTTTTCAATTGTTGGGTAAAGCATCTTTATATTTGTCAGTAGGAGGAAACTAAGCAGAGGAACAACAAGTTAAATCACAGGACCAAAAGCAAAGACCAAATACGAGCGGGTAATTATAATTCTGTGCTTTAGAGGAATACATGTTTGATTAATCCTGAGGGGAGCATAGTAATTCTTGCCGTATATCAATCTTAGGAAAACACATGTTACCGGTAATCATGAGACACACTTGTTAATCCCTGGTTGATAACAGTTGGTAATCTTTGGAAAACGTGGTCTAGTAGAACACATATTAGGCATCGTTGTGGCCGAAATTTAGTAGGTTTTGCTATAGACCAAAACACTCTTTTATCCTTTTGCCGTTCAGAGTATCAAATTTCAGTACTGATCTGAAAGGGGCCTTATAACTGCACATAAAACACACTGCTACGGCTTGGCGTTCAGCATTTTGGATCTCAATGTTGTATATGTTCCGTTTTGATGAGTTACAGAGAATCGAACTTTGTTTTTTGAATTACCATTTGGGATCTAAATATGGCGATGTATCCCGGCTTGCTGCAGGAACATTCAACCCTGTTGTTTGAAACATGAGCCTCTAGCTGACACACATCGAGGTACCAGCGAACCGAACCATTTTCAGTACTACTTCTGACGTCATCCGTCCATCCACAATGACTCCAATTCCTAGATTCGGCCTGGAATAACCAAACATACATTTCACAACAAGGCAATGCCGTACAAAACAAAATGAATAGATACATGTAAATGCCACGATGCAAATTTACGAATTTACCAATACAAATACTAGATCTAGTAGATAACATGCAATATATCCGCAAACAATCTATAACAAACTAGCATCAGTCAAGCATATATTCATCTGATTATAAATATATCATACCTTCTCAAGCTTCAGTATTTCTATGCACTAATTATACATGCTCTTTTAAATCAAGTGTAAAATGACACATTGTTTAGTGAGGTGCCGACTAAAAACTTCTGAAAAGACACCGTACCTTTTCGACGTTGAGGATGACATTGTACGTTATGCTCAGGTTGTAAGCTTCACTGGTGTTTGAAGGGAAAACATCAACAAACAAAATATCGCTTGTGAGGTCCTTTCCCTTCACAATGGTGTAACCTTCATCTTCAGCCGACGATGAGGAATTTTCTCTCTGAACGCCTTGGTTCCCATTTTCTCCGCCAGGTGCCACTGTTGTCGCCAATGGCGTGGTAGTATTGCCGTTAGGGGAGGGATCCATTGTAAGATTACCGCGTACAGGGTCAGATGTTTGGGCAGGACGTGTCACCATGGTAGAGAAAGGGTTGTTGTACTTGTAAAGTTGGCTTTTCTCCAAGAAGGCCCAGGTATGGTTTGCCTTCAGCATAAAGGTAGTCATAGATATTGCTCTGGATGTAGCTGTTGATCCATTTCCACTTAAATCTGGTGATAAAGATAAGAAACAATATCATTATATAAGAGACTCCTACGCAATGGCAGCCAGAAAGTCAATATGAGTTCCTAACGTGTCTAATAGTATGACGGTGAGGTATTGTTCTGATGATGGTAATTATGCACTTAGTATTACTTATAGGACTCTTGAGTTTTTGTAACTATTAGGCAAGCAATTATACACGTATTTACAGGTAAGAACACCTTTAGCACAATGGAAGAAATTTATTCCAACATAAAACGTCTGATTATATTGTCAATCAAAAGAAAATAGCGACATGTTGTGGAAATGAACGATAGCGACTTGATATAAAAAAAAATCTTATACAAGATGTTAATCTTAAGATGAGCAAAGAAATATAAATCCAATCATTAGCCCTTATACTGCTCGTGGCTAATTTTGTTAATACAAATTAATGCAAAAAAACTGTAAAAGGTTGAAACCTTGGCATTTGGGCACTCATATTAGAGTACTCAGCGACAGCTATCTAATGAATACCAACATAACCGGGTTTAGATGGTGTTCAAAAATCGTTGCATCTTTGTGCTTCGGACGAAAGTAGCCTCAGCATTTGTAGGGTTAATATGCGCTTCATAACTTGAATAATGGTTGCATATTTTTTGTTACGGTTGTGAATATATTTGGCCGAGCATATGCACATTTTGTTTCTATACAATAATTTTCCATGTAATCTCTTTATAGCACACTTTTGTATAACATCAGGTACTATCTCAAGTTTCCAATACGATGATAAACCTCCAGAGCTAGTTTGCATGCCAACCTGTGGCGGCGAAACAGGATGCAAATCACCTCTCCTATCGCGATAATTATTGATTATCAATTATCAATTATCAATTATTGATCAATTATAGCGTAAATGATCTTTATATCAGATTATTGTCAAACATCTGGTAGTAATATCAACAGGTACGAATAAACGGAAAACCCACCAGTCCCTGTGTGCATGTCGACTTGCGTAAAGTTGGTAGTAATGCCCTCTCGCCAGGGAATGCTATAGGTGTAGTTCTGAGCCTGGCTGAGAGAGACCAGCTCAGATGACGCCACGATGTACGTCCCTTCGTAATGCAGGCTCTGCGTGTGAAGGGCAAGCTGCGTCCTCGTGACGGCGACTGCCACGCTTCTCACTATTCTGTGTAAGATACACACACATAGTTATATATATAAACTGTATATATATATATATATATATATATATATATATATATATATATATATATATATATATATATATATATATATATATATATATATATATATATATATATATATATATATATATATATATATAGACGCGTATATTTATACGTATATATGTACGTATATATTTACGTATATATATACGTATATATACATATATATATACATATATATATACATATATATATACATATATATATATATATATATATATACATATATATATACATATATATATATATATATATATATATATATATATATATATATATATATATATATATATATATATATATATATATATATATATATATATATATATATACACACACATATATATATTTATATATATATATATTTATATATATATATATATATATATATATATATATACAGTTTATATATATAACTATGTATATATATATATATATATATATATATATATATATATATATATATATATATATATATATATATATATATATATATATATATATATATATATATATATATATATATATATATATATATATATATATATATATATATATATATATATATATCAATAGTAAAGTCATAAATATTATGGTAAATCAAATTGCGCCTTTAGATAAAATTACTTTAATCTGTATGATAGAAATGATCGAATTAAATGCACTTAATCTTTCAATGTTGAGCAAGTAAAATCATGGTAAACATGGTGGTGCGATAGAATGCAGAGTACAATTCAATACGGTGGAATACTAAATGTAACATTTTAATGAAGTACAATGCAGCGTTATTCGAGGCATTCCATTTTAGTGCTATGAAATACCATGCTATGCACTATACAATGCTTTGATACAATGCATTCGAATGTAGTGCAGTTCAATGCAGTACATTCTCAAAGTTCAAATGCAATTCATTAGCAAATCTAACCCAGCTGAAAGACCAAACAATACAGGTTTAAAATAGTTAAAATAATACAAGATCTCACAATAAAAGTGCAAATGTATTGCCCAGCCACGCACCTTACACACTATACTACATAGCACGATAAACACCCTTAGTTTTGGAAATGTAACATGATATAGTGCACGTACAACACTATGCAATACAAGGCAACATAATCTGTAAATTCGGAAAAGATTGCGTTAGTTTAATTTCTGCGTTTTTTGCGTTTAGCCTCGGACGCAAAATAAAAATTCGCAATAATTAGTGTTGCCACTTTAAGTGTATAGCTAGCACTCCATATGCGCAAAGTCAAAATACGTAAAAATCGTTTTTCTGTAAATTCGCAAAATTTACTCTACACAATCTTTTGTGAATCTACAGTATATTATATGATACAATGTAACATAATACAATATAATGCAATGCAAATGAATCAATATCATGAACTTTTTAAAGCATGAAATATCAAGCCAGGTAACTATTGCTAAGTGGTACACACCCAGTTCTTGTTTCCGCTTTGACGAGTTTAATCTCAGGCCTTGGTGCTGACATGACCCTGTCCAGAATGACCACTGTCCTGGTGGCCAGTTCTGGCCATAGTGAGATACCGTGACCGCTTAAAGTCTGCAGACACGCCTGAACGATATGCTGGGTGTGTTCAATGTCATGAGCCGTTATGGTGACGTTCTCTTCCTCGCGGGAACTGAGGGTTGCGTACAGCTTATTCTGCATGGCCACAGCGGACGACACGGACATCTTTCCTTTCCGTTCCCTTAACTAAATAAATGGATAGAAACTTTTTACAATTGCGAATAATCTAATATTGATGGCACGTATGCACTTCATTAGCGGTGTGTGGCACACCATGACTTTATCTCTGTCATCTGATTGTGTGGGGGTATCGCTATCAAAAGGGTGTGGCAAGAAATGGTTTACAGTATAGGATTGCGATACCTGTTGCAGCTTGTAGATTCTATACCATATTGAGTATAAAGCGCCAGCATGCAAGGAATGAAATAAACAATGTTTGGTCTGCACTTGTCAACATTGTCCAGATTAAAACTGGATGATCCTTTTGAATTGATGCTACTAGAATTTACCGGCTATTAATCAATCATATTTTGAGCAATTACTACAAATTCCAGAACCGTTGAGTTCTAAGTGGTATATGCAATGCATTTTCAAATAAATTTCATGGTTTCATGTTTAGCCTAGCCATGCCCACTTGAATGTAATTGAAATCAGAAAAATGCTAGCCTGTAGAACTACCATTGACAAAACAGGCAACGGTAAATTTCAATTCAAATATTCACAAAAAAATACAGTGTCAGCTATTTCACAGATTTAACTTTGGCCTTACTACGAGGGCAGCAAGACGCTGGATTTGCCTCGAAAGACGTGAATTGCCGCAGCTGTGGGTGTCGAGACGTGTCCACTTGGGCTTCCCGCTGGCTGCCGAGAGGACGCAGTCGCAGCTGGCGTAGGCCGCCTCGTGGTAGGACCTGTGCGAGCCATGGGGACACGCCACCTTCAGTCTGTAACCTGCCCGCGTCCATCTCAACGTCATATTACCCTTGGTGTGGTCCACAATCGTCCTCTGAGCGCAAAAATCTTGAAAAAATAATTAATTTATAGATTTAAGATTCACAGGCACAGGAGGGTTTTCATGTCGTTTTTACCAGCTTAGGTCATATCGCGACGAGATAGAAACAAGGAATCAGGAGGAAGTTTCGGCCTCGTCACGAATAGTTCTATAAAGGGGTCTCTCAGTTGCCGAAGTACCATAGACAGCCCTCCACAACACCGCACATATATATAGCGACCAGGCCAACCCGCAGAGATCCAGCAGAGACTCGAACCTGCAACCTCACGCTTGGGAGACAGACATCGTAACCACTAAGCCACGACAGATCCCGTTTACAGGCAATTTAGTACATTTTCAACGTATTTTTTGTTTCTCGTTCATTAGAAAATGTATTTTTCGTTTTCGAGTTTTACTCTATTGCTCAATAATCTATCACTCAATTGTCTTCAATTACAAACGGTAAAAAAGCTGAATTCTGAGTGTTATGAATATCTTTCGGTTTTGGAAACACATATTGACAATCGATAATGGCAATCCTTAGATAAGTTGTCACCTTTTTCCATACATGTATATTTGAATACTTTAAAGGCGTACAATTTTCTTTAAAAAGGCTACGTAACAGTGATACTTGCTCTTCGCTGATAAGACAAGGTGTATCAAATCTACAGGAAATATTGATAGGAATTGGAGCTCATGTATTGAGTTTTTGTCGATATTTTGAATTATGCCTATCGTCACATTTCTTGCTGTACGCAGGTACAATTGTAACTAGCCAGTTGATTTGAATATCAGCTTTCAGATGTTCTCAACCATGTAAAGCTGGTAAATCACGATCTTCAATTAGTATGCCAGAAAAAATGACGATTAATCAAATTCAAATTCCATTCACAGATGGAATGGTCGCAAAGCCGCTGCATTGTACTGACATTTTTGCATTGCCCTGTGTGATAAGATATCTTAATTTGTCAAACTATCTGCATATGCAAATAGCACGACATACACAGCTGAACAGGTGCATGTAAGCTTATAGGGCATGCATTAAAGCCATGCGGGCATGGGTTTGCTCACTGACGCCTGCTTCAACTTGGTTTCCTATAGGCATAAAGGTTCGTGTTTAACAAGCTTCATAAGTGTATTCCTGTGACGCGGATTTGTTGATACATGTGTCGTGAGTCCATAGATATGCCATCATTTCTATTGGCGTTATCGATTAGTGGTAATAATCAAACATAACTTATAAGCAAGATGCAGCGTGGTGAATATTAACATTGCGCTATATGATTGCTTGTTATCAGGTTCTGCGTGTAGTCAGGCAATGATGGTTTGTGTATCCAGTGTTAACGCACTCACTCCTAGAGCGTTCCTATGACCTGGCACTGGTGAACATATGCGGATAATTGAATACTATTCTGAGAGATACTTGACTTAGGTTGTTTTTCTAGTAGTTTTTTTAACAAACCCCCTTTAAAGAATTTGAGAATACTAGTATTACTTTATTTGTTGGTTTATGTCCAAAGTTGTCCTTGTCTGCAATTCATATGCGAATGGGTTAAAGACGACCTTATCTGCCCTCCATATTTTATAATTCATGTGCGGCCATTGACATAAGTTAGATTTCGTCATCATAGAATGTTCGAGAAACCATCATTTAGCGTGAGGAACAACACACAGGATGTACTTATTAAAGGTGACTTTCTGAGTATTGCCAAGAATGAATACAAACACATGATCAAATATTAGTGACGCGTTGACAAAGAACCAAATGATGAATTTGATAGCAAAAAATGAAAGGGCACTAGACTAAAGCCACGTTTACATATTAGCTCCATTGCCACCGTTCTCCACCAGGGGACGCATTGAACGTGTTTTGCTGCCATTGATACTTGTTATACTAACAATCCAAAGCGTGGAGTTATCTTTTGAAACCGAATTGTAAGAAAGAGGTGCAATGGACCGAATATTAAATGATTGCATCCACTATTTGAAATATCGAATATCAAGTATATTATTAACACAACAAATATTCCAATAGGATCAATTAGGTGTTAGTTTATAAAGTATTTGTATCCTCTTACCGGCATATGATTGGACATTCTCTAAAGGGTTAATACATTTATTAGAGAGAAACCATAGCTCTGCGCCGAAAAGGGCTATTGGCACAATCACTGACCAGAAAATGACATTGCACGTGCCTATAGTAAGACCAATTCTCTGTATCCCGAGACCTTGTACAGAGTGTAGGGTTCTCCTTGTCTTTGATAGTCTCTCCTCTAGGCCAGTGGTGTCGTTGTTGAATAAACTAGCTCACACTCCTACGTCAACTCTTTAGTATCACTATGTATCCTGACAATAAAATGATTTTAGGTGTATGAAATATGAGTCCCAAAAGTTTCTAACTCTAGATAAGTTGTGAGAATGCAGATTTTGGGAATTTTTAAGGTGAAAACTAGTAAGAATGACAAAAAATGCTATTTTTGTATTTTCTCTCGTAAAATTACTTTAGATTTCAATAAACAAATATAATACAAGAGTTATGTTGATCATTAGACATGCTCTTAGAATTTGAGTCTAAGTGATACAGCATTATTGTTTCGGAGATATTTGGTACAATTCATACCAAAAGCAGATATAATTAGTAATTTGCCTTAATATTGTTAATTTCGTTTTCCAACTACTTAAATGTGCGCCTTCAGGCATCCTGACCAGCCCTTCGGGTCTTCGGCCCTCGGTCTGGCCAGGATGCCTGCAGGCGCACATTAAATACACATACTGCCCTTGTGAACAGTCATTAAGGCTTTAATGTAAGATGCCAACCTTTTTCTTTTATCAGTTTGTCTTATCATATGTTTCACTTAAATGTTCACGCCGTTTCCTATTTTGGCACATTTTTAAGCCGCTGTGCAATGGAAGACCGTTGCAGATTCATCTGCATTTCTGATGTTTGACGACATTTGCAGGATTTGCAAATGCATCCGGCTGTGCACTGATAGCTTATAAGTTCAATGCATTAATCAAGTATGGGAGATTTATTCATAAGCTGGGTGCAGACTTTTCCATCTAATAGCGTCCATCCATACTGATAAAGGTTAGGTAGTATGGGAGCTGGTTCTGCTGCCTGTTTCATTATCAAGGCAGTATAGTGGCTTCTCTAAGTGTGTGGGTGTAGTGCATCTGATGTTGGAGGAAGGCTCTCTTCTGCTTTTGATCTAAGGAAAAGTATCTCCCTTGCTTTGTCACAAGACATCAGATTAGGTAAACCATACAAGGCACAGACAAACTTCTGTAGTTTGAAAACTAACCTGATGACCTGTCACTTTCGTTATGTATTCTTATTAAGAGCATTATGTAGATAGTTCAGACAAAATTTGGTGAAAATTAAACTAGGCAATTAACTTAAACCAATTTTGGGTTAAATGTTGTTTCTTGAGATCCTTCATTTTGCCCCATAACTGTACAACATTCCTATACTAAAAATAATTTTAACATGGCAGAACAGTAGTTTGGGCAGTAGCAATATCTCTAAAGCGATAGATAGAGCAAAGAAAAAAAACAGTAGGGAGAATGAGATGTTTGTGACACAAGTCAGTGACCCCATGAATACAATCACTGTGGTGTGTTCTTTACTAAAGGTTTCAGGGAAATTAGACTGAAATTTCTAAAAGTATGACCTGAAGTCACTTTATTCACCTGGGCGTGTTTCCGGAAAGTCTGATCATGGGTTAGCTGTCTAATCTGGAGGATAACCAGTGACTAGCCAGCTAACCTCATTTTCACAGAGAATTCTAGGCCAGTAGTTATCCTGTTGCCATAGAGAAGGAAGCCATACTGTTCAGGGGCCAGTAGCACCAGTAAAACCGTAATGGCTGTTCACTAGGGCAGCATACTGTATATCCGGAATATTTCCTGGTACGAAATATTCACAGTTTTAGTGCAGAAAAGGGTTTTTTAAATTTTAGCGTCTTAATTGTTCACTGTTGGCTCAATAGGTGGAATGTATTGAATTCAACTCTTTGGATAAAGTTACTAAGATTACATTGGCAGACTGGAGCTAAGGAGCTACTGTGACCAGACACGGCAACCATTATCATCAATGCAGCCTGTCAACAAACCAACCTAATGTCTAGTTTTAATTCTTTTGATTGCTTTCATTTTGTAAATGGCTAATTGTACTTGCTAGTTCAGTCCCTCTGTGTCTCTTTTGTCCCAAGATTTGATTGTTACAAGTGTTGTACAGACAATGAAGTGTAATCATTATCAGCCGTGCTGTCACTATTCAATGTGTTGCCATAGTAAATAGATGCCCTGTATTGCCATTTCGATTTGACATCAGGTGACCTCCAAATGGTTTGGTGACACAACTACAGTGATTTGGCTGTATGATTACACTTGCTAGCTCGGATTCATCAACTTGGTTGCATAAACAGCTGGGCGCCCTGAGTCAATACTCTGTCATTTATCATTCAGACTTTCAATTTTCACGGTTCAGATAGGTCAGCGAAAATTGGAATACCTCTGAATATTCCAGATGTACAGTACACATCTAATGTGGGTCTGGAGGAATACTGGCTAGACCAGAGGCTGAAGGCCTGAGGTCTGCTCAGGATACCTGAAGGCATACATGTAGTACACATACTGACCTGGTGAACAATTATTAAGGAGATATTATTATTATTAACTATATATTAATACATTTTTGGGACCATTGTACAGGGTTTTCTCTTAGAATATGCTTTGACAGGCTGCACTGCTGCCGTGAAATGGTTGCATTGGGTCTCCGATTGTGGCTAATATTTTTTTTTGGCATTTAAAGCCTTCATTTTCGAAAAGAATTGAAGGTTGACAATGGCAACTGAAACGATACAATTGATACACAATGTGTTTCATACAATATGATATACCACTGTATCTATAAAAAATATACAATGATGCAAAAAGGTTTCCAAAATCTACAAATTCCCTTTACTGCATCAATCTGTTCCCCTTATCTCTGTATTCTCTCGTTTCTGTTTCTGCATCTCTCTCTCTCTCTCTCTCTCTCTCTCTCTCTCTCTCTCTCTCTCTCTCTCTCTCTCTCTCTCTCTCTGACACACTGACCAATGTATTCTCTCCTGTTTATCGCATTCGCTTTCTTTTTGCATTTTCTTGCATCATTCTCATCTTGTATCCTCTATGTATTTTCAATTTGTTGGGCCATTTTCTCTCCAATCTACAATTTTGCCAAAAAGTTTATCCCCTCTCTCTCTCTCTCTCTCTCTCTCTCTCTCTCTCTCTCTCTCTCTCTCTCTCTCTCTCTCATACTGACCAATGCATACTATCCTGTTTAGCGCTTTCGCTTCCTTTTTGCAAGGGAAGAAATGAAATTCTCTTGCATTATTTCTCAATTTGTATCCTCCATGTATTTTCGTTTTTTTGGGGCCATTCTCTCTCCAATCTATAACTTTGCCAACCAGTTTGTCTGACCTTTATCTCATTTCTTTGCTTTCTCTTCCCTTTATGTTTGCAATTTCTTTTTACATTTTTGTATTCTCTCTCTGAGTTTAATAATCATTTTATCATATTTTGCAATTTATTTCCCCTGTATTTACTTTTTGTCATCTCTATCCACATGAGCTTACCTGATTTATGAAGCATTTTTTTTTTAGTTTTAATGATCTCACTTTCTCTTTCTCTGCAAATTATTTTTCCTTACCTTCGTCACAAAGGTTACGTGAATGTGAACTTTTTTTCCAACTCTCTCAAATGTTTGGGTTATATGGGCGATTCATTTATTCTCATTTGGTAGGATTTTAGAGTCCAAACCCGTGCTGTGCACGGGGCCAACTATTTATCATTATCATTATTATTATTATTATTATTATTATTATTATTATTATTATTATTATTATTATGATTATTATGATTATTCCTCCCCTGAATAAGTAGCATACTGTGATTTGATTGATAGTTACTTGTATTTTTTAGCATACAGACCCACAATAAGAACTGAACAGGACAAAGTTTGTTTGTTTTTATTCTAATTTCTGCTTATTTTCATCTTTTTTCTTGAATACTTGTGTAATGTATAATGTAAAATAACTTTTACTCATTTATCAAATTTGAATCTCAATATCTTCGGATTATTTCTAAGGTTTCTACCTCTGCCATGGCATAGTGATCCTCTGAATTTTAGGCAGTTGAACGTGGAGCGAGAGAAAGGAGACAATGTCAAAACAGAGACACCTAGCGAGGACTATGTATTGTTAGATTTATTTTTAATACATCTTTATAATTATATACTTTTTCCTTCGAAAGTAAAACTTGAAAATGATTAAAAAATATGCTTCATTATTTAGCTACCAAAAAAGTGATCACTTGAGCTTGATTTCCATACCGTAAATATTATTCTCTTCACAGTGATACTGACTAAGAATGAGATTATAATTCAAGAAAAGAGTACCTATATACGATGCCCGTGATCAGTAGGTAATCAATAAACAAGAAATGGTCAACTCATGTCAGTGATCGACTTAGTTAGCGTTGGGAGGCATTGTGGGGATTTAAGGATCGGTCACTTGGTACAAACCATGATTGCTGACTGGACAATCCAAAGAAAGCAATATAAATCGCGCTCAAGTTATAAAGTACATCTACAAAAGATAAAGCCACTATAAAAGTGTTTATGATGCTATTGAGAATGAATATTTTCAGCTCATTTTACGGCTATTGCGGACAATATTCTGCTACTCAATCAACAGACCCAACAGTTGCGGGCGCGCTCTTAAATCAGCGTCAAATGCATGGTTGGAAAATATGATGCACATCACAGCACCCGGGAATTATCATTGCTAGCTACTATTCTTACCTGTTATGTCAGCAGAGTCACGAAAATCATCATTTGTGTCATCCATATTGATAAGCAGATTTCTCTATTCTCTTGGGATAAAGGATGCAGGATAGGTAGGGCATTGACCAGAGCCTAAATGTTCCAAATTTCACATTAACACGTATATCACATGATATGAATGGGGCATTCTCTTACAGGAAACATTTGAAGCAATAATAATGGTTATTGAAAGGCTGAATCGTGACTTGATGGTTGATAGACGTGGTGCGAACCAAACATCTCGGGGGAAAACACAAACTGAGCCCAAGTTTCTGCTAACACATGTTGATGCCTTGAGTCATACTCGAGCTCGAATCTTTTGCCCGTTCATACCTAAAAGACTGCTTAATACAAGGTTTCGTTTGGATCTGTGGCACTTTTGGAAATGACACAAGAATAAAGCATTGATTCACAGACTCTCTGCAAAATAGTTTTGGGTCGGATTTCGAACGACGTTTCCTCTTCAAATATTTTGCAAAAAAAATCTTAAGATCACAAAGGCATCAGCGAACTTATCAGAATATTTTAGGCCTTATATGCATGGGTGGATTAACTTACCTTTCCTACAAGTGATTGGGTATTCTTCATATCTAGCCTGGAATTGCCGTAAGCGCTCCAGTTCACTCTCCTTCAGGTTGAGTCTCTCCTCTATATACTGAGGTGGTTGGGGTTCGGGTTTATCAGTTTCAGCATCGGTACTCAAAATAACCACACACCACACAAGAAGTGGCCACACAGCAGCGACCATTTTCAATGTGATATATGTTCAGTGTGTCCGTGTTAAATGCAAAGCTTATACAGCACAACCAATTTGTTTGAAGATCCTTAGTACATATATTGCGGCTTCATTGCAATGTCTCACATCCCGCGTTATAACAAGCCTGAGGATTAAGATTGACTTGGATAGATCCGTACCACGTCTATTGATATCCGCAAACACTCTCAGTCCCCGATTCCTCCCACTATGAGTGCCTTTCGTCCTCGATTCCTCCCAGGAACTTTCTCCGGTGAAAAGTTTGCACAATGATCATGCGGTAATGCATGGCATGCGTCAAGGCCCCTGATGGCTGTTGACTCAACGTCGCCGATCAATAAAACACCAAGTCTATTCATGATACACACAAACATCCTGCAGTCAATTTCCATTACGCCAGTTTTTCTGATCAAAAGGGTAGGTTTGAATTTATTCGCAATCTGTATCATCAGAGCTAAAAGCATGGATGGATATATTTTTGTCATCGACGTCATTCTATTTCGTCAGAATACTAGCTTTTATAGTAACAGTGGCAAAACACTCCAATCAGATATGTTGTAAAGTCAAAGTTTAACCACCAAGGTGCATCGTACTCACATCGCGTGTCGATTTCTAAAGAGAAGTGCAATAATGAAAGTCTCTGGGTGACTTATGGTTAGTCGGTGGTTCCCCCTCCTGTACCTCTTACTCCAGGGTTATCAAGATTTAGCTTCAAGTGGCAGAGCAGTCAACTAGTCAATAATGGAAATTAACCACATTTTTATTGTGTGAAAAGATATAAAATGATAGATTTTCCAAAGCACATATATTATAGGATATGCAGTTGGGTATTTGCAAAAAATGTATTTTCCCCCTTATGTTTTCGAAATACCTCAGTTAGAAATGAAATACAAATACATCATTAAAATACTTAGAAATAGGCTGCATGTGTCTCAGGAGTATTTCAAGACCAAACTTGAATCTGTCATTAACCGTTTTGAATTTCTACACGTCTTACTACTAGATCTTGTACCAATACCCCCATCTTGAAAAGTAAAGGAAAATGCCGTTAAATTAAAGTAAGTTTCTGTAAAATTCAGTTACTCTTTTAACCAGCAGCACCTAACAGAACACATGTATGGCAGTCCTCCAAAGGTAAAAGAGTTGTAGGTAGACATAAAATCCTGAAGCCCTGGACAATCAATTTTGTGTACAAGAATCTTTAAATCTTTGTATAGAAAATGTTGAAATCAGGTACTCTCTAAATCACCAACATCAAACAAATAATTCATGTCATCCAATAGTATAAAAGCTGTCAATAAACTTTGATGCCCAAAAACCCTAGACAATAAATTCGTTGGTACAAGCATTTAAATCTGCTTTTCCGTTCTTAAATCTCTGTCTAGTAAATGTAAAAAAATCAGGCACTCAATTAAGCACCAGCACTAAACAGAGGCACATGTATATCCGTGGTAAAATGTTTTACATAAAGATAATCTGCTGCCCATCCCGGAGAAAGACTTCATCTGCACTGTTTGTATGAGTATGTAAAACATTGCAAAACTTCCAGTTAGACTTTGACCTTTTAGGGGATTTTTCATATTGGGAATTCAATTAGATTAATGTAAATAAAAAAAATAAAACACAAGTGTGCTCTTTTATTCCTCTAATGTATAACATCATCCTTTTTGGTCATCTTCTCTATTGTAAAAGGGTTGTGAACATTTATGATACCCAGGGGCTATTTTTGTAGGGTAGACAAACTAGACATGCATATTCTCTTGCAGGGACTAGCTTACAACAAACTGTCAATTCAGGGACTAAATACAGGTGTCCAGGGGTCAAAAAGAGTAGGTTCCACTAAAAATATTAAAGTTTGATTGTAGTTATATTCTGGATACAATAGAATGTATTAGAATGTATCATGTCTTTCAGTGCGGAATTAGACTAAAGGAAAGGTTCAAAGATAAATTGATTGCTTCAGCATTATAGATCTCTGATAGGTGTGCAATGAATATATATATTTTTACTAAAGAAAGCTCCATTACAATTATGTGCAAAACAACCGTTGTTTAAAAGGCTAAGGCAAAGAGTGAATATTGACATGCAAGAAATGTTAATTGCCCCTAGGTTATTGTCAATTTTATGCCATTTCACTCACATTCTAACTTGCCAGAGGTTTTCTTGGGGGAGAATACGAAAATCTGGGGAAAATCGATTTTACACATTTCTCATTAGGTGTAGTCAAATCATGTTAAAGATTGTATGTATTGTAAATAAACTAGGGGCAACTTGCTGGGGTTCTGTGAAATAGTATTGATATATCATGCTTAAAGGCGCCCTGCCACTCTAATTCCAGTGGACTTGGTGATTACAGAGTGTTCTCTGAGTGCCTATTAGGTATTAGTTCACTGTAAGCTGCGGGAGAGTTGCTCCCAGGGCTACTAAATAATGCGAGTCTGGCCATGTATTTAAAGTGCAGCCACATATCCTGCAGCTTCGATATCTGCTTGATGATGGTATAATACATTTGGCCTCTTCAGCGTATGTTGTTACTCTTAATGATACCTCATAGGCAGAACAGCGGGTCTTGCCCTATACATAGGATCCATCTGTACCTTTTGCATACCTTACCTCAGAACTAATCTGATCACTGGATATGGGAGAGGGTTCTGAGGATCATTAAATCTATGTAAACTTCATTGGTAAATGAGCTTTAAGACATAAGTTGAAGGTCTTAAAAAGCAACTTTTCTTTTCCTAACCACTTAAGCTGTCAGTGTCTAAACTTCACAATGAAAAGTGTCATATCGATCTATGGTACCTTTAAAGACTAATTGGTAGTAAAATCATTTCAAAATTACAATTCATGATCAAAAGATAGCTGGTCACTTTTGGCATAATAGGGTTAATGGCTTATGGGAATAAGTTGTGTAAATATGTTTGTCTTATAATTACGATTTAAATTCATGTTAGATAGTACACCCTTTCCGTCATACAAGTAATCAGAACAACGATGCCTGTCTAGACCATTACTTAGCAGTTCATTCTGCCACATAAAAAAGGAACCTAACATAGTCTTGCAAGTAGGAAAGATTTTGGCACCTTTCTTTACATTGGAATTTTTTGGTTTGAAATACCAATGTATAAATGTGCTATTTGTCAGTTTTTCAGCTAAGGGTAATTAATTGGGAATAGTAAGATTTGGACAAACCTGAGCAAACAATAATGCTGCACATGAATTTACCATTTTCCTGTTTGCTACAAGTTTTAATGCACCTTTTGAAGAGAGTTCTTGTGAAGAGCACTGCAGTCTATGATGAACTGCTCAGAGAGGGGGGACAGGAAGTGGCAATGCCACCCATTGAGTCACAGCTGATAGCAATTGGAGAACATGGCTGCTAGCAGGGGCTGCCAGGGCCTGGTTAGGCTGATGGCAATACGCAAAATTCTCCCCTTATGGCATCACTGAGAGGGAAAGGAGGACAGCATCCTATTCTTGAAGTGAATTAATTTCATATAAGCTAATATGTATGTGAGGCTTTAGTTCCCTTTAAGTCATGTACCTACCTGCTTCAACTCATTGACTTATCCATTTCATTAATGGCATATGCTAAGTTTTTCTGGATGTCTGGCTGATATCATGTTTATAATTTAATATGTGGTATTATCTTTAAATGCTTAAAGAATGCCCTCATAGTTGATATGTCTCTTATCCTTAAATCTCAGGCAATTGTGTATTTCACAATCAAACAAAATTATGCTGTATCATACGTGATACTAATCACAGAAGAGGTTTTGCCCGCCAGGAGATGGTCGGACGCTGAGTGTCCCCTAATGTATATTTTGCCACTTTATGTTCGAAAAATGACCACTTTCAGGCTACTACAAAGAAAGAGGTGCACTGCGGTGGGGCATTCTATCACGCAAGTAGGTAAAATTCAGAAATATTGCTTATATGCTTAATTTCACACAAAGCGAATTAAACAATTAAAAGGGGGTATTCCGTAAGAGGTTGACAATTCATTGCAAAGTGTGAATTACATCAGTGGTTTATCTATAATTATCAAAGCCGGCCCTCCGATATCCTCAACTACTTACAACTGGCTAGTCACGTATTAGCCACAATTGGCATAAATGTGACGAAAAACGAAATTCCAAATCTAAGCCGATGTAACAGTGCTCAGTCTCCGCCAGTGCTCAGTGACCCCCGGGTCACTGATCACTAGTTGTGGGTGTTTGAAGGTCATCAATGGTAATAATCTAATATAATTTTGAGTTATATTTACAACATATTCATGTTTTCATCTGCAACGTACATTGTGGATACTAATCAGGTTGTTAGGTTGTAAGGATCTTTATGATAACTACTCTTACAAATGAATAACACAGTTACACTCAAATTATCCACCTTTACGGTCCATTAGATTACACTGAGCTACTAGACTAAATATTCCAAACAAACAGCTAATCAAATTAAATACTGCCAAACCTATACTTGAGTTATCTTATAATGTCAATATATGTGCTATTTTGCGGGAAGACACCTTGTGCATGATATAACCACTTCCAAAAGTTCACAGAGATAACATTAGTCAAACAATTAAATAGAAGAGATTGTAAACATCTAGCATAAGACAAAAGGAATGAAAACACAAAAGTTTAGTGAATATATTATAAAAGAAAGAGGTAAAGCCCTTTTCAGCTGGTGAATGAGTTCTTAGTACTTTAGTTCTAAAAATACACTCTTTTATGAATATCAAAGGATTAAAATAAAAGTTTTGAGTGATGCCCTTCAAAATATATCCTACAATTCAATATTTATATGAGAGAAAACAAGTGCAATGCATATACGGAATATATATATATATATATATATATATATATATATATATATATATATATATATATATATATATATATATATATATATATATATATATATATATATATATATATATATTTATATATATATATATATATATATATATATATATATATATATATATATATACACCAAAACCCATCATTCTGAGTGGGACACCCGAATAGGACATCAGCAGCCAGACGTTTTTTTGGAGGGGTCACTGGTAACTACACTACTGGGTGGACTCTCATACCTAGCTGCCAGCGTCCTGAAAAGGACTCCCACCACTAGTTATGGTTGACCCGGGTCCCTGACAGCTAGTTGCTGATGACCCGGGTCACTCACCTCTGGCTGCCAGTGACCCGCGGGTCACCAGAGAGGGGGGTCACTGAGCACTATCACACCGGCGGTATTACAAACAGAGCTCGCCGAATACTAGTATACGTTTGGCCATCACCCGATTAGGTGAATTTAAGGCAAACGCCAACGCAGCCCCTTTGTCCTTAGGAATAGTGATGGTACACAATGCATAGTTATCATCCTAAGAGGTATGGACCAGATCTGAGATTAAGGAGAAACATTTTGAAGCTTTGGGAAACCTCGACCTGTTAATAGAAGGTATGGATCCTACCACAGTTCAATGTCCATGCTGACCGATAGATGTCAGGCTTGTTCCAACCACTTGTTCCCTCACTGATAATGCTTGTGAGCTCACCACCGTGGCTTACTATTTGTTGTTCAATAGATCTGGCTTAGTTTTCCGTGAATAGCCGAGCCTAGACTGAGAGAACCTTAAAACACACTTGGTGGAATTTCCCATTCAGAAAATTCAAATGTTTGTTAGTTTCAGAGAATCAGAACTTATGCAATGAGGCTCAAAACATTGACCACTTTATTTTCTTGACGGAACACGCATCGTGTGAATAGGCATGCCAAAAAGATAAAAGTCGAACAATACTCCCTTGCATCTATGGCTATCGATTTGTCGGAGGATTTCACTTTTTGGGGTTGTATCATGGGAATTTTGATATTGAAAAGGATGCCTTCAATTCATTAAGTATTTACTACTTCGGAGCAAATATAAAGGGGGGTTTGATCATTGTATGAGTGTTTAGTAGTTATATGTGTGTGATTGGTCCCCAAACGGCTAACCTAGATATAGATAGAAGATGTGATAGAACACACCCTCATGAGACACCGAAGGGAAACTGGAACAAAATTTAGATCTAGGTAATGTTGCTAATAGGGATCACTTGTAAGTAGATTATCAGGACCTCTTTACTATTAAGATGATCAGTGCCATTGCAACGTAGTTAAAATCCCCATGCCAGAAAACACCTCACAGCAGCATAACCGTATGAGAAGGTGTATATCCAGATTCTTGAGTGTTATCAGAAAGAGAATATCATAGCCAACCGTCTTTTGTCAACCCATATCCTATTCCATTACAACTTTTCACTCAAATGACATAGGCCCATTGACTAGGCCCAATAAAATGTAAATTACAGATTTCTTACTTCTTAAGTTATTTGTCGCATAAAAGACCCCTGGAACTATTCGTGAGGAGAGGGGAATTCCTTCCCGGTTCCGGATTTCAATCTTGTCGCGATATGACTCAAGCCTCTGAAAACGATGTTAAACCCCAAACCTTCCCTCCCTTATCTCATTCCCACCTGCCTTCAGCATGATAATTTGATACACAAAATTCTCAATAGATGGTGGTTCTGTATGCACTACTGTGGCTAATTCATGCGAAATATAGTAAAACTAGAATAGCAAAAATTGTTATTTCTGGATACAAAATTAAAGTAATACAATTGGTCCAACAATAGTTATGGATACCCATCATAGTCTCTTCAACTCATTCATCCAAAGATATTTCTTTGACAAGTTACATGTATACGTGGATTTAGATCATGGACTTGAGCATTAATTGGAAATGCATTGGAAAGAAAATTGGCAGTTTCTGATTAAGGTTAAAATCTGCATCTATTCTTCTAACATTTTTTTTATAAAAATTATATCACCAACATACGTGTACACTGGAACCCCTGGAAGTGAACACGAATCTTAGTTGACCACTTGGCCAGTCCCACTGGTGGTCACTTAAGAAGGGGTCCACTTAATATGGCATTTTCGGACCTTCATGCAGGCATGAATTGATAAACACTCCAAAAAGCTGTTTGTGTTTTTTTATTTGCAAATATAATGTTAACGAAACTGCAACTTGTTGAGCAGTAATTGTTATTTGCATTTTTAGAAAAGTACTTAAACATATATGGGTTGGAGAAAATTTTGAAAATAAAAATTATTCACTCTAAAAGACTAAGATACACTGAAATTTTCCAAAACATTAATATATCTTGTAAAGAACTTTGAAATAAAAGTTTATTGCGTTGAGAAAAGTCAAAGAATCAATGTAAATTTTCAAAGATAGGCTGAAATTTACATTTAATTCTCTATAAAAGTTCTGCAAAATAGTGATTTTTGTTTCACATTTTCTTTGATAATATAAGTTTTCAATTTCTCAATGCCTTTCTTTAAAAATCTCAACGCTTTTTCCTTTTTTTCAGATAATCTTTTTTTTTTGAAGTTTTCCTTCTTTTTTTTGGAAGTTTTCTTTCTAAATCTCACTGTAATTCTATCAATTCTCAGTGCGTTTTTACGCCTCATAGCTAATCATGAGGCTTCTATAAATAACTCATTAAATAATTTCATGACGACAATAGCGTGCGATCTCAATCTTACGTACGTGATCGTGAACTTGGGTTCATATCAGTGACCTTTGATAAACGGGTGGGGAGTGGTATGTATCTGTGCGTGTGTGTGTGTATGTGGGTGTGTTCGTCTCTTCTAATAATGAAACGTAATGAGCAGAGGAAATCATGTAGCCAAAATACTTTTTTTCAGCCGTACTTCAGGCAAGAATGCCACTCCCCACCCAGCTATCAAAGGTCACTGATATGTGCCCAAGTTCATGTGCGTAAGATTGAGACTACAAGCTATTGTCGCCATGAAGGTATTCCCCAAGTTATTCATATAAGCCTCATGACTAGCTTCGACCCGTATGAGGCGTAAAAAAGCAGTGAGAATTGATAAAATCACAGTGAGATTTAGAAAAAAAAACTTTGTAAAAAAAAAGAAAAAAATTCAGTTTTATTTTATAATCTCGAAAAGAAAAAAAACATTGGGATTTTTTGAAGAAAAACATTGAGAAATATCAAAACAAATGTGAAAAAAATGGAAATTGGAAAAACATTGGAAAGAAAATTGGCAGTTTAAAATCTGCATCTATTCTTCTAACATACTTTTTTTAATCAAATTTATATCACCAACATACGTGTACACTGTAACCCCTGGAAGTGACCACGAATCTTTGTTGACCAGTTTTGGCCAGTCCCACAGGTGGTCATTTAAGAAGGGGTCCACCTAATATGGCAGTTATTCGAACCTTCATGCAGACACGAATTGATTTACACTCCAAAGAGCTTTTTGTGCTCTTTTATTTGCAAACATAAGGTTAACGAAACTGCAGCTTGTTGAGCCAGTAATTGTTATTTGCATTTAAACAGAAAAGCACTTAAACATATATGGGTTGGAGGAGGGGGATTCTTATATCTGTCATTATTGAGATGGGAGTGCATGTCATCCTAACCACAGTGAAACCCGTGTGTGAATCAGTACATAGGTGTGGGGGTAATGAACTATTTGGTATGTTTTTACGTCAATACATTACCTGTTTCCAATATGTACAGCTGGGCTAAGTTTGCAGTTTAATGGATCTCAATTTTAGCGATTTATCTAGATGATCTAACGCCATCAGTACATAGGTGTGGGGGTAATAAACTATTTGGTATGTTTTTAGGTCAATACATTCCCTGTTTCCAATATGTACAGCTGGGCCAAGTTTGCAGTTTAACGGACCTCAATTTTAGCGATTTATCTAGATAGTTTAACTATGGAAAGCCGTTCTTGTAGAAAAGCACTATTTGTCATTAATAAATTCATTGTCATAAATATGGAATGTTTTCTCTGCATTTAATCACTATTTTTCTTTAAAGAGAATTATTTATCATTAAAGAGAATTTAATTATCATTAATATGGAATGTTTTCTCTGCATTTAATCACTATTTTTCTTTAAAGAGAATTATTTTTCTTTAAAGAGAATTTAATTATCATTAATGATAAATCATTTATCATTAATGATAAATCAATTATCATTAAAGAAAAATGAGAAATTGAATTGTCTTTAAAGAAAAATCACTTATCATTAAAGAAAAATCATTTATCATTAAAGAAAAATCATTTATCATTAAAGAGAATTCAACTTGATTTTTCTTTAATGATAAATGATTTATCATTAATGAAAAATCGAGGTATTTTTCTTTAATGATAAATGATTTATCATTAATGATAAATGATTTTTCTTTAATGATAAATCAAGGTATTTTTCTTTAATGATAAATCATTTATCATTAATGATAAATCATTTATCATTAAAGAAAAATCATTCTGTGGGTTAAACGAATGCCCATATGTGTCAAATCTCTTTAATGAAAAATGATTTTTCTTTAAAGAAAAATCATTTATCATTAATGGAAATTCGCGGCGAATTCTCTTTAAAGAAAAATGATTTTTCTTTAATGATAAATTATTTTTCTTTAATGATAAATCATTTTTCTTTAATGATAAATGATTTTTCTTTAATGATAAATGATTTTTCATTAAAGAAGAATCTATGGGATGTTTTCTCTGCATTTAATCACTATTTTTCTTTAATGATAAATGATTTTTCTTTAATGATAAATGATTTATCTTTAATGATAAATCATTTTTCTTTAAAGAAAAATCGAGGTATTTTTCATTAATGATAAATGATTTTTCTTTAAAGAGAATTCGTTACGAATTTTCTTTAAAGAAAAATGATTTATCATTAAAGAAAAATGATTTTTCTTTAATGATAAATCATTTTTCTTTAATGATAAATCATTTTTCTTTAATGATAAATCATTTTTCTTTAATGATAAATCGAGGTATTTTTCTTTAATGATAAATCATTTATCATTAATGATAAATCATTTATCATTAAAGAAAATTCGTGTTGATTTTTCTTTAAAGAAAAATCCTCTGATTTTTCTTTAATGAAAAATCATTTATCATTAAAGAAAAATGATTTATCATTAAAGAAAAATGATTTATCATTAAAGAAAAATCATTTATCATTAAAGAAAAATCATTTTTCTTTAAAGAGAATTCGCCGCGAATTTCCATTAATGATAAATGATTTTTCTTTAAAGAAAAATGATTTATCATTAAAGAGATTTGCCACATACGGGCATTCGTTTAACCCACAGAATGATTTTTCTTTAATGATAAATGATTTATCATTAATGATAAATGATTTATCATTAAAGAAAAATACCTAGATTTATCATTAAAGAAAAATGATTTATCATTAATGATAAATCATTTATCATTAATGATAAATCATTTATCATTAATGATAAATCATTTATCATTAAAGAAAAATCAAGAGGATTTTTCTTTAATGGGAAATTAAAAGTAATTTTCTTTAAAGAAAAATCATTTTTCTTTAATGATAAATCAATTCTCTTTAAAGAGAATTCAACACGAATTCTCTTTAATGATAAATAATTTATCATTAATGATAAATGATTTATCATTAAAGAAAAATGATTTATCATTAAAGAAAAATGATTTATCATTAAAGAAAAATGATTTATCATTAAAGAAAAATGATTTATCATTAAAGAAAAATCATTTTTCTTTAATGATAAATCATTTTTCTTTAAAGAAAATTCGTAACGAATTCTCTTTAAAGAAAAATGATTTATCATTAATGAAAAATACCTCTATTTTTCTTTAATGAAAAATCATTTATCATTAAAGAAAAATCATTTATCATTAAAGAAAAATCATTTATCATTAAAGAAAAATACTGATTAAATGCAGAGAAAACATTCCATACATTAATGATAAATGATTTATCATTAATGATAAATCATTTATCATTAATGATAAATCAGAAATTGAATTGTCTTTAAAGAAAAATCATTTATCATTAAAGAAAATTCATTTATCATTAAAGAAAAATCATTTATCATTAAAGTATGGAATGTTTTCTCTGCATTTAATCACTATTTTTCTTTAAAGAGAATTATTTTTCTTTAAAGAGAATTTAATTATCATTAATGATAAATCATTTATCATTAATGATAAATCATTTATCATTAAAGAAAAATGAGAAATTGAATTGTCTTTTAAGAAAAATCATTTATCATTAAAGAGAAATCATTTATCATTAAAGAAAAATCATTTATCATTAAAGAGAATTCAACTTGATTTTTCTTTAATGATAAATGATTTATCATTAATGAAAATTCGAGGTATTTTTCTTTAATGATAAATGATTTATCACTAATGATAAATCATTTATCATTAATGATAAATCATTTATCATTAATGATAAATCATTTATCATTAATGATAAATCATTTATCATTAATGATAAATCATTTATCATTAAAGAGAATTCGTGTTGAATTCTCTTTGAAGAGAATTGATTTATCATTAAAGAAAAATGATTTTTCTTTAAAGAAAATTACTCGTATTTCCCATTAAAGAAAAATCCTCTTGATTTTTCTTTAATGATAAATGATTTATCATTAATGATAAATGATTTATCATTAATGATAAATGATTTATCATTAATGATAAATGCTTTATCATTAATGATAAATCATTTTTCTTTAATGATAAATCAAGGTATTTTTCTTTAATGATAAATCATTTATCATTAAAGAAAAATCATTTATCATTAAAGAAAAATCATTCTGTGGGTTAAACGAATGCCCGTATGTGCCAAATCCCATTAATGAAAAATCTTTTTTCTTTAAAGAAAAATCATTTATCATTAATGGAAATTCGCGGCGAATTCGCTTTAAAGAAAAATGATTTTTCTTTAATGATAAATGATTTTTCTTTAATGATAAATGATTTTTCTTTAATGATAAATGATTTTTCTTTAATGATAAATGATTTATCATTAAAGAAAAATCAGAGGATTTATCATTAAAGAAAAATCAACACGAATTCTCTTTAATATGGAATGTTTTCTCTGCATTTAATCAGTATTTTTCTTTAATGATAAATGATTTTTCTTTAATGATAAATGATTTTTCTTTAATGATAAATGATTTTTCATTAAAGAAAAATAGAGGTATTTTTCATTAATGATAAATCATTTTTCTTTAAAGAGAATTCGTTACGAATTTTCTTTAAAGAAAAATGATTTATCATTAAAGAAAAATGATTTTTCTTTAATGATAAATGATTTTTCTTTAATGATAAATCATTTTTCTTTAATGATAAATCATTTTTCTTTAATGATAAATTATTTTTCTTTAATGATAAATCGACGTATTTTTCTTTAATGATAAATCATTTATCATTAATGATAAATCATTTATCATTAAAGAGAATTCGTGTTGATTTTTCTTTAAAGAAAAATCCTCTGATTTTTCTTTAATGAAAAATCATTTATCATTAAAGAAAAATCATTTATCATTAAAGAAAAATCATTTATCATTAAAGAAAAATCATTTATCATTAAAGAAAAATCATTTTTCTTTAAAGAGAATTCGCCGCGAATTTCCATTAATGATAAATGATTTTTCTTTAAAGAAAAATGATTTTTCATTAAAGAGATTTGACACATCACGGCATTCGTTTAACCCACAGAATGATTTTTCTTTAATGATAAATGATTTATCATTAATGATAAATGATTTATCATTAAAGAAAAATACCTCGATTTATCATTAAAGAAAAATGATTTATCATTAATGATAAATCATTTATCATTAATGATAAATCATTTATCATTAATGATAAATGATTTATCATTAATGATAAATCATTTATCATTAAAGAAAAATCAAGAGGATTTTTCTTTAATGGGAAATACGAGTAATTTTCTTTAAAGAAAAATCATTTTTCTTTAATGATAAATCAATTCTCTTTAAAGAGAATTCAACACGAATTCTCTTTAAAGAAAAATGATTTATCATTAATGATAAATGATTTTTCTTTAATGATAAATCATTTATCATTAATGATAAATCATTTATCATTAATGATAAATCATTTATCATTAATGATAAATCATTTATCATTAAAGAAAAATACCTCGATTTTTCATTAATGATAAATCATTTATCATTAAAGAAAAATCAAGTTGAATTCTCTTTAATGATAAATGATTTTTCTTTAATGATAAATGATTTCTCTTTAATGATAAATGATTTTTCTTTAAAGATAATTCAATTTCTCATTTTTCTTTAATGATAAATGATTTATCATTAATGATAAATGATTTATCATTAATGATAATTAAATTCTCTTTAAAGAAAAATAATTCTCTTTAAAGAAAAATAGTGATTAAATGCAGAGAAAACATTCCATACTTTAATGATAAATGATTTATCATTAATGATCAATGATTTATCATTAAAGAAAAATACATCGATTTATCATTAAAGAAAAATGATTTATCATTAAAGAAAAATGATTTATCAATAAAGAAAAATGATTTATCATTAAAGAAAAATGATTTATCATTAAAGAAAAATCATTTTTCTTTAATGATAAATCATTTTTCTTTAAAGAAAATTCGTAAGGAATTCTCTTTAAAGAAAAATGATTTATCATTAATGAAAAATACCTCTATTTTTCTTTAATGAAAAATCATTTATCATTAAAGAAAAATCATTTATCATTAAAGGAAAATCATTTATCATAAAAGAAAAATACTGATTAAATGCAGAGAAAACATTCCATATTAAAGAGAATTCAACTTGATTTTTCTTTAATGATAAATGATTTATCATTAATGAAAAATCGAGGTATTTTTCTTTAATGATAAATGATTTATCATTAATGATAAATGATTTATCATTAATGATAAATGATTTATCATTAATGATAAATGATTTATCAT
>OZ012685.1:8585053-8791859 GCA_963942565.1 Maea johnstoni | reverse complement strand
ATATATAGTTATACTATATATATATATATATATATATTATATATATATATATATATATATATATATATATATATATATATATATATATATATATATATATATATATATATATATATATATATATATATATATATATATATATATATATATATATATATATATATATCAATAGAAAAGTCATAGATATTATGGAAAATCAAATTACGCCTTTAGATAAAATTACTTTAATCTGTATGATAGAAATGATCGAATTAAATGCACTTAATCTTTCAATGTTGTGCAAGTAAAATCATGGTAAACATCGTGGTGCGATAGAATGCAGAGTACAATTCAATACGGTGGAATACTAAATGTAACATTTTAATGAAGTACAATGCAGCGTTATTCGAGGCATTCCATTTTAGTGCTATGAAATATCATGCTATGCACTATACAATGCTTTGATACAATGCATTCGAATGTAGTGCAGTTCAATGCAGTACATTCTCAAAGTTCAAATGCAATTCAATAGCAAATCTAACCCAGCTGAAAGACCAAACAATACAGGTTTAAAATAATTAAAATAATACAAGATCTCACAATAAAAGTGCAAATGTATTGCCCAGCCACGCACCTTACACACTATACTACATAGCACGACAAACACCCTTAGTTTTGGAAATGTAACATGATATAGTGCATGTACAACGCTATGCAATAAAAGGGAACATAATCTGGAAATTCGGAAAAGATTGCGTTAGTTTAATTTCTGCGTTTTTTTGCGTTTAGCCTCGGACGCAAAATAAAAATTCGCAATAATTAGTGTTGCCACTTTAAGTGTATAGCTAGCACTCCATATGCGCAAAGTTAAAATACGTAAAAATCGTTTTTCTGTAAATTCGCAAAATTTACTCTACACAATCTTTTGTGAATCTACAGTATATTATATGATACAATGTAACATACTACAAAATAATGCAATGCAATTGAATCAATATCATGAACTTTTTAAAGCATGAAATATCAAGCCAGGTAACTATTGCTAAGTGGTACACACCCAGTTCTTGTTTCCGCTTTGACGAGTTTAATCTCAGGCCTTGGTGCTGACATGACCCTGTCCAGAATGACCACTGTCCTGGTGGCCAGTTCTGGCCATAGTGAGATACCGTGACCGCTTAAAGTCTGCAGACACGCCTGAACGATATGCTGGGTGTGTTCAATGTCATGAGCCGTTATGGTGACGTTCTCTTCCTCGCGGGAACTGAGGATTGCGTACAGCTTATTCTGCATGGCCACAGCGGACGACACGGACATCGTTCCTTTCCGTTCCCTTGACTAAATAAATGGATAGAAACTTTGAACCCCTTTTTAGAATTGCGAATAATCTAATATTGATGGCACGTATGCACTTCATTAGCGGTGTGTGGCACACCATGACTTTATGTCTGTCATCTGATTGTGTGGGGGTATCGCTATCAAAAGGGTGTGGCAAGAAATGGTTTACAGTATAGGATTGCGATACCTGTTGCAGCTTGTAGATTCTATGCCATATTGAGTATAAAGCGCCAGCATGCAAGGAATGAGATAAACAATGTTTGGTCTGCACTTGTCAACATTGTCCAGATTAAAACTGGATGATCCTTTTGAATTGATACTACTAGAATTTACCCGGCTATTAATCAATCATATTTTGAGCAATTACTACAAATTCCAGAACCGTTGAGTTCTAATTGGTATATGCAATGCATTTTCAAATAAATTTCATGGTTTCATGTTTAGCCTAGCCATGCCCACTTGAATGTAATTGAAATCAGAAAAATGCTAGCCTGTAGAACTACCATTGACAAAACAGGCAACGGCAAATTTCAATTCAAATATTCACAAAAAATATATAGTGTCAGCTATTTCACAGATTTAACTTTGGCCTCACCACGAGGGCAGCAAGACGCTGGATTTGCCTCGAAAGACGTGAAGTGCCGCAGCTGTGGGTGTCGAGACGTGTCCACTTGGGCTTCCCGCTGGCTGCCGAGAGGACGCAGTCGCAGCTGGCGTAGGCCGCCTCGTGGTAGGACCTGTGCGAGCCATGGGGACACGCCACCTTCAGTCTGTAACCTGCCCGCGTCCATCTGAGCGTCATATTACCCTTGGTGTGGTCCACAATCGTCCTCTGAGCGCAAAAATCTTGCAAAAAAATAATTTAATTTAAAGATTTAAGATTCACAGACAGAGGAGGGTTTTCATGTCGTTTTACCAGCTTAGGTCATATCGCGACGAGAAAGAAACAAGGAATCAGAAGGAAGTTTCGGCCTCGTCACGAATAGTTCTATAAAGTGGTCTCTCAGTTGCCGAAGTACCATAGACAGCCCTCCAAAACACCGCACATGTATATCTATAGCGTTCAGGCCAACCCGCAGAGATCCAGTAACAGTGATACTTGTTCTTCGCTGGTAAGACAATGTGTATCAAATCTACAGGAAATATTGATAGGAATTGGAGCCCATTTATTCAGTGAGTCTTTGTCGATATTTTGAATTTTGCCTATCGTCACATTTCTCGCTGTACGCAGGTAAAATTGTAACTAGCCAGTTGATTCGAATTCCAGTTTTCAGGTATTCTAAACCATGTAACGCTGGTAAATCACGATTTTTAATTAGTAGGCCAGAACAATTGACGATTAAATTCCATTCATAGATGGAATGGTCGCAAAGCCACTGTATTGTACTGACATTTTTGCATTACCCTGTGTGATAAGATATCTTAATTTGTCAAACTATCTGCATATGCAAATAGCACGACATACACAGCTGAACAGGTGCATGTAAGCTTATAGGGCATGCATTAAAGCCATGCGGGCATGGGTTTGCTCACTGACGCCTGCTTCAACTTGGTTTCCTATAGACAGAAAGGTTCGTGTTTAACAAGCTTTATAAGTGTATTCCTGTGACGCGGATTTGTTGATACATGTGTCACGAGTCCATAGATATGCCATCATTTCTATTGGCGCTATCGATTAGTGGTTATAATCAAACATAACTTATAAGCAAGATGCAGCGTGGTGAATATTAACATTGCGCTATATGATTGCTTGTTATCAGGTTCTGCGTGTAGTCAGGCAATGATGGTTTGTGTATCCAGTGTTAACACACTCACTCCTGGAGCGTTCCTATGACCTGGCACTGGTGAACATATGCGGATAATTGAATACTATTCTGAGAGATACTTGACTTAGGTTGTTTTTCTAGTAGTTTTTTAACAAACCCCCTTTAAAGAATTTGAGAATATTACTTTATTTGTTGGTTTATGTCCAAAGTTGTCCTTGTCTGCACTTCATATGCGAATGGGTTAAAGAAGACATTATCTGCCCTCCATACTTAATATTTCATGTGCGGCCATTGACATAAGTTAGACTTTGTCATCATAGAATGTTCGAGAAACCATCATTTAGCGTCAGGAACAACACACAGGATGTACTCATTCAAGGTGACTTTCTGAGTCTTGTCAAGAATGAATAAAAATACACTTAATCAAATATTAGTGACGTGTCGACAAGGGACCCGATGATGAATTTGATAGCAAAAAATGAAAGGGCACTAGACTAAAACCACGTTTACATATTAGTTCCGGGCTAACGACCTCAACCAGGGGACCCATTGAACATGTTTTGCTGCCATTGATACGTATTATACTAACAATCCAACGCGTTGAGTTATCTTTTGAAACCTAATTGTAAGAAAGAGGGGCAATGGACCGAATATTAAATTATTGCATCCACCTTTTAAAATATCGAATATCAGGTATATTATTAACACAACAACTATTCCAATATTATCCATTTAGTTTATAAAATCTTTGTATCCTTTTACCGGCATACGATTGGAAATTCTCTACATTTATTGGAGAGAAACGATAGCTCTGCACCAGAAAGGGCTATTGGCACAATTACCACTGACCAGAAAATGACATTGCAAGTGTCTATTGTAAGAGCAATTCTCTGTATCCCGAGACCTTGTACAGAGTTTAGGGTTCTCCTTGCTTTGACAGTCTCTCCCCTAGGCCAGTGGTGTCGTTGTTGAATAAACTAGCTCACACTCCTACGTCAACTCTTTAGTATCACTATATATCTTGATAATGGAATGATTTTAGGTGTATGAAGTATGAGTCCCAAAAGTTTCTTACTCTAGATAAGTTGTGATAAGTGATACAGCATTATTGTTTCGGAGATATTTGCTACAATTCATACCAAAAGCAGATATGATTGGTAATTTGCCTTGATATTGTTATTTTTGTTTTCAAACCACTTAGATTCTTCATGAATATGTCTAATGTAAGATGCCAACCTTTTTCTTTAATCGGTTTGTCTTATCATATGTTTCACTTAAATGTTCATGCCGATTCCTATTTTGGCACCTTTTCCAGCTGCTGTGCAATGGAAGACCGTTGCAGATTCATCTGCATTTCTGATGTTTGGCGTCATTTGCAGGATTTGCAAATGCATCCAGTTGTGCACTGATAGCTTATAAGTTCAATGCATTAATCAAGTATGCGAGATTTATTCATAAGCCGAGGGCAGACTTTTCCGTCTAATAGCTTCCATCCATACTGATAAAGGTTAGGTAGTATGGGAGCCGGTTCTGCTGCCTGCTTCATTATCAAGGCTGTATAGTGGCTTCTCTTAAGGCTGTGATGCTGGTGACACACTCAAAATATGACAACTCCTAGTTTAGCACTCCTGTCCCCTTTCTAACAATAGTTATCTAATCCCGGAGGTCTTGGTGTTTCAAATATAAGTTTTCTTCAACTTAGCTGCTTGAGCTGACCTCGATATGAGCACAGTTTCTACTTTACAGTGTTTTACCTCAAATGAGGTTTTCTTGGTCATAAAAGGTACATTTGATTTGTAAATAACACGCATGTCTGCTATATATACCAGGTAGTAGGCTATGGCAACTGGATGGACTTTATAATTATATACTTTTTCCTTACAAAATAAAACTATGAAAATGATTCAAAATGTCTCATTAGTTTAGCTACCAAAAAAGTGATCGTTTGGGCTTGATTTTCATACTGTAAACATGATTCATTTCACAGTGATACTGAATAAGAATGAGATTATGATGCAAGAAAAGAGTACCTATATACGATGCCCGTGATCAGTAGGTAATCAATAAACAAGAAATGGTCAACTCATGTCAGTGATTGACCTAGATTGAGTTGGGAGGCATTATGGGGATTTAAGGATCGGACACTTGGTACAAACCCTAATTGCTGACTGGACAATCCAAAGAAACCAATATAAATCGCACTCAAGTTAAACAGCACATCTACAAAAGATAAAGCCACTATAAAAGTGCTTATGATGCCATTGAAAATGAATATTTTCAGCTCATTTTACGGCCGTGCAGACAATATTCTGCTACTCAATCAACAGACCCAACAGTTGCTGGCACGCTCTTAAATAAGCGTCAAATGCATGTTTGGAAAATATGATGCACATTACAGCTAACGGGAATTATTATTGCTAACTACTATTCTTAGCTGTAATGTCACCAGAGTCACGAAAATAATCATTTGTGTCATCCATATTGATAAGCAAATTTCTTTATTCTCTTGGGATAAATGATGCAGGGTAGGTAGGGCATGGACCAAAGCCTAGAGGTTCCAAATTTCACGTTGGCACGCAGATCACATGATATGACTGGGGCATTCTCTTACAGGAAACATTTGAAGCAATAATAATGGTTATTGAAAGGCTGAATCGTGACTTGATGGTTGATAGACGTTTTCTTTTTTTAATTTCGCAACAAATGCTGTTTTTTATTTTTATTTTTGGGTAACACATAATACATTGTTCATACTTTTTATAATACATTATTTACATTCCCTTACACATGTTGTAGTACAAATATACTATCTTACATATATACACTTTGTGGTTCTTTTGCATTTCTTTCCCTATGAGAATATTGTTCAGCGGTTACTTCTACTTTTCTTAATAGTTAAATAATACTTGGAGTTCTTCCCCCATTCTTAACCAAGTCATAGCCAATTTCTCCTCTGTATTGGTCATTTTTGCCTCATATTGTTCTATACAGAATTGATTATATAAAAGACGTTTTACTGCTTTAATGTGATGATTTTTTTCCCTCTTTCCTATTGTTGTAAATTGTTAATTTTGTATTTAGTATTACCTTGTCTATGAACTCATTTTGCGTTTGGTAACCAAAATTTTTGTCTATATCTGTAAGTTTTATATGAGGCGAAAATATTGATTTCAACCATGTTTCCACTTGCGACCATAACTCTTTTGTGCTATGACAGTCAGGGAATGCGTGCTGTAGGGTATCTATTTCTAAATTACAGTTTTTACATATATATGAGTCTGCAATATCCATACGATAGAGTTTTTCCCTGGTAATTGTTCGATTGTGTATAAGTTTGAATTGAAAATATTTCTGATATGGCCCTATTTTCATCTTTGTTAATTTCTAAAACACAGTTTCTATTATCTCATATGTTAAGTTATCATTTAGCGTGCGTTCCCATTTTTCTTCCATTATAGGCCATTATCTTGTTATATATCCTACTGCATCCCTTTTCTGCCATTCCCACCTCAAACAGTATGCTTGGGATGTATGGGCCGTGTGATACTGATTGTTGCACAATTTGTAAATCATTAACCCTTTTTTTTTCAGATTAAAGTGATCAAGGAAGTTGATTTTGAGCCCCTTATTTATTAATTCTTGCGTAGACAGTAGTATCCCATCTTTATTCAGTATATCCCCTAGTATTTGATAACTTTTTTTCCCAATCTTGTCTATACTCAAACTTCAATCTGCTATTGTGCCATAGTGGCATGGAATATAGATGTAGAGCGTTTTTAATTCTAAACTTAGAAGTTAAGACTTGTATCCCAATTATCATATCAATCCAAAATTTGTTGTTAAGTTGATGTTTCAATTTCGTTAAATATTGGTCACCATATTTTATTATTTTTGTATACCCATTTCTGTTGGGAATTCAAACGAACCTTCTGTTTGTGTAGTTATTCTTTTTAACCAGGATATTTTCAAAGAGTAATCAAAGTTTTTCAAGTTTGTCATTTTCATTCCCCCAAAATTGTTTAGATTTTCTAAGATGTTTTTTCTAAACAATGGTGGCTTTTTTCCCCATAAAAAGTTTTTAAACATATTCTCAAGTTTATTAAGAGTAGTCTGATTCGGGGATGGTAGAGACAACAGGACGTGCGTCATTTTAGAGATTAATAAGCTTTTGATAATGATGATTTTTCCATATGGCGTTAAATTTCTGGCGTTCCATAAATATGTTAATTTTTGTATTTCTTTTATCTTATTTTCAATATTTAATTCTGTAATTTGTTCCATGGTTGATAGACGTGGTGCGAACCAAACATCTCGAGGGAAAACACAAACTGAGCCCAAGTTTCTGCTAACACATGTTGATGCCTTAAGTCATACCCAAGCTCGAATCTTTGGCAGTGGGGATAAATGCATCTTTTGCCCGTTCATACCTAAAAGACTGCTTGATACAAGGTTTCGTTTGGATCTATGTCACTTTTGGAAATGACACAGGAATAAAGCATTGATTCACAGACTCTCTGGAAAAGAGTTGTGAGTCGTATTTCGAATGACGTTTCCTCTTCAAATATTTTCCAAAAAAAATCTTAAGATCACAAAGGCATCAGCGAACTTATCAGAATATTTTAGGCCTTATATTCATAGGTGGATTCACTTACCTTTCCTACAAGTAATTGGGTATTCTTCATATCTAGCCTGGAATTGCCGTAAGCGCTCCAGTTCACTCTCCTTCAGGTTGAGTGTTTCTTCTATATACTGAGGTGGTTGGGGTTCGGGTTTATCAGTTTCAGCATCGGTACTCAAAATAACCACACACCACACAAGAAGTGGCCACACAGCAGCGACCATTTTCAATGTGATATATGTTCAGTGTGTCCGTGTTAAATGCAAAGCTTATACAACACAACCAATTTGTTTGAAGATACTTAGTACATATATTGCGGCTTCATTATTCTGTCTCACATCCCGCAAGCCTGAGGATTAAGATTGACTTGGATAGATCCGTACCACGTCTCTTGATATCCGCAAACACTCTGCATGCCTCTCAGTCCCCGAGTCCTCCCACTATGAGTGCCTTTCGTCCTCGATTCCTCCCAGGAACTTTCTCCGGTGAAAAGTTTGCACAATGATCATGCGGTAATGCATGGCATGCGTCAAGGCCCCTGATGGCTGTTGACTCAACGTCGCCAATCAATAAAACACCAAGTCTATTCATGATACACACAAACATCCTGCAGTCAATTTCCATTACGCCAGTTTTTCTGATCAAAAGGGTAGGTTTGAATTTATTCGCAATCTGTATCATCAGAGCTAAAAGCATGGATGGATATATTTTTGTCATCGACGTCATTCTATTGCGTCAGAATACTAGCTTTTATAGTAACAGTGGCAAAACACTCCAATCAGATATGTTGTAAAGTCAAAGTTTAACCACCATGGTGCATCATACTCACATTGCGTGTCGATTTCTAAAGAGAAGTGCAATAATGAAAGTCTCGGGGTGACTTATGGTTAGTCGGTGGTTCCCCCTCCTGTACCTCTTACTCCAGGGTTATCAAGATTTAGCTTCAAGTGGCAGAGCAGTCAACTAGTCAATAATGGAAATTAACCACATTTTTATTGTGTGAAAAGATATAAAATGATAGATTTTCCAAAGCACATATATTATAGGATATGCAGTTGGGTATTTGCAAAAAATGTATTTTCCCCCTTATGTTTTCGAAATACCTCAGTTAGAAATGAAATACAAATACATCATTAAAATACTTAGAAATAGGCTGCATGTGTCTCAGGAGTATTTCAAGACCAAACTTGAATCTGTCATTAACCGTTTTGAATTTCTACACGTCTTACTACTAGATCTTGTACCAATACCCCCATCTTGAAAAATAAAGGAAAATGCCGTTAAATTAAAGTAAGTTTCTGTAAAATTCAGTTACTCTTTTAACCAGCAGCACCTAACAGAACACATGTATGGCAGTCCTCCAAAGGTAAAAGAGTTGTAGGTAGACATAAAATCCTGAAGCCCTGGACAATCAATTGTTTGTACAAGAATCTTTAAATCTTTGTATAGAAAATGTTGAAATCAGGTACTCTCTAAATCACCAACATCAAACAAATACACATCTATTCATGTCATCCAATAGTATAAAAGCTGTCAATAAACTTTGATGCCCAAAAACCCTAGACAATTAATTCGTTGGTACAAGCATTTAAATCTGCTTTTCCGTTCTTGAATCTCTGTCTAGTAAATGTAAAAAAATCAGGCACTCAATTAAGCACCATCACTAAACAGAGGCACATGTATATTCGTGGTAAAATGTTTTACATACAGATAATCTGATGCCCATCCCGGAGAAAGACTTCATCTGCACTGTTTGTATGAGTATGTAAAACATTGCAAACTTCCAGTTAGACTTTGACCTTTTAGGGGATTTTTCATATTGGGAATTCAATCAGATTAATGTAAATAAAAAAAAATAAAACACAAGTGTGCTCTTTTATTCCTCTAATGTATAACATCATCCTTTTTGGTCATCTTCTCTATTGTAAAAGGGTTGTGAACATAGATGATACCCAGGGGCTATCTTTGTAGGGTAGACAAACTAGACATGCATATTCTCTTGCAGGGACTAGCTTACAACAAACTGTCAATCCAGGGACTAAATACAGGTGTCCAGGGGTCAGTAAGAGTAGGTTCCACTAAAAAAATTAAAAGTTTGATTGTAGTTATATTCTGGATACAATAGAATGTATAAGAATGTAGCATGTCTTTCAGTGCGGAATTAGACTAAAGGAAAGGTTCAAAGATAAATTGATTGCTTCAGCATTATAGATATTTGATAGGTGTGCAAGTTCCATTACAATTATGTGCAAAAGAGCCTTTGTTTAAGTGGCTAAGGCAAAGAGTGAATATTGACATGCAAGAAATGTTAATGGCTCCTAGGTTATTGTCAATTTTATACCATTTCACTCACATTCTAACTTGCCAGAGGTTTTCTTGGGGGAGAATACGAGAATCTGGGGAAAATCGATTTTACACATTTCTCATTAGGTGTAGTCAAATCATGTTAAAGATTGTATGTATTGTAAATAAACTAGGGGCAACTTGCTGGGGTTCTGTGAAATAGTATTGACATATCATGCTTAAAGGCGCCCTGCCACTCTAATTCCAGTGGACTTGCTGATTACAGAGTGTCCTCTGAGTGCCTATTAGGTATTAGTTCACTGTAAGCTGCGGGAGAGTTGCTCCCAGGACTACTAAATAATGCGAATCTGGCCATGTATTTAAAGTGCAGCCACATATCCTGCAGCTTCGATATCTGCTTGATGATGGTATTATACATTTGGCCTCTTCAGCTTATGTTGTTACTCTTAATGATACCTCATAGGCAGAACAGCGGGTCTTGCCCTATACATAGGACCCATCTGTACCTTTTGCATACCTTACCTCAGAGCTAATCTGATCACTGGATATGGGAGAGGGCTCTGAGGATCATTAAATCTATGTAAACTTTGTTGGTAAATGAGCTTTAAGACATAAATTGAAGGTCTTAAAAAGCAACTTTTCTTTTCCTAACCACTTAAGCTGTTAGTGTCTAAACTTCACATTGAAAAGTGTCATATCGATTTATGGTACCTTTAAAAACTAATAAGTAGTAAAATCATTTTAAAATTACAACTTATGATCAAAAGATAGCTGGTCCCTTTTGGCATAATAGAGTTAATGGCTTATGGGAATAATTTGCGTAAATATGTTTGTTTTATAATTACGATTTAAATTCATGTTAGAGAATACACCCTTTCCGTCGTACTAGTAATCAGAACAACGATGCCTGTCTAGACCATTACTTAGCAGTTCATTCTGACACATAAAAAAGGAACCTAACATAGCCTTGCAAGTAGAGCAGGAACGATTTTGGCACCTTTCTTTACATTGGAATTTTTTGGTTTGAAATACCAATGTATAAATGCGCTATTTGCCAGTTTTTCAGCTGAGGGTAATATATTGGGAATAGTATCATTAGGACAGACCTGAGCAAACAATAATGCTGCACATGATTTTACCATTTTCCTGTTTGCTACAAGTCTTTATGCAAATTTGAAGAGAGTTCTTGTGAAGAGCAACGCAGTCTATGATGCACTGCTCAGAGAGGGGGGACAGGAAGTGGCAGTGCCACTCCTTGAGTCACAGCTGATAGCAGTTGGAGAACATGGCTGCTAACAGGGGCTGCCAGAGCCATGGGCAGGCTGATGGCAATACGTAAAACTCTCCCCTTATGGCATCACTGAGAGAAAAAGGAGGACAGCATCATATTCTTGAAGGGAATTACTTTCATCTAAGCTAATATGTATGTGAGGCTTTAGTTCCCTTTAAGTCACGTACCTACCTGCTTCAACTCATTGACTTATCCATTTTAATGATGGCATATGCTATTTTTTCTGGATGTCTGGCTGATATCATGTTTATAATTTAATATGTGGTATTATCTTCAAATGCTTAAAGAATGCCCTCATAGTTGATATGTCTCTTATTCTTAAATCTCAGGCAATTGTGTATTTCACAATCAAACAAAATTATGCTGTATCATATGTGATACTAATCACAGAAGAGGTTTTGTCTGCCAGGAGATGGTCGGACGCTGACTGTCCCCTAATGTATATTTTGCCACTTTATGTTCGAAAAACGACCACTTTCAGGCTACTTCAAAGCAAGAGGTGCACTGCGGTGGGGCATTCTATCACGCAAGTAGGTAAAATTCAGAAATATTGCTTATATGCTTAATTTCACACAAAGCGAATTAAACAAATAAAAGGGGGTATTCCGTAAGAGGTTGACAATTCATTGCAAAGTGTGAATTACATCAGTGGTTTATCTATAATTATCAAAGCCGGCGCTCCGATTTCCTCAACTACTTACAACTGGCTAGTCACGTATTAGCCACACTTGGCATAAATGTGACGAAAAACGAAATTCCAAATCTAAGCCGATGTAACAGTGCTCAGTCTCCGCCAGTGCTCAGTGACCCCCGGGTCACTGATCACTAGTTGTGGGTGTCCTCCCTAGTTGCTAGTGACCCCCCTATATTTCTCTACCTAAATATATGTTTATTCAAAGATGGTCATTTCTAAGGGTAAACATAGTATACACCCAATTTGCCATCTTTCAACTGGGGTCACTCACAACTATTGCACAAGTAACAGTGGCAGGTGACCCCCAGTTGTAAATTGGCAAATTCTATTTCACTATTCTAAAAGGTTTGGTGGCTGGCAGCTCGAATTTGGTGGGCACAATGGTAGAGCACTTGCACTCAGCACTTATTGTATGTTAAATCTATTTCTGTCTTGGTTTCTTTGTTTGTAGGTTCGAATCCCATTGCTACAGCATTACCTTTTTCCATTATTGCTTGTTACTGACTGAATTCCACTAACCTTATTAGTAGCTTGAATTACCTTGATGGGTAAAAGGACGGAAACGATCTAAGCGTATTTTGCATTTTTTTCCTTTTTTAACACACATATATTATGTTATGTTATATTATGCATGTTATGAATTACACCACTGTCCAATTGAGTAGGATGTGAACATCTGTAGATACTCTAACTGTAACTGTTACCTGAGGGGGTTTCCCATCACAAATACTTAGATCTTCAAATGTGTCCACTGCTATATGCTGGACTGATCTGCAAACAGACTCAACACATTTTCATTTTAATGGCTATCTGAAAGAGTTTCTCATCACCAAACTAGCTAATCACAATCCAAACCATCTAACCCTATACATTGGCAATTGTAATAAAAGAACTAACAGTTGGTGAGGAGTGTGAATTTTTGTATAATATCTAATGATTATTTCTTAAATATGTCACTGAGAATTTCACATTTCAGTATCATAAAATGTTTTAAACATTTTAACAGCGGTAGATTTCCATTTCGGCTGTCACTTGAGGAGCTTTCCAGTAAATAGAGCTTACACATAGCAAACTAAATCATCTAGCAGAGATTACGATTTTTTTGCCTTTAAGTCCTAGTTAGGTGTTTGAAGGTCATCAATGGTAATAATCTAATATACTTATGAGTTATATCTACAACATATTCATGTTTTCATCTGCAACGTACATTGTGGATACTAATCAGGTTGTTAGGTTGTAAGGATCTTTATGATAACTATTCTTACAAATGAATAACACAGTTACACTCAAATTATCCACTTTTACGATCCATTAGATTACACTGAGCTACTAGACTAAATAAACTGCTAAACAAATTAAATACTGCCAAACCTATACTTGAGGTATCTTATAATGTCAATATATGTGCTATTTTGCGGGAAGACACCTTGTGCATGATATAACCACTTCCAAAAGTTCACAGAGATAACATTGGTCAAACAATTAAATAGAAGAGATTGTAAACATCTAGCATAAGACAAAAGGAATGAAAACACAGAAGTTTAGTGAATATATTATAAAAGAAAGAGGTAAAGCCCTGTTCAGCTGGTGATTGAGTTCTTAGTACTTTAGTTCTAAAAATACACTCTTTTATGAATATCAAAGGATTAAGATAACAGTTTTGAGTGATGCCCTTCAAAATATACCCTACAATTCAATATTTATATGAGAGAAAACAAGTGCAATGCATATACGGAGAATATATATATATATATATATATATATATATATATATATATATATATATATATATATATATATATAATATATATATATATATATATATATATGTATATATATATATATATATATACCAAAACCCATCATTCTGAGTGGGACACCCGAATAGGACATCAGCAGCCAGAAGTTTTTTTGGAGGGGTCACTGGTAACTACACTACTGGGTGGACTCTCATACCTAGCTGCCAGTGTGCTGAAAAGGACTCCCACCACTAGTTATGGTTGACCCGGGTCCCTGACAGCTAGTTGCTGATGACCCGGGTCACTCACCTCTGGCTGCCAGTGACCCGCGGGTCACCAGAGAGGGGGGTCACTGAGCACTATCACACCGGCGGTATTACAAACAGAGCTCGCCGAATATACGTTTGGCCATCACCCGATTAGGTCAATTTAAGGCACACGCCAACGCAGCCCCTTTGTCCTTAGGAATCGTGATGGTACACAATGAATAGTTATCATCCTAAGAGGTATGGACCAGATCTGAGATTAAGGAGAAACATTTTTAAGCTTTGTGAAACCTCGACCTGTTCATAAAAGATATGGATCCTACCACAGTTCAATGTCCATGCTGACCGATAGATGTCAGTCTTGTTCCAACCACTTGTTCCCTCACTGATAATGCTTTTGAGCTCACCACCGTGGCTTACTATTTGTTGTTCGATAGATTTAGCTTAGTTTTACGTAAATAGCCGAGCCTAGACTGAGAGAACCTTAAAACACACTTGGTGGAATTTCCCATTCAGAAGATTCAAATGTTTGTTAGTTTCAGAGAATCAGCACTTATGCAATGAGGCTCAAAACATTGACCACTTTATGTTCTTGACGGAACACGCATCGTGTGAATAAGCATGTATCATGGGAACTTTGATATTGAAAAGGATGCCTTCAATTCATTAAGTATTTACTACTTCAGAGCAAATATAAAGGGGGGTTTGATCATTGTATGAGTGTTTAGTAGTTATATGTGTGTGATTGGTCCCCAAACGGCTAACCTAGATATAGATAGAAGATGTGATAGAACACACCCTCATGAGACACCGAAGGGAAACTGAAACAAAATTTAAACCTAGGTAATGTTGCTAATAGGGATCACTTGTAAGTAGATTATCAGGACCTCTTTACTATTAAGATGATCAGTGCCATTGCAACGTAGTTAAAATCCCCATACCAGAAAACACCTCACAGCAGCATAACCGTATGAGAAGGTGTATATCCAGATTCTTGAGTGTTATCAGAAAGAGAATATCATAGCCAACCGTCTTTTGTCAACCCATATCCTATTCCATTACAACTTTTCACTCAAATGACATAGGCCCATTGACTAGGCCCAATAAAATGTAAATTACAGATTTCTTACTTCTTAAGTTATTTGTCGCATAAAAGACCCCTTGGAACTATTCGTAAGGAGAGGGGAATTCCTCCCCGGTTCCGGATTTCAATCTTGTCGCGATATGACTCAAGCCTCTGAAAACGATGTTAAACCCCAAACCTTCCCTCCCTTATCTCATTCCCACCTGCCTTCAGCATGATAATTTGATACACAAAATTCTCAATAGATGGTGGTTCTGTATGCACTACTGTGGCTAATTCATGCGAAATATAGTAAAACTAGAATAGCAAAAATTGTTATTTCTGGATACAAAATTAAAGTAATACAATTGGTCCAACAATAGTTATGGATACCCATCATAGTCTCTTCAACTCATTCATCCAAAGATATTTCTTTGACAAGTTACATGTATACGTGGATTTAGATCATGGACTTGAGCATTAATTGGAAATGCATTGGAAAGAAAATTGGCAGTTTCTGATTAAGGTTAAATCTGCATCTATTCTTCTAACATTTTTTTTATAAAAAATATATCACCAACATACGTGTACACTGGAACCCCTGGAAGTGAACACGAATCTTAGTTGACCACTTGGCCTGTCCCACTGGTGGTCACTTAAGAAGGGGTCCACTTAATATGGCATTTTTCGGACCTTCATGCAGGCATGAATTGATAAACACTCCAAAAAGCTTTTTGTGTTTTTTTATTTGCAAATATAATGTTAACGAAACTGCAACTTGTTGAGCAGTAATTGTTATTTGCATTTTTAGAAAAGTACTTAAACATATATGGGTTGGAGAAAATTTTGAAAATAAAAATTATTCACTCTAAAAGACTAAGATACACTGAAATTTTCCAAAACATTAATATATCTTGTAAAGAACTTTGAAATAAAAGTTTATTGCGTTGAGAAAAGTCAAAGAATCAATGTAAATTTCCAAAGATAGGCTGAAATTTACATTTAATTCTCTATAAAAGTTCTGCAAAATAGTGATTTTTGTTTCACATTTTCTTTGATAATATAATAGTTTTCAATTTCTCAATGCCTTTCTTTAAAAATCTCAACGCTTTTTCCTTTTTTTCAGATAATCTTTTTTTTTTGAAGTTTTCCTTCTTTTTTTTGGAAGTTTTCTTTCTAAATCTCACTGTAATTCTATCAATTCTCAGTGCGTTTTTACGCCTCATAGCTAATCATGAGGCTTCTATAAATAACTCATTAAATAATTTCATGACGACAATAGCGTGCGATCTCAATCTTACGTACGTGATCGTGAACTTGGGTTCATATCAGTGACCTTTGATAAACGGGTGGGGAGTGGTATGTATCTGTGCGTGCGTGTGTGTATGTGGGTGTGTTCGTCTCTTCTAATAATGAAACGTAATGAGCAGAGGAAATCATGTAGCCAAAATACTTTTTTTCAGCCGTACTTCAGGCAAGAATGCCACTCCCCACCCAGCTATCAAAGGTCACTGATATGTGCCCAAGTTCATGTGCGTAAGATTGAGACTACAAGCTATTGTCGCCATGAAGGTATTCCCCAAGTTATTCATATAAGCCTCATGACTAGCTTCGACCCGTATGAGGCGTAAAAACGCAGTGAGAATTGATAAAATCACAGTGAGATTTAGAAAAAAAAACTTTGTAAAAAAAAAGAAAAAATTTCAATTTTATTTTATAATCTCGAAAAGAAGAAAAAACATTGGGATTTTTTGAAGAAAAACATTGAGAAAAATCAAAACAAATGTGAAAAAAATGGAAATTGGAAAAACATTGGAAAGAAAATTGGCAGTTTAAAATCTGCATCTATTCTTCTAACATACTTTTTTTAATCAAATTTATATCACCAACATACGTGTACACTGTAACCCCTGGAAGTGACCACGAATCTTTGTTGACCAGTTTTGGCCAGTCCCACAGGTGGTCATTTAAGAAGGGGTCCACCTAATATGCAGACACGAATTGATTTACACTCCAAAAAGCTTTTTGTGCTCTTTTATTTGCAAACATAAGGTTAACGAAACTGCAGCTTGTTGAGCCAGTAATTGTTATTTGCATTTAAACAGAAAAGCACTTAAACATATATGGGTTGGAGGAGGGGGATTCTTATATCTGTCATTATTGAGATGGGAGTGCATGTCATCCTAACCACAGTGAAACCCGTGTGTGAATCAGTACATAGGTGTGGGGGTAATTAACTATTTGGTATGTTTTTACGTCAATACATTACCTGTTTCCAATATGTACAGCTGGGCTAAGTTTGCAGTTTAATGGATCTCAATTTTAGCGATTTATCTAGATGATCTAACGCCATCTGTACATAGGTGTGGGGGTAATAAACTATTTGGTATGTTTTTAGGTCAATACATTCCCTGTTTCCAATATGTACAGCTGGGCCAAGTTTGCAGTTTAACGGACCTCAATTTTAGCGATTTATCTAGATAGTTTAACTATGGAAAGCCGTTCTTGTAGAAAAGCACTATTTGTCATTAATGATAAATGAATTGTCACTAAATGACAATTCATTTATCATTTATGATAAATTCATTGTCATAAATATGGAATGTTTTCTCTGCATTTAATCACTATTTTTCTTTAAAGAGAATTATTTATCATTAAAGAGAATTTAATCATCATTAATATGGAATGTTTTCTCTGCATTTAATCACTATTTTTCTTTAAAGAGAATTATTTTTCTTTAAAGAGAATTTAATTATCATTAATGATAAATCATTTATCATTAATGATAAATCATTTATCATTAAAGAAAAATGAGAAATTGAATTGTCTTTAAAGAAAAATCATTTATCATTAAAGAAAAATCATTTATCATTAAAGAAAAATCATTTATCATTAAAGAGAATTCAACTTGATTTTTCTTTAATGATAAATGATTTATCATTAATGAAAAATCGAGGTATTTTTCTTTAATGATAAATGATTTATCATTAATATGGAATGTTTTCTCTGCATTTAATCACTATTTTTCTTTAAAGAGAATTATTTATCATTAAAGAGAATTTAATTATCATTAATGATAAATGATTTATCATTAATGATAAATGATTTATCATTAAAGAAAAATGAGAAATTGAATTGTCTTTAAAGAAAAATCATTTATCATTAAAGAAAAATCATTTATCATTAAAGAAAAATCATTTATCATTAAAGAGAATTCAACTTGATTTTTCTTTAATGATAAATGATTTATCATTAATGAAAAATCGAGGTATTTTTCTTTAATGATAAATGATTTATCATTAATATGGAATGTTTTCTCTGCATTTAATCACTATTTTTCTTTAAAGAGAATTATTTATCATTAAAGAGAATTTAATTATCATTAATGATAAATGATTTATCATTAATGATAAATGATTTATCATTAAAGAAGAATGAGAAATTGAATTGTCTTTAAAGAAAAATCATTTATCATTAAAGAAAAATCATTTATCATTAAAGAAAAATCATTTATCATTAAAGAGAATTCAACTTGATTTTTCTTTAATGATAAATGATTTATCATTAATGAAAAATCGAGGTGTTTTTCTTTAATGATAAATGATTTATCATTAATGATAAATGATTTATCATTAATGATAAATGATTTATCATTAATGATAAATCATTTATCATTAAAGAAAAATCATTTATCATTAATGATAAATGATTTATCATTAAAGAGAATTCGTGTTGAATTCTCCTTAAAGAGAATTGATTTATCATTAAAGAAAAATGATTTTTCTTTAAAGAAAATTACTCGTATTTCCCATTAAAGAAAAATCCTCTTGATTTTTCTTTAATGATAAATGATTTATCATTAATGATAAATGATTTATCATTAATGATAAATGCTTTATCATTAATGATAAATCATTTTTCTTTAATGATAAATCGAGGTATTTTTCTTTAATGATAAATCATTTATCATTAATGATAAATCATTTATCATTAAAGAAAAATCATTCTGTGGGTTAAACGAATGCCCGTATGTGTCAAATCTCTTTAATGAAAAATCATTTTTCTTTAAAGAAAAATCATTTATCATTAATGGAAATTCGCGGCGAATTCTCTTTAAAGAAAAATGATTTTTCTTTAATGATAAATGATTTTTCTTTAATGATAAATCATTTTTCTTTAATGATAAATCATTTTTCTTTAATGATAAATCATTTTTCATTAAAGAAAAATCAGAGGATTTTTCTTTAAAGAAAAATCAACACGAATTCTCTTTAATGATAAATGATTTATCATTAATGATAAATGATTTATCATTAAAGAAAAATACATCGATTTATCATTAAAGAAAAATGATTTATCATTAAAGAAAAATGATTTATCATTAAAGAAAAATGATTTATCATTAAAGAAAAATGATTTATCATTAAAGTAAAATCATTTTTCTTTAATGATAAATCATTTTTCTTTAAAGAAAATTCGTAACGAATTCTCTTTAAAGAAAAATCATTTATCATTAATGAAAAATACCTCTATTTTTCTTTTATGAAAAATCATTTATCATTTAAGAAAAATCATTTATCATTAAAGAAAAATCATTTATCATTAAAGAAAAATACTGATTAAATGCAGAGAAAACATTCCATACATTTTTCTTTAAAGAAAAATCATTTATCATTAATGGAAATTCGCGGCGAATTCTCTTTAAAGAAAAATGATTTTTCTTTAATGATAAATGATTTTTCTTTAATGATAAATGATTTTTCTTAATTGATAAATGATTTTTCTTTAATGATAAATGATTTTTCATTAAAGAAAAGTCAGAGGATTTTTCTTTAAAGAAAAATCAACACGAATTCTCTTTAATGATAAATGATTTATCATTAATGTATGGAATGTTTTCTCTGCATTTAATCACTATTTTTCTTTAATGATAAATCATTTTTCTTTAATGATAAATCATTTTTCTTTAATGATAAATCATTTTTCTTTAATGATAAATCGAGGTATTTTTCTTTAATGATAAATCATTTTTCTTTAATGATAAATCATTTTTCTTTAAAGAAAAATACCTTGATTTATCATTAATGATAAATGATTTTTCTTTAATGATAAATGATTTTTCTTTAAAGAAAAATCAAGTTGAATTCTCTTTAATGATAAATGATTTTTCTTTAATGATAAATGAATTTTCTTTAATGATAAATGATTTTTCTTTAAAGACAATTCAATTTCTGATTTATCATTAATGATAAATGATTTATCATTAATGATAAATGATTTATCATTAATGATAAATAAATTCTCTTTAATGATAAATAATTCTCTTTAAAGAAAAATAGTGATTAAATGCAGAGAAAACATTCCATATTAATGATCAATTATAGGGGTATTTGTCATAAATGACAAATGAATTGACATAAATGACGATTCATTTCTCGTTAATGACAAATGAAGTGTCTTTAATTACAATTCACTTGTCATTAATGACAAATAGTGCTTTTCTGCAAGAACGGCTTTCCATATTTAACGCCATATGTCGTTTTCGACCTACTACAAAACATTGAGTTTGGGAGGTGGTTTTTGGCACTAACTGAATTCCCTGCCCTATATAACTACCGCTGTGGAGCATTGACCTGGGGTCCCATGGGAACTGTTCGATGGTTATTTTTTAATGTGTACTAAGGCATTCTCAGTCTGTATTTTTGAGAGAAGAAATGTTTCACGGGTCCGTTGCCAATGGCCACTGTCTGCATTTGAAATGATACAATTATTACAACAATGTATTTCATACAATATGATACAATTGTTACGAAAATGTACTCATACAGTATGATACAACTGTATCTATAATATAAAACAATGTTGCAAAAAAGGTTACAAAGAATCTACTGCATCAGTCTTTTCCCTCCGTATTCTCTTTGTTTCTCTCTCTCTCTCTCTCTCTCTCTCTCTCTCTCTCTCTCTCTCTCTCTCTCTCTCTCTCTCTCTCTCTCTCTCTCTCTCTCTCTCTCTCTGACATACTGATTTCGCTCTCTTTTTGCAACAGAGGGAATAAAAATTCTCTTGCATTATTTCTCAATTTGCATCCTCCATGTATTTTCGATTTCTGGGCCATTCTCCCTCCAATCTATAATTGAATAATTTCTGATCATATTTAAGAGCCAGATATCAATATTGCCAACCGGTTTATCTGATCTCTCTCTCTCTCTCTCTCTCTCTGATTTCTTCTTTTATTATCTAATTCCTGTTAGGGTGATGGGGGGGGGGGGGGGGTTGGTGCACTTATACTATATACTGCTTATTGTTAACATATAAAGTATATGTACCCTATATTTATCTGTATTCTCTCCCTCTCTGATTTATCCGTTTTATCATATTTTGCAATTTCTTCCTTCTGTATTTACTTTTTGTCGCCTCTCTCTCTCTACTTGAGCGTACCTGATTCATGAAGTGTTTTTTTTATTGTTTTACTCTCTTTCTCTGCAAAATATTTTTTTTGCCTTTTGTCACAAAGGTTATTTGAATGTGAACTTTTCTTAACCATTCTCTCACCATTTGGTGATATATCGGCAATTCTTTTTTTCTCATTTGGCAGGATTTTAGAGTCCAAACCCGTGCACTGTGCATGGGGGCCAGCTAGTAGTTCATAATTATACACTACTATATATTACTTCACATCATACCCTAAGAGGTGACAGAGGCAACTTCCTATCTGATTTCATAGTTAAACAATTTTACATATTAACTGTACAAATCACATAAGAAATAACAGTAGCTGATTTTGTGTATATATCATATTCCATAGCAAAAGGACAGATTGTGTGGCAATTTAAAAGCCTGCAGTAGTTTTGAAAGCCTGTAGTATACTCATGTATATTTTATGGATTATGAAAAAATAAGAATATAAAGAATATGCAAAAAGATCAAATATCTTTACAGCAACTCAGAAAAATGGAAGTCACTGTACCAATAATTACAACGGCAGACCAGAAAGTTCTTGCACAACCCCAAAAATGTCTCTTTCACAGTCAAACATCAAACAACTCACATACACCCTTAACAGAGAGTTACTTTCATATATTGAATATATACAATCAGTGACTGCTTGTATATCCTATCTAAATAATGTATACTAGTGGGTTAAAAACTTGTTTCTAGATTTGCTCCATCATTGTGATAACAGCAAGGGTGCTTTTATCATAGCAGAGCAGCATTTCAGGCAGTGACGATTTCTCTGACGGGATAACGTTATGTTCACAAAGGCAAAAAACAATTTCGGAGATTGAAATGTTCATAACATAAACTGTATGATTTTTTCGAACGTCTGTAAAATACAAGTGCATAATAATATTTTGACCTGATTATTGCTATCATAGTTCTGCTGGTTTTTTAAGTATACCGTTTCAAACTATGTTGGAATAATGGTAAGAAATACCTTTTGCATACTAGTATTAAAATGGTTAATGATGTTTGCAGATGAGTTTTTTTGGTCAGTCAAATTCGACATCTTACAAAATGACGAAATATGTCATGAAGTCATACACCACATCCAAAACTTAAGAAATACATTCCAAATGTTCATCAGTGCTGATAAAGTAAGGAAAGGATATCATTTTGGCTAAATCACAACATAGGAAAAAAAGTTTATAATTCAATTAAGTTGCTGTCTCATATATGCATGTGTAATATGGCTCCCTTTGTGTCCCATTTCAATTGACCTATCGTATCCTTAAAATAGTAAACTTGGTATCTCTCTTTTGCCTGAGATGTTTGAGTGTATCATCATCATTGGAAAAAAGAGGAGAGTTTTCAAGAGAAAAATGATAAACAGAATAGGTCGCTTAATTCTCTTTCAAATTAATCCTGTTTTTTGATAAAGCATTTTATTTGTATTAACTATTTAGTGTATGTATTAGTTACTTCAAATTTGCCTTGAAGCCAGCAGCTTAGTCCTTTGAAAATTGGCAGCAATTCCAAGAAAAATGAGTGGTTAAATTCAGTTCAGAAACCTGACAGTTTTTCCTAAACTTCACCCTTTTCCGTAACCTGATCAATTTTGAATTTTACAAAGTAACCACAACTTCCAGATATAAAAGTAAACAAATTACTATTTCTGGAGTTCTAAAATGTTGCTATTTGCTCAGATGATGTTAAACTAAGTGATAAGTATCCCTTTCACTTGCCTGGATCAACTAGTGAACACGCCTTGCTTCACCTAGATTTTATCCCAACAAAAAGGCCATTCAAGAGGAGAGAAAATGCTACCTGAAACTAAAATAATGAAGCTAAGCGAAAATGTGATTCTTAATCGAAAATAGATAATTTTAAATTGGCAGCAATTCTCAGAAATATGAGTGGTTTAATTCAGTTCAGAAACCTGGGATTTTTTCCTGAAATTTACCCTTTTCCATAACGTGATCAATTTTGAAATTTACAAAGTAGCCGCAACTTTCAGATATAAAAGTAAACAAATTACTATTTCTGGAGTTCTAAAATGTTGCTATTTACTCAGATGATGTTAAACTAAGTGATAGGTATCCCTTTTACTTGCCTGGGTCAACTAGTTATTTGCCACACAAATTCCGTAAGAAATAGCTGCGGGAACTACATATCATTTTCTTTCTTTCTTGTTTCCCTTCTTTAATTTCTGGAGGCTCACTGATTGGCCAGGAGCTGGGCTTGTATCTGCACACGTTCCTTGATAGCTATTGTCGCTTTGTGTATATTCACTGTCTTACTGCTAAATACTAGTAGGTCATCAGTATAGAAGTTGCTGGTTAGATGGCTATACTTCCTACAGCAAGTCATGTGACTTAGAGTGTCTTCAACCTCTTCACATAAGAGGGCAGTCTAGATTGGCCTACCTATTCTTGTAGTTAGTGGCCAGGTTGAGCATCTTCAGCCTACTTTTAATGGCAACTCTAGTATCTTCTGATTTTAGCTCAGTTAGGTACTCTTTCTCTTCAAATATTTCCATGTTTGCAATTTTCGATTCCTTCTTCCTCATACTTTCAAGCTCAGTTTGCAGCTTTGTTTAAATTGCTTTATCAACGGTTTTCTTCCAGCTGTATTTACTGAGGTTTCCTATCTCCTCATCACTGTACATCTCAAGGCTGTATTGCTGCTTGATTATTTTTATCTCTTCACTCCAACATTTTTCTGTTCATCATACAACTGTTTGATTAATTTTGTTGGAGGCCAACATAGCATTCTGTGTAGGAAGATATGTTTCTTCTTAGTTATTTGTTGTTCAGCTGGTATCATTCCAGTTCCTGCATATAACCCATATCCAGGAGTATTATCAGGGAGTTTTGAGAGTCTTTTTAAACATCTAGGGTTATCTTATCAATGTTATTTATATCACTTTTACACATGTTGGTCCAAGCATCTTTTTCTGGGATATTCATTTTTTTGCTGATTGCAATCAATTCCATGGTGTCGAGGTGGGCTTGCTTTTCTCTTTTTTCTAGGTTTACATCTAGATTATTTTTACAGTTTATGTTGTCACGTAGGTATTTGTACTGTGAACAGCTGCCCATTTCTTGGTTGTTTATCCTTATGTTCGGGAGCTTAGGAAGTTCCTTTTGATGTACCATCATCACTTGGGACTTCTGCATCTGCATCTCTTACACTGAAATTGTTGGTGTATGGTAACCCGGAATTTTGGCCTGAGGTGGAAGTCTGTGGCATGTAAATATGCTGGTATTCGAGAGTTTTTTACCTTTTTGCAGCATTATTCTCACACAGAACTATTCGTACGGGTTGTGTAGCTGTTGCTAGGTTTATTAGAGTATTTGGGTACTTCAACCCCTGGTGCCAACCCAATGTCTTGCATAGCAACAGGACTTTGGTCTGAGAAAGAGACACTAATAAATAAACTAATAAAATTTAACCGCAGTACCCTCAGTTCCAACGAACAAGGCAGTGCCAATGGACGCAGTACGCCTTGTATAAGAGCATGGATTTATAGAAGCCCCTATTAAGATATTATGCCAGTAGTAATGCATTTCCTTTGTTAGGGTTTAATGCAACCAAGTATAGTCACAATTATTATTTGTGCATGTCAAACTACTGTATACAAACTTATGACCCTGTTTTTTACTTGTAGTTTTCACGGACACAAATATTAAGTAAAGATGCAAGAGACCTCCGTTAATAAAGGTCTAAATCAAACACTTACGTTTTGTTGTTCTGTATGAAACCCAAGGGGAATAGCTGAGTGGTTACAAAGCAAGAAAGTAAATCACATACAGCAAATCCCACCCAACTGGCGACGTCACGGCCAATCACAGTGAAAACTCCTAACTTCTAAAGACAGAAGTAGGAACCAAGACACTTCTATAGTCAGAAATGGAAACTCCCTACACTTCTATAGCCGGACGTGAAAGGACCAAGACTTTTCTATCCAAGGAAGTGATAGTAAAACAAGAACTGAAGTTAGACTAACTTCTAAAGAGGAAATTCCTTGTGAAAGCTACGACGCTACAGTGGAATTTCACAGGAATAAAGCGCCTGGAATGTTATGATCTTGCATGTAAACACTGCCAGTGCAGGACTCAGTGCATTCCAGATAAGGATTAATGGGACACTTGACCTGAATCCATGGCTGCAGCAAGTCGCCGGACAGACTGCCATTGTCCTCAAATAGACTATCTGCGCAGTATGTGCCCAAAATAGACTCACTACCTAGTCTACCCTGGAACGATCTGATGGACTCACAAAGAAGACAAACTTGTGGAAATAAACTGCTGAACATTACATAATATTGGACTATAATTTCAAAATTAACATTTTCGGAATTTAACCCATTCACCTGGAATAATTGTGACAGTTTTAGATTGGTAAGTACACCTTTTGTCTACTTTGTATATGTGCATCTCATTGGGGATTATTTCTGTTATTTTCAAAATGTCTGACACAGGTAAAGTATCATTTTCCTCAGGGGAAGGGGGCTCCACAGTGCAGCTAGAGATTTTGGGCACTCAGGGAAAATACCTTATCAGAAAAGGGCCGAGAGTGGCAAATTGAAGAAGGGTCACGAAGATTTAGGTCAGCCATGACAGCTTGGCGATGCCAATCTGGTGAAATCAAAGAAATGCTGGTAGAGTCCAGTGAAGTCTCTATTGTAAGAGAAGAAAGCAAGCTCTTAACTAAGAGAATGTTAGAAGTGACTGCCACCTATGAGCAGATGCAGGAACTAACGCCACCTAGAGGCAATAAGCAAGATATAAGGAAGTATGAGACTGTTGATGAAAAAAACCTTCAGCTCATAAAGAAAATCTCTTCTCGAACTAGGGAAATAGAGTTAGATAGGACAGAAATTATGTCCAATGCCTCTGCTTGTTCATTCAGAAATCGGCATTCCTCACAAGGGTCGCAAATCTCAAACTTATCGAGTGCTGCCATGAAGATAGAAGCAGCTTCGGAGGTTGCTGTCCTTGAAATAGACCTAAAGTACATGGATGAGAAGCTGAACAAAGAAAGAAAATGGAAGAACTAAGAATAAAAATGGAAAGGGTGCAGATGGCTAAGAAACTAGATCAAGCTAAGGCCAAGTTAAATGTAATAAAACAGGTCGAAGCTGAAGTAGGGGACAATTTTGATATAGATGTAGGACCATCACTTCCTGGGGATGGAATGAATGAATATATAGAAAACTACCCAGCGGGCACTGTACGTACAATGTACGTACATTGTACGTACATTGTACCAACTGTACGTACAATGTACGTACATTGTACGTACAGTGCCCGCTGGGTACATACAGACCCAGAGTTGTGATGCCCCGCCTACTTCAGATCCCCACCTACCGTCCTCTGCCGCAGCAGTGGATATGCATGATAACAGGGCAAGGGGGCCTCAGGTGCGCCTAAACCCTACAGTTGAAGAATACAATCCCAGAAGTGTACCAGTTGAGATGTCACGTGAACAAGGCACACAAGTACTTGGACGTATTCCCAGGAAACACCAGGGATAATGCCTGAAAGCCATAGCACACCCCATAATGGGTATATGCCTCTTAACACACCAATTCAAATGGAATCCAACATATGTGACACGTCTCAACATGTTTTGGAATTGACAAGGGCATTTGCTGAAACCGTCAACCTGCTCCATAACCAACTGTGTTTAGTGGTGATCCAATGAGATACCCAAGCTGGAAGGGTGCCTTTCAGACATGAATTGATCAGAGGGGCATTCCCCCCTAGAAAGAATCCATTACCTGAAACGGTACTTAGGAGGTGCTAAATGAGAGCAGTGGAAGGATTTTGCCACCTCACCACTGCAGATGTATATGAACAAGCACGAAATCTGCTTGACGAGAGATTTGGATGCATTCCGAGATAAGTTGGCCAAATATTACTCCAAGGGATGGTTCAGCATTAAGAAAATTCGCCGATTTTCTTTGTCAATGCAACACCCCTATGCTACTGAAAGTCTGAATATACTGAATGACAGCTGGGAAAACAAGAAGCTATTATGCAAGCTTCCAAACTGGTTAGTCACCAGGTGGAGTAGAATAGTAGTGGAGTGGAAGCAGAAAATGAGGTCGTTCCCCCTTTCAAGGAATTCATGAATTTTGTGGTGAAAGAGGCAGATATAGCCTGCGAATAATCACCTCACTTCAAGCACTGAGGGGAAACAGGTCCAACGAACCTGCCAATAATGCCAAATATGGGCAAAGGAAAGAGATAAATGCTCTATCCCTTGCTACTGAAGTTAAAGAAGCTTCACAGGCATCAGACAATAGTGGCCAAGTAAAGTGTGTTGCCGGAAACATGCCTCATGAATTAAATGATTGCGAGTCATTCCTGGCCAAGCCTGTAGCACAGAGAAAAGACTTTGCATGAATATACGACCTATGCTTTGGATGTCTGAAACCTGGCCACCAATCTAAGGATTGCAAGGATAGGAAGAAATGTGCAACATGTAAGAGAAAACATCCAACTTCTCTTCATGACGACAACAGGAAGCCTCGCCAAAGACAGAGGAACGAAATGGCAGAAAATGATGCGCCAAAACCAGTTGCCAAAGACGAGACTGAGTTGAAAGTAGTGAATAGCACTTGCAATCAGAGCCACATCACCCGTTTCAATCGTTCTGGTAACTCTGGCAAGAGCTCAATGATAGTTCCAGTCTATCTATCTCACCAAGACAGGCCAGAGTCAGAAGTGCTTGTATACGCACTGCTGGACACTCAGTCCGACACCACGTTCATTCATGATGACATTTGCAATGAATTAGGCCTGGAAGGTTCTAAGACGAAACTTCTGCTTTCAACTATGTTTGCAGAAAATAAGGCTATTGAATGCAAATGTTTGACAGGTCTTCAGTCAAGAAATTGTCCCACTCCCCACAACGTACATAATCCCTGCTAATCGTTCTCACATACCAACTCTAGAGATGGCAGATAAATGGTCCCACTTGAAACCAATAGTGAACAAGCTGATGCCATTAGGTAGTTGTAAGCTAGGACTGCTTATAGGCTACAACTGCCCCAGAGCGTTGGCTCCTAAGGATGTTATTCTGCCAAACGGAAATGAGCCGTATGCACAGAGAACCTATTTGGGTTGGAGCATTGTGGGCATAGTGGACTCAAGTGTAATTGAATAACGATGAGTGTGATCCATTTGGAGTGAGCCATTGGATTATTGCCCATGAAATACCCTTAGACGAAAACTGAGGATAATGAAACCCAAGATACCACTGAAAAGATGTTTTTTGCCTTTAAGTCAAGGGTAAAGGAAATTGTCACCCCCAAGGAAGTCATACAAATGATGGAGCTAGACTTCGTAGAGAGAAAGGCTGATCAAGATATACTTTCTCAGGATGACCGACCGTTCCTATAAAAGATAAAGGAAGGCATCCATATCAGGGATGATGGTCATTATGAAATGCCACTTCCCTTCAAAGGACCGGATCCTGCTTTCCTAAGTATCAAGACCATGGCACTTCAGCATCTCAAGCAGATGAAATACAGTCTGCGAAAGGACACCAAGTACAGAAAGGACTACTCTACTTTCATGAGTAATGAAATTCAAACGGGGTTCGCAGAACGAGTGCCCCCATCGGAGCTTGAAAGAAAAGATGGCAAGGCATGGTATATACCACATCATGGTGTGTACCATCCGAAGAAGCCAGACAAAATACAAATAGTATTTGACTGTAGTGCACAGTTCAAGGATAAATCTCTGAATGATCACCTTCTAAAAGGACCAGATCTGAATAACACGTTGATTGGTGTACTGTCTAGATTCCGCCAAGAACCAGTCGCATTCATATGCGATGTTGAGCAAATGTTTCACCAGTTCAAGGTAAATGTGGAACACCGTGATTACCTAAGATTTCTGTGGTGGGAAAATGAAGACTATGATAGGAACCCTAAAGAGTACCTGAGAGATCTCCAGGTCCGTCCCAAGTGGACTAGGCATCGTCGTAACATTAAAAAAGGTGACATAGTCATTGTCAAGGATGGAAACATGTCACGCAATCAGTTGCAACTTGCAAGGGTACACAAAATATACCCAAGTGAGGATGGTCATGTCAGGAAAGTCAAGCTTGCAATGGCAAGTAGATCATTAAATGCAAAGGGCAAATAGACTTGCCCTACAACGTATCTGGATCGGCCTATCCAGAAATTGGTCTTGTTAGTCAAAGGCCTAGGATTCCCGACAAGGAGCCTTAAAATCGAAGTTGCATTGTGATGCCCCATAGTAAAATATCTTTGGATTAATGATGTCTTCAATTGAGACAAAATAATGCACATGTACATCGTAGACGCAATGTATACTGTACAATCCTTGTTGTTTATCATGTTAAGATAGATTTCTTTGTATTACGAAGAAACTGGCAAATCAGTGTGAAGGGTTTCACTAAAATGTTGTTATCGGTATAATCAACATATAATGTCATGAGAAATTAGTGGAACTAATTTAGGGAGCCATGTAGCTGTCGCTAGGTTTATTAGAGTATTTGGGTATACAGGTGAACTTGGATATGACAGACTCAATGGGACCAGGAAAATTGGTCCGTCATATGCAAAATCCTTCATATACATATGACACATAGTTGATATGCATGGGACTGGGACCAAGCATATTGTCCGTCATAGACAAAATTCCGTCTTACAGTGGTCCGTCATATCCAAGTTCACCTGTATCAACTCCTGGTGCCAACCCAATGTCTTGCATACTTTGGACTCTGAGAAAGAGACGCTAATCAAAATTTAACCGCGCATACCCTCAGTTCCAACGAACAAGGCAGTGCCAACGGACGCAGTATGCCTAGTATAAGAGCATGGATTTATAGAAGCCCCAAGGAGGTTAGTGAATTAACACCTATTGACTTAATTCTATTTAGAAAACATATTTCTTAAGGTTAATTATGAAATTGACAGCAGGCTCTATTACGATATTAGGTATAACTGGCTTAGTATAAGATGTATGCCAGTAGTAATGCATTTCCTTTGTTAGGATTTAATGCAACCAAGTATAGTCACAATTATTATTTGTGCATATCAAACTACTGTATAAAGACCTATGACCCTGTTTTTTACTTACAAGTAGTTTTCATGGACACAAACATTAAGTAAAGATGCAAGATACCTCCGTTGATAAAGGTCTAAACCAAACACTTATGTTTTGTTGTTCAATATGAAACCCAAGGGGAATAGCTGAGTGGTGACAAGGCAAGAAAGTAAATCACATACAGCAAATCCCACCCGGCTGGCGACGTCACGGCCATTCACAGGTTGCATACTGATATACTGGGTTGTTCTTACGTACGGTAAGTGACATATTGGAGGTTTCTGTCATAAAATGGACTCATCTGTAAACCAAGTGGATAGTTAATGCTTCTGATGAGTTCATGAGGTGGTGGTATGGTGGTATACACAGAAAAGATTCCAATGTAATTACATATTGTGTTAGCCTCAAAGAAGATACCTCTATTATATGTTAATTAAGATGGCCACATAAGTTCATGTCGGATCCTACCTATGGGACTATTATAAATTTAAAGACTCATACATTAACCCCGGATATCAACACCTCTCGAAGTATTCTGACCGATTGAAACAGGACAAATTCATACATGAGACGTTCGAATGTATGAATTGAAGTCTGGCGACACTTTTTCAGTTAGCTTCGTTGTTTTAGTTTCAGGTAGCATTTTCTTTCCTCCTGAATGGCCTTTTGTTTAGGATAAAATCTAGACCAAGCAAGGCGTGTTCACTAGTTGACCCAGGCAAGTGAAAGGGATACCTATCACTTAGTTTAACATCATCTGAGTAAAAAGCGACAGTTTACAACTACATAATGCACCATCAGAAATAGTAATTTGTTTACTTTTATATCTGAAAGTTGTGGTTACTTTGTAAAATTCCAAACTGATCAGGTTGCAGAAAAGGGTGAAGTTTAGGAAAAACTGCCAGGTTTCTGAACTGAAATAAACCACTCATTTTTCTTAGAATTGCTGCCAATTTTCAAAGGACTAAGCTGCTGGCATCAAGGCAAATTTGAAGTAACTAATACATACACTAAATTGTTAATACAAATGAAATGCTATATCTAAAAATAGGATTAATTTGAAAGAGAATTAATCGACCTATTCTGTTTATTATTTTTCTCTCGAAAGTAGAGCTGCACTCACCACTCACAAACTCAAGTGGTTCAAGCCCTGGGCAAACTCGCCGAGCTCGAGGTGAAATGTTCAAATCGTGAGCTCGTCTATGTTCGGAACACAAACGTAACACAAAGCACCTAACACACATTATTAAGATACAAAACTGCTTGTCGCTGTCATGTCTTCTTTACAATCTTCAATGTATATATTCAAGCGGTGTTGAGTGTTACACTGACCTTTGTACCTCATCAGCACGTTTTAAAATTGAATAAACATGGAAATGTTAATAAATCTCCACCAATAAATTTTTATTTCTTAATAGCTGTGCTGAAAAATAAGTATTTTGGGGGGAAATTGGAACGTCGGTGAGCTATTGAGCTCACGAGTCAAATGGGTGGTGAGCTCATGAGTTGATCTCCCTCCGTGAGTGCAGCTCTACTCGAAAGGTCTCCTCTTTTTTCAAATGATAATGATACACTCAAACACCTCAGGCAAAAGAGAAATACCAAGTTCACTATTTTAAGGATACGATATGTCAATTGAAATGGGACACAAAGGGAGCCATATTACAAATGCATATATGAGACAGCAACTTAATTGAATTACAAGCTGTTTTCATTTTTTGTGATTTAGCCAAAACAATATCTTTTCTTTACTTTATCAGCACTGATGAACATTTGGAATGTATTTCTAAGGCATTGACCATAAGATATCCAGGGAGGGGGGGGGGGCGTGTATAGCAGTTAGGGCTCAATTATTTTTTTTCGTTGAGATTCAGGACTCGATTATTTTTTATTCATCATTTCAGGACTCCATTATTTTTTTTCGCAGATTTTGAGGGCTCAATTTTTTTTCATCACTTTCAGGGACCTAGGGTATCCAAGCCGCATGCCATTGGCGCACAGGGCCTTCCGCCAGTGGTGCACTGCCATTGCGGCCGGGGGAGTGGGGGCTGCTAGAAGCGAAAGGGTTGTAGATGCCCTGAGATGCATTATCACCCTTACCTAAGGCCCAAATGAGTGATTCCAGATGATGAAATTCGTTCTACTTTGAGAAAACAATTTACCATTTCTTACCTTTTTTTGGTGTGCAGGGTTTCCTGCCCGTAGTGCACTGCTATTGTGGCTGGGGGTTGCTCAAGGCCCCCAAAAGCAGAGGGTTCTAGATGCTCTGAGATGCATTATCAGCCTTATCAGAGCCCTAAATGACTTATCCCAGATGAAATTTCTTCCTGTTTGTCGAAAACAATATACCTTTTTTACCTTTTCTTGGTGTGCAGGGCTGTCTGCCTGTCGCACACTGCCATTGCGGCCGAGGGTCTAGGGGGTTGCTCAAGGCCCCCAGGAGCCAGAGGGTTCTAGATGCTCGGAGATGCATTCTCAGCCTTATCTGAGCCCTAAATGAGTTATTCAAGATGAAAATTCTTCCTGTTTTGAGAAAACAATTTACCTTTTTTGCCTTTTCTTGGTGTGCAGGGCTGTCTGCCTGTGGCACACTGACATTGCAGCCGAGTGTCTGGGGGCCACTCAAGGCCCCCAGAAGCCAGAGGGTTCTAGATGCTCAGAGATGCATTGGCAACCTTATCTAAGACCCTTTCTTTTGGTATGCAGGGCCATCTGGCCGGAGCCCAATTATTCTTTTCATGGAGCTCAATAATTTTCTTTTTTTTTCAAAGAATTTTTTTCAATTCTATACAAGTTGACGTGTATGCTATGTTGTATGATAAATACTGTTTAACTGCATGCAGGTGTTTCCCTATCATTTGCGTCTGCATTGTATATGTAATGTATTTTTTTCCATTTCCAATAGCGACCCATTTGACCTGTGAGGCTAAAACAGCATGAATTGCATACATTTTTCCCAAACTACAATGTATCATTTACATCTGCATGGTATAGGTAATCTATTTTTGCATTTCCAATGACAACCCCTTTGTACGATAGTGCAAACATGACACTAAATAAATATAAAACGAACATTTATTTTCAGTACTAGATTGAGAAAAATATTAGAAAAATAAATAAACGAACATTTATTTTTAGCAAAAACTGTGAAAAAATGTTGTAAATAAATCCAGACGAGCATATAAATACAGTGTCACATTTGCACCATCATGGTGCATACGTGACATCTAATTAAACATAAACGAACGTTTATTTTTAGCAAAACATTGATATAGTTGCTGAAAACAAACCTTCACGAATGTTTATTTGTAACAAAATTTCATAAAATGAAAAACATTGATAATATTGGTTGAAATAAACCTTGACGAAAGTTTATTTGTAGCAAAATTTCAGAAAAGTGCTAGAAATTAACCTTCTGGAACATTTATTTTCAGCAAAACATTGATAAAATTGCTGAAAATAAACTTTCACGAACGTTTATTTGTAGCAATATTTCAGAAAAGTGCTCAAAATAAACCTTCATGAACGTTTAATTTTAGCATTATATAGGTGGAAATGCTGAAAATATAAACTGTCAAAATGTCAATCATTAGAGAGGTGTGTCCATCAAGCGGACACTCCCTCTACTAGTACGCTAACCTACACATTTTGGGTAGGTCGCTCTGCTCTAGACTATTGCCTATCCGTTCATCTCCTGGTGTAGGTCGGGAAGGGCAAGCCCTCCTCTTTTGCCAAGTTTGACAACGATACGACAGGTTAGACCACCTTTCTTGAACTTACATTTTGATTGAATCCAAAGGCCAACCTCAAGTTGTTGCTGTCCATTCACCCGCCAGAATGACAATGGTGTTGTGTCTCAATTCCCCAATACGTGAAATTAGGCCCGCCCTTCTTCGACACACCTCCATAAATGATTGATGCTATGCAATTTTCTGTTTTACAACACAGCATCTCCACCTCGATTTTGCTCAAAATAAATGTTTGTTTATTTATTTTTCTAACATTTTTCTCAATATAGTGCTGAAAATAAATGTTCGTTTAGATTTGTTTAGATGTCACCATGACGGTGCAAATGTGACACTGTATTTAAATGCTCGTCTGCATTTATTTACAGTTTTTGTTCAAAATAAATGTTCGTTTATTTATTTTTCTAACATATTTCTCAATAAAGTGCTAAAGATACACGTTCGTGAAGGCTTATTTTCAGCAATTTCCTGAAATTTTGCTACAAATAAACGTACGTAAAGGTTGATTTTCAGCACTTTTTCTGAAATTTTGCTACAAATAAACGTTCGTGAAGGTTTATTTTCAGCAATTTTATGAATGGTTTGCTAAATATAAAGGTTCCTCAATTTATTTTTTCGCACTTTCATATATTTTTGCTCAAAATGAACCTTAGTTTACTTATTTTTCTAGCATTTTTCTGAAAATAGTTTATTTGGGTGTCACGTATGCACCATCGTACCTTTGACCTGTTCTGCTGAAGCAGCATAAATTGCAGACATTGTTCCTATTAAATGTCACTTTCAATTGGATGCAGGCTTTGGAGGAAGTATCATGATTCGCACCGGATATTTTGCCTTGGTTTTGTCGGTGCTCGTCACATCTGTGTTTTTCATATGCAATTGGAACAGTGTTAAGGTAGGGGTACCATACGCTTATCATATGGGCATTGTTATGGTTCAAACAAAATATAACTTAGATATAGTTAAGGTATATAACTAGTAAAATGTTCTAACACTTACCCTTATCCTGTACAAGATCAGGAGGCTGACCAGGTCATCTGCGTAGTCTAAGGTGTATCTCACCAATGCCCGGGTCCGCTTAACGCATGTCTGAAGGATGCCAGTGACTTCATGACAAGGGGACTTTCCCCAGTCACTCCAGTTTCGTCTATCGTTAAAGACTGTGTCTTCCTACGATTAAGTCTACGTCTAGCAGAAAAAAATGAAAATATACGTTATTCCAAAGACAAAACTTAGATGCTAATGAAAGAATATATATAGATGCGTTCTAATTTGGGGTATCCATTTTACAATTGCCTTCATTCCACGTATATAATATGAAAATGATTTACTTTCGGCAAAACTGTTCCATGAAAATTTATCACAATACCATTGTCAAGGATAAAACTTATTGCTATTTTGACAGGAGAGATTTCATCCACCCCGATTGTCACGTTCGATCAAGGAAATACAGGATGTCAGATTGAAGCATCTTCGAGATTTTTGCATGCAATTAAAGGACGATAACAACTTCAATAGATTGCCGGGAAGTATCATCTTAGACCAGAGGCACAAGCTTGCCTACTGCCCCATACCAAAGTCTGGATGTTCGACGATGAAACGGATGTTTTGGGTGCTTAACGGAAACGCAAATTCCAAAAATCCACAGGATATAGGAAAGGGTATCCATGACATTGCGTGGAGCATAAGTGTCTCTCACAGGAGAGATCTCCGGGAGGAAGTCACAACCAATTTTTTCAAATTTCTTGTGGTAAGAAATCCTATTGACAGGCTGTGGTCAGCCTTTCTCGATAAAGTGTACCTTCGACATTATCTGAGCATAAAGAAGTACGAAAGTTTTGATGTTTCAAAATCTGATCAAATCCGCTCATCGAAGTGCAGACACAATGTCACATTTTTTGACTTGTTGTTGAACATAGTGAAAAGGGGTTTCTTTAACGCACACGTGGCCTCATATACCGCTCTCTGCCGTCCCTGCCATATAAGGTATGATGCCATAGCTCAATTGGAGACTTTCCTTCCGGACATGACCTACATCTTTGAAAAGAATAAGGCAATTGAAGACATTGATCTTTCTGGATATAATCTTAAATCATCCACAGAAGATACAGCCCGGCGTATTATCACAGGTGCCATAACTTCGCCATTAAATACCTTTTTACGAAGTACATACACAATTGATGGAAAGATTTATAAATGCGGAAATTCAAGTTCTTACGCCAATCGGCTATGGACAAGTTTTATATGGAGGAGGTATATTCCTAGTAGTGCACCCTACCCACAGCGCCTGCGCACTGGTGAGGATGTCTCAATGGAGCTGATGCAAGAGTTGTACCATAATGCCACGAGTGGCGCCCCCTACGAGGCCTCCTCCTACATGCCACAGTCAAAAGATAAGATAATTAAAGAAGCATTCAAACGACTTACCCTCAAAGAACGATCAGACTGGTTGGCACTTTTCGGGAGTGACTTTGAAATGTTTGGCTATTCTATTCCCTCATACTTGAAAAACTAGCCGAATAAGTGAGAAAGCCCAACATGTTGATTGCGTTTTGAAATTGACTGACCCAAAGGCTACGGAATCATTTGGTATGTGATTTTACCGGAGGTATTTAAGTTATTCATACCAAAATTCATAACATTTATTTATATATATATTTTCACAGGAGGGGTTGTAACTAAAGTAGCTCAAAGATTAACATATCTTTCCTGTATTCTTATTAGTTCATTTCCTTGCTTATTCAGGGTGCGTTCTCATTGTACCATTCTAGTTGCATGCTGGCACCAATATAACAAAACAACATATTTCCAAGTGCAAATTGTATTTGCAAATATTTTTCAAGACACTGGTAACTGCATATGTAGTTTTGAGCAATATTAAAAGGTAATAAAAGTGAAAAGGCCATTGTGAACTTCAAACAAGAAGGTATAACGTGCAGTAAGCATATTGCCGTCGATAGGTTTCTCTCTACATATAATTATACCACGATGTTAATCGGCAACTGAATGAGTGCATTTCTCTTCTATCATCCATGCAACTATCACACACAGATGGTTCAAGTTACATTTTTTGAAACCGCTAAAATAGCTCTTTTGAGAACCTTATTGTGTATATCGCATAAAACAAAAACCATCAGAAGTTAGTTTCACAATAAAGAACTCACTTTGGTGGCAATGAAAACACAAATAGACAGGCTATTTGATTCTAGGTAAATGGTCATCACAATCGTTTAAACTTATACAGCCAAGGGTTTTGGGGATTTGTACCTTTTTCTGGTACATATGATATCCAACTTCCCATTATAAAAACTAACCGTTATTGTTTGTGGAATCACTCATCAGAATGATATAATCTGACAGAGGATTGAGATTTGAAGGCAGGTATTTTGTCAAATTACAGCATTTTGGTTAGTAGATGGATTTTTATATGGTCCCAGATATGCATTTTTACTACATATTGATAATATGACTCCCTATATGCATCAAAGGTTAAAAGATAGCTCCCCTGTCCTTACTGGTTGAATGTTGCGGGGTTTTTTTCAGAATGGATATGAGCATAGATATTATCAGAATGGATCGAATTCAGCTTTTAATCAGAGGGGGGGGGGGGGGTCCTGGATTTCGGTTTAGGGGGTTCCGTTTGTATATGAGGGATGTTCGTTTGAACGGAGGCCAATCTACCCTTTTTGTGTTAAGCAAAACTAAAAATAAATCCCCATTTTGAGTTATATGGGGATTCATCAGCAACTGATAGCACCCAACCTCAACCAGCGTTATTGTTAGACGTTACATAGCAGTTGAAAGTTTTGCTCCAACCTCTGTAGTGTGTGCATATTGGCAATAAATGGATATGGCGCAAGGTGGTGTGCTAACGTTTACACCACCCATTCATCCATATCTACGACCATAATATGGCTGCCAACAGATGGATCTGTCATTTTCACACTATTAATTTGTTACTTCTTCCATTTTTTTATATTTTATTGTTCACACGTGTTAAAGCTGGGTAAAATATATAAACGATTAACTACAATGCCATACACAAACTATTGTATGGTCGACATGTAACCGTTTATGTATGAACACCTGTGCTCACAGAATTCCTAGATTAATACAACCTAATTTCCTTAAACAATTCAGAGAAAGTCCGATACATGGTGATAGGAATGGAAAGTAGTATGAAGCTAGTGGCGCTGGGCGCAACACAGCGCAAAGGTTTGGCAGGTATGGTAGAGGAATGGATCCGTGCGCCAAAATATGTAGGCCTGTGCACGGATCCATGTCTCAAGGGGAGTGGATAGAGATGTAATAGTTATGAAATATGAGGAATATGGGCAGTGAGTAAAAGCAATTTAGTGATCGTGTAAAAATGTGAAGCTAAGCTCACCTGGGAAAAGAAAAAAAAGGTCTGATTTGGAAAATATTTGTTACTGAAATACCATGAAGCTGAGAATATGGGGAATTCAAAAACATTAATCAGAATTTGCCCCCCCCCCCCCCCCCCCCCCCCCCCAATATGATACTGACCAACCCTCTGGGTCATGCATGGACTTTTATGATATTTTCAGTTCAAAAGAAATCTCTGTGTGTTTTTCATAACTGGGAATCTGTCATCATGCTGCAAGTGTGATCTGCTACATAAAATCAAAGTTATTTCATAATCATACTTGTATGGTTATCAATTTGCCAACACCTGTAAAATATAATAGCCCACTCCTAAACTAATAAACTAACCTGACCCCTGGTGGCCAGGATTGGAACCGCGTAAAATCGCCTGATTTTGGATGGTTGAATGTTAACAGGTATGTATTATATAACTTGGTCAGATATCTTCAGAATAGCTACTGATTTGCCAACTTTCAAATATCATCCACCATTCCTCAAGAATAAATTTATTTTCTAGCCAAGAGCCAAGAATTTCATGATATGCTGAACATAGTAAGTATTTGATCTTGAAAGATCACACAATGTCTGGAAAGATCACACAATGTAAATGTTGTTGATGACGACATTTTCAGTTCCAAAGCTATCTGCGTGTTTTTGATAAATGTGTGTATATTATCATGCAGCAATTGTGATCTGCTACATAAACTGAAATTAAAGTTATCCTATTAACATATGTTTCCATGATTACAAAACTGTAAACGCCCACTCCTTAAGTAAAAGTACTATCCTGGCCCCTAGAGGCCAGAATTGGAATAAAATAAATGAAACCAAAAGACGCCGCAGTATAGTAAACTGCCTGACATCTCCTGATTTTGGACTGTTGAATGCTGATGGGTATGCCAACGTACGTGCACAATATCAATCGAACATTTCATAACACACACGTACCATGATTTAAGAACTTATGGCCAGTTAAAGGATATTCTCAGCATGAGGCATCTCCGCCATGTAGACTATAGTATAGATGTGTACGTCTAGATGTTAGACAAAGTCCCTGGATAACCGTAAAGTCGTTCCCCTATTGTCAGCAATTGATACAATTGCTGACAATCGCCACGTGAAATTGATTTTCTTTCATGTTTCGCTGCAGCAGGAAGGTTCCCGGCGTCTTCGCTGAGGAAAATCACGACTGCTGCGAGGCAGCCGTGAGGTTCCTGGCAGAAGACGGCGGAAGAACGCCCTGCTGCCGCGAAAAGAGGCAGCGGAAGCTGGCGTTTGTTGGTGATTTACCGCCCTACTACCGGCAGTGTTTTGCGGAAATAGTGTGGCAGTGCATGCCGCGGATGTTCACCACCCCACTACGGCAGCACTGCGGTTACTGGCGATCGCACGCCACCGCCTGTGCCTTAATTGGCCTAGATGTTCCCACGATGTCCTGGGAAACTATCCCAAGATGCATCGCTTTGGAATCACTTTCGGCCAGACTTTCTAGACACAAGTGTGTATCTCTAGCTCCTGAAGATTTTCACCATTTCGGATACTTTTGGACCCATCACACCATACCATGAACCTTTTCTGACAGCTAAATTCCACTGCACAACATTTAGACTTCAAAACCAACAATAGTTGTACTGGAATTCGGAATTTAGAAGAATGCCTGCAAAGAAGAAGAAGAAGAAGGCAAAGCCAGCTGCATCACCTTCTCCGGAACATGAGCCACACAGCCCACGTGGTCCCACGCCATCCGCCTTCAGCGACATCAGCGATGAGGGCGAAGATGGGATTATACCTAAAACACAGGCACAGCAGCCTCCAGAAGAAAAAGAAGGGGAAGAAGATGTTTCCTCCCAGAAGAAAAGAAAACCAAGAAAACCAAATCTTCAAATGGATGAGGCCATGGAAGAAGAGGTCATCGATTGGCTGATTGACAACCCAATTCTTTATGCCAAGGGGCTTAGGGAGTACAAGGACTCTGTTAAAAAGCAGCGGATGTGGGAGAAGAAAGCTGAGGAGCTGAATCTTGAGACGTCCATTCTGCAGCCCTGGTACAAATCCATGAGAACCAGATTTTCCAAATTGACTAAATCCAAGTCTGGAGATGGTAGTAGGGAGATGACTGACAGGGATAAATGGATATTAACCCGCTTCGAATTCCTGAAGAAGCATATTTGCAGACTTCGCAGCAGACCAGATATTAATGTGAGTATATGCTTTTTAAGTTTTTCTGAACTTGCCGGCCCAGCAGAATTGTTTGATAATATTAACTTGCTCTTATTTTCAGTGGAAATCTACCGGTGGAAAGAATGTTTTTTTTCTGTGGAAGTTGCATGTTTTACCTGGGATTGATGGGGGGAAGGGGGGTACGCCAAGTAGCACTGCTAAGAAGGGGTGCTGCCCGATTTCTCAAGGAAATTTGCTACCCCCCAAATAATCTAACCTACCTGCAGAATTCGTATCATTGTCATTTGCATAAACTACTTTTTATCATTTCAGATAAAACAGACACTTTCTAAGTCCACCCAGGACAGTGCCACTTCTGACCCTGATTCGCTATCAGAAGATGAGGAGGATGACCCACCCAGGCCTAGATCAGCATCACCACAGCCATCCACATCTACCACTACAACTACACAGAAAAAAACGTACAGGAAACAGAAGAGATGTGTTGATAGGGAAGCCGAGGAAATTGTTGACAAGCTTATACAACAAGAAGCACAGACTGGAACTCTTCATGAAAAAAGTTCCAGTCTTTAAGCTGCTGATACTCCTGCAAGCTGTTGGACAGCTTGGATTAATTCTGTCCTGCCACAAATGCACAAATCTGTTATGAACACTTTTTACAAGAAATCTTTCAATCTAGTCATGGAATGCCTGTAACAGTAAGAGGAAATCTTTGCTCAAGAATCTAGAGCTAAAGAAACTTCTAGTACTCCTGTGTCTACAATAGATATTACTTGTGTGGCACCACATACTCAGCAGCAGGTGCCTATGGCGACATCTTATCCTCATCATCAGCAGCAACACATGTATCCCAGCTATGGTGATACAGCACCTATTACTACACCTTTCCGACCTGTTCCTACACAGCCAGTAACTACAAGTGATGGGGGGCTTGTGAGGCAAAGTGCTCTGCCAAGTTATGGTCAACCTGTAGCAGTGCCTACTACTACTTCGGTTTCATCTGCAACTAGAAGTTCAGGTGGCATGTCATATTTTCTACAGGACATTTCCTTCAGGGGTTATACACCCAATTCTCAGTTGAATACTCCTACTGCTCCTGGTAGAATGAGCCCCCCATTTACTTTGGATACTAGCAGGGATTGAAGTAATACAGAATGAAAACTGAATGATCTATTATTCTATTTTTCTGTCTTTCAAGCATATTGACTTTCTTGTACCATTCATCATGCAGTAATATTTCCTGAAATAACTTTATGATATAAATACAATATGTGTATTTATTTGTTTCTGAAACTTGATTTGTCGGTATGTACTGTGCCTTAAGATATTGACTTATGAAAAAACCTGGTCATCATTTATTTCTAAAACTTGAATTGTTTTATTATGTATTCCAAATGTCGGTGTGAACTTTGCCTTAAGATATTGACTTATGAAAATACCTGGTCATTATTTATTTATTTCTGAAACTTGAATTGCTTTATTATGTATTCCAAATGTCGGTATGTACTTTGCCTTAAGAAAATACCTGGTCATTATTTATTTCTGAAACTTGAATTGTTTTATACGATGGTGCAAGTGTGAACGGCAGAAAAAAAAAATTCAAATTTTTTTTTCTCCACCGTTTTTTCTCCAAAACAGCAGAAAAAAAAATTTGAATTTTTTTTCTCCAACGTTTTTCCCAAAAAACAGCAGAAATTTTTTTTAAAATATTTTGTTGCCTATTTTTGTGCAAACTGGTTATCTGTCTTACTTCACCACTTCCAAGGGAGCACTCATTATTTGAATTTGATGGTATGTGGTGACCAAAATGGCATGTAAAAGTGGACAAAAAAGACATTTTAGAATATTCATAACTGATATTGAATATTGATAAATGAATAAGGAATTTCATAATTCATGTATGAATTGCAAATATTCACTACTTTCACTATTCATTATGCAGTCGTGACCAGACTCTGCACTACGAGCAGTTAGAATTGTTGAGACCCAACTTCCGTGTCTACGACAGCGTATATAGGCCTGTCATGATAGTGGCATGGGGAAAGATCGACTCCGTATTAAAGGAGCATAGCACGGCCACTTTGCACCTTATCAGTTACTCAGGAAATCACTAGTTTACCCGGGGGAGGGGGGGTCTAGTATTTAACAAATGCTAAACGTGATTCAAGAATGCCCCGTCCAACTTCCAGTTTAGTACGGCATTAGTAGTTAGTGTGATAAATTCACAAGACCCTCAACGATTGGGGTCGTGCCCTAGGGGTTAGTTGTTCGGCTCTCCCGCGGCAGATATGGGTTCAATTCCTCGAAGTAGAAGACTTTTCGTCCTATCTTTTTTCTTTTTTTTTTTTGGAGATAAAAAATGAAACAATTTTTTCTGTCTATATCTGACCCCAAATATATACATACATATACATATATATATATACATAAATATATATATATATATATATATATATATATATATATATATATATATATATATATATATATATATATATATATATATATATATATAGATAGATAGATAGATAGATAGATAGATAGATAGATAGATAGATAGATAGATAGTTAGATAGATAGATATAGATATCGATATATATAGATATATACAAATATATCCAGTTTCTTCTGCCCCCACACACCCCCCTCCCCCAATGGAAAAGTGAATTAGTATATATATATATATATATATATATATATATGTATATATATATATATATATATATATATATATATATATATATATATATATATATATATATATATATATATGTATATATATATATGTATATATATATATATATGTATATATATGTATATATATATTGGTATCAGAGAAATACATCCCCTTGATCCGCAACCCCAGAGGCACAGCATGCTAGTACCTAGGGTATGTTGGGTCTCAACAATTCTAACCGCTCGTAGTGCCGAGTCTGGTCACGACTGCATAATGAATAGTGAAAGTAATGAATATTTGCAATTCATACATGAATTATGAAATTCCTTATTCATTTATCAATATTCAATATCAATTATGAATATTCTAAAATGTCTTTTTTGTCCACTTTTACATGCCATTTTGGTCACCAAATACCATCAAATTCAAATAATGAGTGCTCCCTTGGAAGTGGTAAAGTGAGACAGATAACCAGTTTGCAAAAAAAAAGGCAACAAATTTTTTTTTCTGCTGTTTTTGGAAAAATGGTGGAGAAAAAAAAAAAAAAAATTTCTGCTGTTTTTGAAAAAACGTTGAAGAAAAAAAAATTAAATTTTTTTTCTGCTGTTTTGGAGAAAAAACGGTGGAGAAAAAAAATTTGAATTTTTTTTTCTACCTTCACACTTGCACCATCGTAGTTTTATTATCATTCCCCAAAGTCGGTATGTACTTTGCCTTAAGATATTTACTTATGAATATACCTGGTCATACTTATTTACTTCTGAAACTTGAACTGTTTTATTATCATTCCCCAATGTCGGTATGTACTATGCCTTTACCACTTCCAATTCATGACATACATGGTAATAGTAAACAATATGTATATTTCCTTTTATTTATTATGATTTCAAAACTTTGGTATCATACCTTCACTTATGAAAATATTTCTGAAGTACTTATGCAGTGTGTATTATTGGATTGTTCTATTATGTTGGCATGTGGATTGCCTTAACAAGTCTCCTATTGAATTATGTTACAATATACTTCTACTTATCCTGTACATACACTTCAATGGTCTTATATGATTTATAAAAGTTTGGTATCAGACTTCCATCTCAAAAGATATTTTTAAAACATTTGCAGCATGTTATCTTGGATTGTTTCTTTTAGTTGGTATGTACATAATTGTTCTTGCTTCATTCAGTTTTCATTCTGTGAACAGATTACCATAGCTGCATAAGCATGAGTCAGGACCTTCTAAATTTAAAATTCTACTACTGTATACCTTACATACAGTATTTAACGAATGCATTTTGTATTCACTCTGCATTGTTGTGACAGGATCAGTAAATGCAAATCTTAGATATTACTAAGTTGTACTGAACTTGTGACCACAATGTCAGCATAACTTCAGTATTAAAGTTAGGGATTGAAAGGACTTTATTATGACAATTACAGTGATACCTTTGTTTCTGCACTTGTCATAATGAAGTCTGATAGCCAAGGACAAATGTCATGGCAACAGGAATTTGATATCTTTTAGTTACTTATCTTCAGTGAACTTTCACATTAATGCAAGATAACATGTGATTAGAAGTCGACCTGATTACATGTTTACTTACATTAATTTGAAATTTAATTTCATTGCTAAGACTGTGATCACATTATTCATTCTTGTAGATATCTATGTTGGGGCATGTGTAACTGAAACAAGACTCAGTTGCAGATGCACTAATTGCATGGATTTCACAACAGTGCAGTGATCATGGTCATGACATGTTGTTATCATGTGCAATATCTTCTTATGCTATGATGATATTTTGTCATTGAGTGCACACAATTACAAAATGATTACTGAAGCATGAGAAGTTATTGCAGTGGGAAAATGTTGAATATTATTTCCATATAATATAATAAGTTTTTATTGTTACAAGTTCGAAACCTCATGGTAATGTTGTATGTTCCCTGCATTACATGTTTAATGCTTATGATGTGTGTTAAGAACTCATGATAACATGCAAAATGATTTCGGAGTGGTAAATAAAAAAAGAAATGTCAAATTTACATGCTTCTGTCATTTCTCATGTCTTAATTTATTTTCTTTGCATGAATGTCTTAGGAAGAGGTCATAACCATTTTTATTCTAAGTGGGTACAAAGTATTTCATATACAGTATATTGCATAATTTATTAATACTTTATCAGCAAACTATATAGAAAAGTCAGAACTCTTTTTGGATGATTTGGTTAGCTCTTAAAAGGGCTGTTGGGGTGGTTTGCTTTGAAAAGAGCAGTTGTTATAGCATGTCCTGCTGCCAAGGCAATGCACCATGAGCTGAGTTGTAGAACAACTTCAGGTACTGTCGCTGTTTCTTCGCTGCAATGGTGGCCCTATTCCCACCTCTGACATCCTCCACATCAGCCATATTGACTTCATCCCTCCATGCCCCAGGGATGACCGCATGTTGGTCATCTTCCTGGTCAAGCAGTGCATTTTGTATGCCAGGGTACCTAAGTCTCATGATGTTGTGGAGGCAGACACAGGCCAGGACAATTGACTCAACTGCCTGTGTCTTCTGTTGCGTTGCATGGTTGTCAGCAAGCACTGCCACCTGTTACCAAGGATACCAAATGCATTTTCAACTACTCTCCTAGCTCTGGAGAGATGGTAGTTGAAAATACGTTGGTCATCGGGAAGATTCCTCCGCCAAAAAGGTTTCATCATCCATGTCCTTAAGGGGAAGGCATCATCATCGATGATGAAGTAGTCCATGGGCCCATCATCACCTGGTAGTGGATCAGCAGGGGGAAAGCCAATGGTGTTGTTGACAATGGCTTCTTCAGTCATTAAAGACTTGACAATCTGATGCCGAACCATTTGCCCCAACATCAACCCATAAAAACTCGTAGTTGGCACCAACTAGAGCCATAAGGATGATGGAATGAAAGCCTTTATAATCATGATATAAAGAACCTTCTTTCTTTGGGCATTTGATTATGACATGCTTTCCATCAATAGCACCAAGTGCATGATGGAGTTGCCATTTGTCTGAAAAGCCTGCTGCAACTGCTTTCCATCCCTCTGCTGTTGTGGGCATAGCTAACACATCCTCAGCATGCTCTCGCACAATTGCTTCACACACCTCTGGGATGAAGAGGCCTATGGTGCTGTGTGAAACGCAAAAAGCATACATGGGGGAGTGTTAGCTGTCCCTACTAGCCAGGTAACGTAAGGTGATGGCCAACTTCAAACCCTGGGGGGACCCAATTTCTCCTTACCTCTTTGTCATTTGTGCAGAGGCTCTCTCCCATGTACTTAGAGAGTGCAGTGATGTGAAGGGTATAGATATTGAAGGAGTAGAGGTGAAATTATCCCAGTATGCCGATGACACTACCCTGTATTTACATGGTGACAAAAATGGCTTGTGTGCTGTGGTGGGCATACTGGGATGATTTAGGAAAATGTCAGGTCTGGGAGTTAACAGAGAAAAAACAAAGGCTATAAAAATCGGGGCCTACAGGGGCAGGAGTATACCATGGGAGGGAAAGTTTGGATTGACTTGGACCACAACTTTTGAGGTGCTAGGAATTAAATACAACATGAATGCAATGAGTGACATTACTGAGCTAAACTTGAAATAAAAAATGGTGGAGATTAAAAAATTGACTACTGTCTGGAGTTCCAGAAGATTAACACCAAACGGTAAAGTGGTTATTATTAAATCTCTACTATACTCTAAGTTCACTCATTTACTTCTGTCCCTGCCCTCCCCAAAACCCCAGACTCTGGGAGAGTTGAGTGATATTATTAATCATTTTCTTTGGGCGGGAAAACCTGCTAAGTTCAGCAGATATATTTTAGAGACTGAAATTAAGGATGGAGGGTTAAAGCTCCATAATCTTGTTGATTTTAATTATGCTTTAAAACTAAGCTGGTAAAAGAGGTATTTGTCCTCTCAAGGAAAGTGGAGAAATCTTGTTTGTGAGGAGTTCGCAGATGTCTTTAAATATGGTCCTGACTATTTAATTAGATTAGAAGAAGGTACCTCAATACCTTTTTGGAGAGATGTCATCTTGGCATTAAAGAAATTGTGGGCTAGTAATGTAATCATTAAAAGTGATTGGGTTCTGCATACTCCGGTGTGGCATAGTCCCTTCTTTAGGATGCAGATAATACCAGAATGGAACAAAAATGTATCCATACAGTTCATGATTTTCTGTATTCTAACAGGGGGATTATGTCACCGAAAGACTTTGAGACAACTTATGGTGTTAAGACTAATTTCCTGGCCTACGGCTGTGTGAGAAACAAAATCAAAGATTTCTTAAGTGACAAGGAAATACCATTGTGTGCAGAGCTGAATCCATAGAACAGCCTGATTAATATGATAATCTCCCAAGGCAGAAAAGGTGTTTCAAATATGTATAAAAATATTCATGGTAGATCCACAGATATACTCTACAATATTTGTCACACGTGGGACACTAAGGCATCAATAAATTTTGATGTATCAGAAATAAGCAAGTCTTTTGTAAGAACACATGTACTTTTTGATGATGTTTATTTGAAATACATTCAATTCCGTACTCTTCACTACAGATTTTATACTAATGACATTCAATATAAAAGACACTGATCTCTGTGACTTTTGTAAAGAGGAGGTGGATAGCAACTTTCACATGCTTATTGATTGTAGAGTTATTAAAACATTATGGTTGGAAGTGAGAGATTGGATTTCAGATCTCTGCGAGAAAGACTATGTTTTATCCGATGAAACAAAAATACTAGGAGACACAATAAATAAAATCTTTGCTACTATTATAATCATGCATGTGAAGAGAGCTATCTTCTCCTCCAAAATAAATGGTTGTATTCCTACCATTCATTAAATTCGAATGCTAATAAGAAATACATGCAACCATGAAAGATACATGGCAACCATTAGAGGTAAAAAAGAGACATTTGAGAAAATATGGGAATTACTGTTGAACTTATAACCTTAATTGTTTCAGATTCTCATTTATTACATTATTTTTCATCTGTTTTTAAAAAAAACACAAAAAAAAAACACAAATATATTTGTATCTGGTTCCTCCTAGAAGTGGTAAAAGACCCTTCACAGAGACGACGTAATACAGGATTGTCAAATTTCTTGATTTGACCAGTGAGCAACAGAAATAAAAATGTTTTGAAAAATAAAAAAAACATTTCCTCATGAAAAAACAAAACAAAAAACTTCAACCCTGGAGTTAGGGACCTTCGGAAGAAAGTATCTTTCTTCTGAATATGCGGGCCGACTCGCTGCAACAGTTCCTGGAACATAGGTGGGTCCATTCTCAGGAAGTTTCGAAAAGAGGCCACATCTTCGTTCTGCAGCTCAACCATCAGTTGCTCGTACATGACTAGCCTGCCTCCCAGGCCTTATTTTAATGTCCTCCCTTGTGGATAGATGGCTCTGCGGTATACTAGAATCTCTGAGCGAAATAAGGCCTGGCAAAAGAGTTGCGGCTAAAAATAGATTCCCTCTATAACAAGGTTTGAGGCATCCTACTAATTTCTAGGTGCGATTTTGAAGGTTTCTATTAATAGGGGCCAATCACAGAGGCAAAGAGCCCTAACGTACCTTCACCGGTACGTACCGGGCATTTTTATTGCCCTCTTGGAGTGCTGCTACTCTCGGCTTATCACCCTAATGGCCCTTGTCGAATCAAGCAAACCTTTGTCCTAGGTTCATATAGGTCACTGAGGCTCAGAATACAGCCTAAAACTAACACAGACTGGTAGACAGTACTCTAATCTAGGAATGGGTATTGGGAAAACCTTGAAAATGGAAAACATGTCTTTGTCCCAGCAGAATGGAATGGGCAAATCATCTGTTCACCAGCTACTATCACTGGCCGTGGATTTAAAACTACAGAGTCTTGAGAATAGGGTAAATTCTGGTAAATAGGGTAGGATATTTATTTATTCACAGTTACTTTTGTGTCAGTGAAGTCTCCATTTATATATCTTATTCAAACTCGGGGTGTACTAGGCAATTAGGGCTAGTTAGAAAATATGCAAGTCCTCCCACTTTTAGGTTACTCTTAAAATATACATACTAGATCCTTTATAAAACACATTTTCCTTATGTTTATGTGGAAACATCCTTGGCAAACTTTTTAATTTAACTGATTATCTCTCTCTCTCTCTCTCTCTCTCTCTCTCTCTCCTCTCTCTCTCTCTCTCTCTCTCTCTCTCTCTCTATATATATATATATATATATATATATATATATATATATATATATATATATATATATATATATATATATATATATATATATATATATATATATATATATATATCAGGTCTCGAAATTAGGGGGTGCCGGGAGCTCCCTCAAATTTCTGCAGGGAGCACAAATATGTACTGTTTGACATACAGAAAACCTTTATGAAGCTTATGAAGATGCAATTGGGCTCCCTGGAAAAAATCTTAATTTCGAGCCCTGTATATATATATATATATATATATATATATATGTATATAGCGATTTACAATATATTTTGGTGAAATTCAATAGAGAGAAAATGGCCTAAAACCTTCCCTGCTTGTGTGCCAGCTTATAGGTATTGGAGCTTCTATTAGAAGTTGGTTTCTTAGGGGCAGATCACTTGATATTCTGGTTGGGGGTGGGGGGTAGCTATCCTTTTATAGGATAAAAATAGTCAGGCCCTAAAAACCAAGAAAAAATATTCTGGCCCGACAATTGAGAAAAGAGTTCTGGCCTTGATAATCTTATTTCAAAAATATAGCCCAGGACTTGTGTTATTTGTAAAATAAAGTAATAAAACAAGTGATACAGTTATAAAATCTAAGTAATGCAGTTGAAATTAAGCCACAGGTTGGATACTCAAAATGCATGTCTGAAGTGACTATATTTTTGGTGAAAGTCAATATAGAGAAAAGAATAAACATTATTCATCTGAGTGATGGCCCAGACAGCCCTATAGCTGGTCTGATTATGGAGAAAAGGAACAGATTATAAACCATAACCCCCCTAATTTCGATGCCTGCCTTACAAGCATTTCCTAAATTGTTCAGCCCTTAGCTATGTTAGTCTCTCTCTCTCTCTCTCTCTCTCTCTCTCTCTCTCTCTCTCTCTCTCATGTAATGATAATAGCTTTTAAATTACAAGGGTGTTTGAAATGCGTTCTTTGGTACAAAATCATTTCATAGTTAATCTGGGTTTTATGGTATTACCGATGGTCCCGGGGGGGGGGGGGGGGCATTAGGGTACAGAGGGGGCGCATCCGCTTGTTATCAAAATTTTAAAATCATCATCATCATTTACGGCCGCGCTCTTGTTAGAGCATTATTGCCGGCACATGAGTGTTAGTTTCTTAGTAAAAAAGGAATAGCGTAGACAGGAATAGCGTGATAGATAGGTAAAAGTGTGTTAATAGAGGTTATATTGTTAAAAACAGTAGTGGGCATCCTAATAGACCTTGCTTGAGTCAATGGTTAGCCTGCTAAGGTTAACCCTGAACTGGTCGATCGATTCTGCTCTTGAAAATACCCCATAAGCACTGATTTCTGGCCTAAAAAGCACAACTTTTTCCAGTAAAAAAACACCCCTTCTTTTATCAAAACACTGACATTGGATGAACGGGAATATGAGGCGCCGTTTGTAACATGCACACTTTTGTCGACAGAAGGAATTTTGTCGAGACAGAAGTCCAAAATGTAACATTTGGCGAGTGGTTACGCCATGTGTAACACAATAGTAATTTTGTCAGACAGAATTACTTTTGTCTAACAAAAAATACTTTTGTTGACAAAAGCAAATTTTGTCACGACAAAAGTACTTTTGTTCAACAAAAGTTACTTTTGTTGTATATAATTTTGTCTTAGTGTCGTGCGGCGATGGCAGATGGGGGGCATGATTGAATAGACGAGTTGAAGCATCTCCAACGCTCGATCGAGACGCAGTATCTCGTTCTAGATACTGCAGCCCGATCGAGATGCTTTGAAGAGTTTTACAAAGTTTCATTTCCTGCCTGTATTTTGAGCTTTTAAATGCCCCATCACGAGTGTAAGCTTACACATCCTATTTTTCATTGACTTCATTGACACACTCGGCCGGTATTAGTTCGTACCAGCCCAACGTTAGTGTATCGAATGCATGTGCCAGAGTTGGCGAGTGCTTCAACCAGTCTATAGGCGGACGGTACACGCCATCTATAACCGATGCAAGGCACTAGGACAGAATTCTGAATGTAACACTTGACGAGTGGTCTCGCCAAGTGTAACACAAAAGTAATTTTGTCTCGACAAAAGTAATTTTGTCTATGACAAAATTACTTTTGTTGACAGAAGCAATTTTTGTCAAGACAAAATTGCTTTTGTCAGACAATAGTAATTTTGTCTTAGACAAAATTACTTTTGTAAGACAAAAGTGACTTTTGTTGGACAAAAGTGACTTTTGTTGGACAAAATTTGCTTCTGTCAACAAAAGTATGGATGTGACAAACAGCGCCCCATACGGGAACACGTATTTTAACTTTAGATTTTAATCCTCTGCGGTAGCAAGTGGCGGCATCAAACTCTTAAAGTGTAACTCCAGCTTCAAAATTAAAAAAGATATGTTGTAGAGCTCAATCTCACCTTTCATAGGACACCTTGATAACAATTGTACTCAGAACATAAACTGAGATAATACCCTTTAAAGGTAGCTTTATGGGGGCTGCCATGTTTGTTTAGAGGGACCCTAATTAGTGGTGCTAATTAGATGCGTGTGATGCAGTGCTGTGACATCCTCAAAGGCTCAGTCAGTGAGATATGACAGCTAAGAGAAGGAGCTTAGAAGCTAGCTCCAGGTGACAGCTCCAAACCAGAGCACAAAGATGGTGAATTGTCAAGCTTTTGGATGCAACAATGATTCTAGAAAAGGTTTTCCCATATCTGCCTGTAAATCCACTAAGAATGAGGCACACAAATAGATGTTGTCCCCACGAATGTCTCTGCTTAAATGAATAAAATCCTTCACCTGTTGTAAATGAGTAATCAAGTTAATAGCTATTATGAATTAGTATTAAAATACCAATATTACAGTACAATTAGTAGGTGGTTTCTTGGCCTTCTGGTTTCATAATTGTAATTCATTTGCTTGTGGTTTCCTAACAGTAACTAGCCTGACTGCAATTTGTAGTAGCTGTGCCCAGAGGATGTGTATTGCAGTTAACCTCCTGGGTAAAGCTTAGGATACCAGAGTACATTAAATGCCTTTGGGAATAATGTGTATTGCAGTCAATTCCTTAGAGGCTTAAACGCTGACAATACACTCACAGCTTACAAATTGAAAACTTTCATCAGAAGATTACAGTGTCTGAACATTGTAGGAAATAGTAAATGCCAGTCTATTTTATAAACAGGTAGAATTTCTTGAGCTCTAAAAGCTCATCCATAACCCTTCTACTACAGGTCTCTTTCCCTCATTGCTTTAGCAAACAGAACCTGGTATACCTCTAGAATAGACAGGTACACACTGAGACACAGTGCCTCTGTTTGTTGTCTGATACACCACTTTCCTCTTTGCAAATCATATACTTATAAGAGCATGTGCTAGTGTTTTCAGTTCTGGAGAGCTCCAGAGCTCCAGCCTGCATGTAGCAGTGTGATGTCACTTCCTGTCTCTGATAAGCTCCAAGATGGTGCCCCCATGAACCAGCTTAGGCAGTGAATTTGCTGCATTTCGCAAGATACAAACTTGAATATATCAGTCAATTTACGGAGTACAATTATAATCAAGGTATCCTGAGAAAGGTGACATTGAGCTCTACAACATATCCTTTTTAATTTTGAAGGTGGAGTTACACTTTAAGGCCAGTCACATGGGAGTCACTCGCGTCAGAGCCGCGTATATTTCGTGGATTGTAAGGGGATTTTCACCCCCATACTTCGTACCTGGGTACAAAAAAAAGCACCCTTCTTTAACATCCCCCCCCCCCACCCCCCCCCCCCCCCCCCCCCGGGACGATGGTAAACCCCAGTGTCTGGTAATAGTGTTGACTCATCATAAGTTTCTGACACCATCCATTCCTTGCTTCTCTACCATTCACCCTACCATAAACATTGAAATAAACTATCTGCATATTTGGGGACAAACAATCCAAGGCATCAGAAAAAATAATGAACAATGGGAAATCCACTGAAATAGCTCCTGTACTCTCTCAGTTCAGTATGGCTAGTAGGCTGTAAGAGACACGAGACAGACTTGGAAGCTTACAGCTGGTGGCTACAGGACTTCGAAGGAAGTGGTTATCAACAGGGTATTGTTTGTTAAGAGGCCCCATAAAACTGTGCTTGGGCAGTTGGGCGGGTCTTATCTGCACGTGGCAGTTAATGTATGAACACTGCCTCATTAAATATTCGGACAACTCACTGTGATACAGACTAGAGCTCAAGTGCAAGTGTGTCCCCCTTGAGGATTTATTCAGAACTAAACCTGGAGTGAAATGGTAGACACAGTATCCGCGCAGTTGTAAAGTGAAACATATATATATATATATATATATATATATATATATATATATATATATATATATATATATATATATATATATATATTATATATATATATATATATGTATATATATATATATATATATATATATATATATATATATATATATATATATATATATATATATATATATATATATATATATATATATGTATATATATATATATATATATATATATATATATATATATATATATATATATATATATATATATATATATATGTATATATATATATATATATATATATATATATATATATATATATATATATATATATATATATATATATGTATATATATATATATAGATAGATAGATATATATATATATAGATAGATATATACTTACATACATACATATATACATACACATACATTCACACATACACACACACACGTTTGATGTAAAGTTGTAGGGTGGGGGCGAACGGAACCTATCTAGACCAAATGTGTGACCCTTTCCCTCGTAAACCAACTAGCCGTTGGGGCCTTCACCGCCGCGTGCGCTTATGGAGGTATTTCCCCGTCACGTGGCATTTTAATTATGCCAGGGGATTCCACTCACAAGTTTCCATGACGTCATTCACTTCACAACTGCGCGGATACAGTGTCTACCGAGTGAAATCAACTCAGGTCAGATCAGTGAAAGAGCCAGATATCACAGGCTTGTAGCAAGTCTAGTACATGCCCAGCTCTGGTCTTCTCAGCAACCAAGGCTTCACCCAGATGGTTGTCCTCCTTCTTCGCCTCCTTCTTCTGTTCATTGCTAGCTGGGCTATGCGTGCTTGGTTCTGTGCATGGACCCTGTTAAAATCGAGTTGCAATTGCAAAAGCTGCAATCTTCGTGGTGGAATAGGTCTTGCCATGATGAGTTCTTGAAAGGTGAATGATTTCATCCTACAATGCACTCATATATATACATGAAAAACCCATTGCATTATGGGAAAAATAAATAGTATTTATGATTATACTTAATAAATAGCATCGCAGTGCTTCCGCCATGAACCTTGATGCTACCTTATAGAAATGTACTAGCGCCGCCGGCAATCGTACTGCTTCCGCAAACAGTCAAAACTGTCCTACTACCGCTGTGAATGGCGTTTTATGGCAGTTGATGGCAGAAGATCACGTACTAATGCCGGCGGCGCTGGTAATACTAGAAGGTAGCGTCAAGGTTGCAATGCGTTTTTCAAGAAATCGCCAAGCGTGGCGGAAGTTTTGAACATTTCAAAATTTCCGCCACGCTCGGCGATTCATCATGATTTTCATGACGATGTGGCGGTAGCCACACGACATAGTGCGTTTGGCCTGGCGGTTCATGGCGATCGTCCAATTGCCATAAACCGCCGCAGAAAACCTTGGAAGTGTAACCAAGTCTTTAACGGAAATCATTTTTCATTAAGGGAAAATTTTACAGAAATTTATTTCAATATGCTAAGCAATCCATGCAAATAATCACTATTTTCCTATAGCAGCAATTCAGTTTACAAGTTTAAACGAAAAATTCATTTTCCGTTAACCTTATCATTGTCTGTAAATGGAAATTCAATTTCCGAAAACGGAAAATCATTTGCCATTTATGGAAAATTCATCCACACGGGAGTGGCCGACGGACTGAAAATGACCAATATTTTTTCAAAAAAATGAACTAACTTCTATGTCTTAAAAAGTTCAGAATGCAGTAAAACGGCCAGAAAAAAGATGGCCCGAGGCGAAAAAACTTTCGTGGCCAAGAGGTCTATGTCCACACGGGCTACGTGGGATCCGTTGGCGCCGTTTCAATGGACTCCCCTAAGTTTGCACCCATCTCGAAAATGTAGGGTAGATCCAGGTAAATGCTCTCTATGGATATCGATTTGTACACACATGTCATGTTGTATGTACTTCGTGTTTTGTATTCATCGGATACAGTCCATAAAGTACATTACATTTCGACTTAGATTAAGAAAAGACTTGTTTTTATTTATCTAAGATTTCGGTAATGAGTTACCTTAAAGGTTACACTGGCATGCCTTAATACGCGCGTCTTTGGAAGTCATACGCCACCTATTTTCGGTGGCAGCAAGGATCTGTTGAATTGCAATTCTATGATATCAAACGAGTGCTGCATTAATCAGTTTGATCGAGCTGTCAAAAGAATTTCTCCGGAAAATTCGAAGCAGAAGTTTCTTATCATGTGCGTGTGGGTGTTGAGTCTAGAAACCTGGCTCAACCAGAGATATATATAGGGCGCCATAACGTTGCGTATCCCGTTAGTTATGGTAGTCTCTGGCTCAACGTTGTATTTGAAGGATTTTCCACACGGTCGAACGATCAGTCGATCAGTTTATTTGATTTTGTTAGCATTCCGTAAAAAGGCGTTGGCTTTGAATTTCACATTAGCCTAAATTTATATTCATGAATACCATTGTTTCCCTATGACGAAATGTGTTACTTTTCAAACACTACCGATTAAGGTGATAGTCTAGTACACCAAGATTTTCACCACTAGGTGGTGTCCTTGGCTGGCCCCTAAGAATGGATATCAAAACAAAAGATTACACGTGAGCAGTGTTCACTCGCCACGAATCTCGAGCTGGCAACACTCTATTGTGTTAACCTCAATAGCACAGAAGGCAGGGCCCTTTGGGTTTTCCTTGTTACATTGCTCCCGAACGACATGGCTGTCTGCTCCCAGTGGGCACAAATATTACCTGAATGTTATATAAATGGACCAATTATGAACATTTCAGCAATGTTCATGTTCTAACATTCCTGGAATGTTCTTATTGATGTCATATGAATGTTCAATTTTGATTGGAATGTCATGCACCAAAAATGAACATTCCTGCAACCTTCAGGTCTGAACATTCCTGGAAGGTTCAGATTTGACATTGTATAAACATTAAATTGAGATATTTCATATTTCATGAAATCTGAACTGTTACCAAGTGCTTCCACTGCACAGGCAACTTCCAATGTTCTGACAAATTTCAGAATCCAAATGATTCATTTAGCATTCAGCTCTGAACATTTTATGAACATATTCACCTGAACATTCATACAATTTTCGGGGCGCCATAACGTTGCGTATCCCGTTAGTTATGGTAGTCTCTGGCTCAACGTTGTATTTGAAGGATTTTCCACACGGTCGAACGATCAGTCGATCAGTTTATTTGATTTTGTTAGCATTCCGTAAAAAGGCGTTGGCTTTGAATTTCACATTAGCCTAAATTTATATTCATGAATACCATTGTTTCCCTATGACGAAATGTGTTACTTTTCAAACACTACCGATTAAGGTGATAGTCTAGTACACCAAGATTTTCACCACTAGGTGGTGTCCTTGGCTGGCCCCTAAGAATGGATATCAAAACAAAAGATTACACGTGAGCAGTGTTCACTCGCCACGAATCTCGAGCTGGCAACACTCTATTGTGTTAACCTCAATAGCACAGAAGGCAGGGCCCTTTGGGTTTTCCTTGTTACATTGCTCCCGAACGACATGGCTGTCTGCTCCCAGTGGGCACAAATATTACCTGAATGTTATATAAATGGACCAATTATGAACATTTCAGCAATGTTCATGTTCTAACATTCCTGGAATGTTCTTATTGATGTCATATGAATGTTCAATTTTGATTGGAATGTCATGCACCAAAAATGAACATTCCTGCAACCTTCAGGTCTGAACATTCCTGGAAGGTTCAGATTTGACATTGTATAAACATTAAATTGAGATATTTCATATTTCATGAAATCTGAACTGTTACCAAGTGCTTCCACTGCACAGGCAACTTCCAATGTTCTGACAAATTTCAGAATCCAAATGATTCATTTAGCATTCAGCTCTGAACATTTTATGAACATATTCACCTGAACATTCATACAATTTTCATTCTGAACTATGAGGGGATCATTTTTTAATGTTCGCCCAAACATTCCTGGAATGTTCCATGAATGTAACCGTGCCCACTGGGCTTTAACCATGCAGATTCCTTTAAGCTAGACCATTTTGACCAAATTTTCAACTCATTTTTTGGCTCTAAGTGAAAAAAGATACAGTCTCCGAAACCAGTAGTTTAGAATATGACAGATATGAACCCCGTCTATGTGCAAGGTCATGTCACAGGTACCTTGAGTTCTGACAGGACCTGAAAATCAGCACTTACTATGTAAAAAACGTCCTGTTAGTAATTTTGAGGCTCATGGGAACATTCAAAAATGTTTTTAAGATACTCATCGTGCAGATTCCCTGTTGAGGTTGGACCTTGCACCTCACCAAAGACATAAATGATCATATGGTAAACTCTCATTTTCAAGTAAAGGGTGATTCTTGACATTTTGCCAAAAAACGAAACACATCAAGATATGTCCTTTAAAAGTGCCGTATGGCACTCCATCCCTGCAAAAAATCAATATTTCCCATTAATGGGAATTCATTTCCCATAAATGGGAATTCATTTCCCATTAATGGGAATTCAATTCCCGTTAATGGGAAATCATTTCCCATTAATCGGAATTCATTTCCCATTAATGGGAAATAATTTCCAATTAATGGGAAATACTAAATCTGAATTCCCATTAATGGGAAATGAATTCCCGTTAATGGGAATTCATTTCCCATTAATGGGAAATGATTTCCCATTAATAGGAATTCATTTCCCATTAATGGGAATTAATTCGTATTTCCCGTTAATGGGAAATCAATTCCCATTAATGTGAATTGATTTCATATTTCCCATCAATGGGAAATCACTTGTATCCCCTGCAGATGAGAGTTACAAAAAGTAGTACTTAAAATGTAGTTCCGGCATAAGCTATGCTAGTTTTTAGCGCCACTCCCTAAACGACCTTGACCTTAGCGGTCGATATTAGGATGATAAATGTGCTGCCTTATGTGCCGGGTTGTAAGATAATTTATCGGTGGCAAAATCAACGTGCTGCCTTATATCTGTCCCATTGCGGTGACCAGAAAATACAATACATACATAATACAAAAGGATAAATAAAAACAAAAACAAGTGCATACGAAACCAGCAGGTCAACCTGAACCACCTAAAATATGTAGTCTTGTACATGGCAATTTACACTTCAGCTATATCATAGAATATGGTTTGTTAGGAAGACATTTGGTTATTACCCCCACAAAAAGTAAAAAATTAAGAGTTTTTATTGAAATTTTTGCCTTTCCAAACAGTTTTTATTAGAAAACTACCTACCCAAAGACAGGCAGGACAGGTCCTGGCTATGTCCCTATGTGTGCTAATTATCCCTACATCCCAATAGAGCTCTTGTCGCATAAATCACGAGACAGATAAAAGCATCCAAACCATAAAAAACACCCCTCACTGGCCCTTCATCGACGAGCTGCAGCGCCACCTAGCTAAAGGTATGAAAATCAACCTGGCAATACTGAACTTTAGCAAAGCGTTCGACGTTGTACGGCACAGCAAACTCATGTACAAGCTGGATTACTATGGCATCCGTGGGCTCCCATTAGAATGGATAAGATCTTTCCTGAATGACAGAGTGCAGCGTGTAGCGGTCGATGACAAGGCCTCAGATGTGGCTCCGGTAACATCAGGAGTCCCACAGGGCTCAGTTCTGGGTCCAATCCTCTTCTTTGTCTTCATCAATGACATGTCTTAATGCATCAACTCGAAATGCAGGTTGTTTGTAGACGACAGCATAGTCTACGGGATAATAACCGGTCGCTGATTCCATCGCTCTCCAAAAAGACCTGGATAGCCTCCATGAATGGGAAGTAAGATGGGGTATGTCATTCAACTCCAGTAAATGCAACACCATGTACATCACCCGGAAAACCAAAGTTGCCCGTACTGACTACACACTTAAGGGCGAGGTCCTTAAATGTGTTGAATCAGCACCCTACCTCGGAGTTACCATCAGCTCCAATCTTACCTGGAACCATCATATCAAGATTACGGCCTTATGCTTTGTCAAAAGAAACTTGAAAGGTGCCAGAAAGAAAGCAAAGATCCTTGCCTACCAGACCCTCGTGCAACTCAAGCTAGAATACTGCTCAACTGTCTGGGCCCCCCATCATCAACAGACGATTAACAGTCTAGAAATGGTCCAGAGGCTTGCAGCCAGATCTGTGGAACACAATAAGTATGGTAAGGAAAGTGTAACAGCCATGCTGCAAAATCTATGCTGGGAGGAGTTAATACAACGGCGCATCCAAGCTCAGGTACTCATGCTTTACAAGATAAACAGCGCCTTGGTCTGCATCCCGGCTACCCAACTTATCATGGGTCGCTACAACACCAGAATTAGGGCCAGAGGTGGCTACAGGCAGATAGAGGCAACCAAAGACTCCTATACAAGTACAGCTTTTTCCTGACTGCTATACGAGCCTGGAATACCCTACCACAAGACATTACCAGTATTCAATCTCTTGACGGGTTCAGATCTGCTCTCAGTCAGGTGACCCTGGACGTCAGTAGAATCTATTAAGGTAGAATCTATTTTAACCACCTAACAAGGGTAACCTTCCCAAAAGACCAGCTCTCCAAAAATATCTTATTCCATTTCTCCTCTACATGCTTCGCTCTAACTAACCACCCTTTATATCAACCCTTTTAGACATGCGCCTGTCATAATACTCAAAACTGAGTGCGACAGTATCTGATGATGATAATGATGATGACAAAGGGTTAATTATCAAACTCAACATGTGGTTTGACTAGCTTTCGTCGAAATTACCCTCCTTTTGTCCGACAATACCCTCCCTATGTCCGATATTAGCCTCCTCAAACCCCACCCTTCCAATAACGATTTGTATGTAATTATTATAACATTTTCGGCCAAAAAAACACTCAAAAGATGGGTAAACAAACCATCCACCGTCGAGAAAATGCGGGAGACTTGACACAATCCCACAATTCCACTCGCACAGTCGGAAAGCCGATGTGTCCTAAATTACCAGACCTTCCCCTAGCGGTATATGGTCAGAATCGCCGATTCCGATATCGCCGATTCCGAAATCGCCGTTCGCAAAATCGCAATTTGCAAAAAGGCCGATGCTTAAAAGGGCCCTATTTATTGGAAATCAATAAGGCTTAGTGTCCGTGTATACGAGTGTGGAAAGTGATAAAAAAGTTTTTGATTGGTTTTAAGTGATGTTATTTATCATTAGACGGATTTTGGACTTAAAAAAGAATATTTCAAGAAGAAAAGTCGGCGTAGCTAGCCGCTCTAACTTTAGGATGTCTTGGCTTTGTGGCGTAATTACGTCTAGAATTAACATTCATATTTAAACAAAAACATATATCGAAAACAGAATACTTAATAAGAATGTTTATGACACTTGACATGTGCAGAATGTAAAGTTCAATTACTGAATTAGGGGAATATGAAGGTTTATTTCAGGAGGGCCCAATGAGTCATCGGCTGTCATCTACCTTCTATATTAGTCTACTTCTGTCTTTTTTCTAAATGCTCAGATCTCTAATGGTGGTGGAGGCCGATAGACATAGCATATAGCAAACATCGGCCGGTGCCACTGCTAGAGTTACTCGAAAAAGCACATGCCCAGAATGCACCTCTTGAATGGTTCTCGTCAACACCTAGCTTAGACCAGGGGACTTGCTCCCTAAGCCTGTCCGTACCGCTTACCGTTATCTTAGTTTCAGGTAGCATTTTCCTTCCTCTTGAATGGCCTTTTTTTGTTGGGATAAAATCTTTGTCAAGCAAGGCGTGTTCACTAGTTGACCCAGGCAAGTGAAAGGGATACTTATCACTTAGTGTAACATCATCTGAGTAAATAGCAACATTTTAGAACTCCATAATGCACCATCAAAAAAGGTAATTTGTTTACTTTTATATCTGAAAGTTGTGGGTACTTTGTAAAATTCAAAACTGATCAGGTTATGTAAAAGGGTGAAGTTTAGGAAAAACTGTCTGAACTGAATTCAACCACTCATTTTTCTTCGAATTGCTGCCAATTTTCAAAGGACTAAGCTGCTGGCTTCAAGGCAAATTTGAAGTAACTAATACATACACTAAATAGTTAATACAAATAAAATGCTTTATCAAAAAACAGGATTAATTTGAAAGAGAATTAATCGACCTATTCTGTTTATCATTTTTCTCTTGAAAACTCTCCTCTTTTTTCCAATGATGATGATACACTCAAACATCTCAGGCAAAAGAGAGATACCAAGTTCACTATTTTAAGGATACGATAGGTCAATTGAAATGGGACACAAAGGGAGTCATATTACAAATGCATATATGAGACAGCAACTTACTTGAATTATAAACTGTTTTCATATGTTGTGATTTAGCCCAAATAATATCCTGTCCTTACTTTATCAGCACTGATGAACATTTGGAATGTATTTATAAAGCTTTGGAGGTGGTGTATGACTACATAGCATATTGCGTCATTTTGTAAAATCATCTGCATACAATATTAACCATTTTAATATGCAAAAGGGATTTCTTTCCATTATTCCAACAAAGTTTGAAAAGGGGTATACTTAGAATAACCCAGCAGAACTGTGATAACAATAATCAGGTCAAAATATCATTATGCACTCAATGAACCATAACTCATGAATTATTAAACCCCCTAACTGGATGCTTTGTTTGCAAGGCACACGTCTAAATAGCACACCAAATTTCATTAAACTGTGCTAGCGGGGCAATTTGACCATGTATTCACTATGAAGTATGTATTCACCATTGTCCTGCCGCACCGCACAATTCTAAGATATACCAGTAAGTGAAAATTGAATATATTTGCACCTAAATCGGATATCTAATGTTTATCACAGTTTTAAAGTCACCTAAGCAGCTACTCTCTGCAATATCAATGAATAGAACTGAAGGCCATTAGATGCAGTTGACGTGTATGCTACGTTGTATGATAAATACTGTTACACTGCATGCAGGTGTTCCCCTATCATTTGCGTCTGCATTGTATAGGTAATCTATTTTTTACATTTCCAATAACAAACCATTTGACCTGTGAGGCTGAAGCAGCAGGAATTGCATACATTTTTCCCACACTACAATGTATCATTTACATCTGCAGGGTATAGGTAATCTATTTTTGCATTTCCAATATCGTACCTTTGACCTGTTCTGCTGAAGCAGCATAAATTGCATACATTAATGTATGCAATGTTCCAAAATGTCACTTTCAATTGGATGCAGGCTTTGGAGGAAGTATCATGATTCGCACCGGTTATTTTGCCTTGGTTTTGTCGGTGCTCGTCACATCTGTATTTCTCATATGCAATTGGAACAGTGTTAAGGTAAGGGTACCATATGCTTATCCAATGGGCATTGTTATGGTTCAAACAAAATACAACGTAGATAACTAGTAAAATGTTCCAACACTTACACTTATCCTGTACAAAGTCAGGAGGCTGACGACTTCAGCTGCGTAGTCTAAGGCATTGCCACTAGCTGTCTGGTGTATCTCACCAATGCCTGGGTCCGCATCTGGCTTAACGCATGTCCGAAGGATGCCAGTGACTTCATGACAAGCGGGGTTTTCCCCGGTCACTCCAGTTTCGTCTATCGTTAAAGATTGTGTCTTCCCACAATTAAGTCTCCGTGTAGCAGTAAAAATTGAAAATATACGTTATTCCAAAACTTACATGCTAATGATAGAATATATATATAGATGTGTTCTAATTTAGGTTATCCATTTTACAATTGCCTTCATTCCACGTGTATTAAATGTTAATGATTTACTTTCGGCAAAACTGTTCATGAAAATTTATCACAATACCATTGTCAAGGCTAAAACTTATTGCTATTTTGACAGGAGAGATTTCAACCTCCCCGATTGTCACGTTCGATCAAGGAAATACAGGATGTCAGATTGAAGCATCTTCGAGATTTTTGCATGCAATTAAAGGACGATAACAACTTCAATAGATTGCCGGGAAGTATCATCTTAGACCAGAGGCACAAGCTTGCCTACTGCCCCATACCAAAGTCTGGATGTTCGACGATGAAACGGATGTTTTGGGTGCTTAACGGAAACGCAAACTCCAAAAATCCACAGGATATAGGAAAGGGTATCCATGCCATTGCGAGGAGAATAAGTGTCTCTCACAGGAGAGATCTCCAGGAGGAAGCCACAACCAATTTTTTCAAATTTCTTGTGGTAAGAAATCCTATTGACAGGCTGTGGTCAGCCTTTCTCGATAAAGTGTACCTTCGAGATTTCATGAGCATACAGAAGTACGAAAGTTTCGATGTTTCAAAATCTGATCAAATCCGCTCATCGAAGTGCAGACACGATGTCACATTTTTTGACTTGTTGTTGAACACAGTGAAAAGGGGTAGCTTTGACGAACATGTGGCCCCATATTACACTCTCTGCCATCCCTGCCATATAAAGTATGATGCCATAGCTCAATTGGAGACTTTCCTTCCGGACGTGACCTACATCTTCGAAAAGAATAAGGCAATTGAAGACATTGATCTTTCTGGATATAATGTTAAATCATCCACAGGAGATACAGCCCGGCGTATTATTACGGGTGCCATGGGTTCGCGATTAACTACCTTTTTACGAAGTACATACACAATTGATGGAAAGATTTATAAATGCGGAAATTCAAGTTCTTACGCCAATCGGCTATGGACAAGTTTTATATGGAGGAGATATATTCCTAGAAGTGCACCCTACCCACAGCACCTGCGCACTGGTGAGGATGTCTCAATGGAGCTGATGCAAGAGTTGTACCATAATGCCACGATTGGCGCCCCCTACGAGGCCTCCTCCTACATGCCACAGTCAAAAAATAAGATAATTAAAGAAGCATTCAAACGACTAACCCTCAAAGAACGATCAGACTGGTTGGCACTTTTTGGGAGTGACTTTGAAATGTTTGGCTATTCTATTCCCTCATACTTGAAAAACTAGCCGAAAGGGTAAGAAAGCCCAACTTAACATGTTGATTGTGTTTTGAAATTAACTGGCCCCAAGGCAACGGAGTCATTTGGTATGTGATTTTACCTGAGGTATTTAAGTTGTTCATACCAAAATTCATAACACCTTTTTATATATATATTCACAGACGGGGTTGTAACTAAAGTAGCTCAAAGATGAACATTTTTGTCCTGTATTCTTATTAGTTCATTTCCTTGCTTATTCAGGGTGCGTTCTCATTGTACCGTTCTAGTTGCATGCTGCCACCAATATAACCAAACTACACATTTCCCCTTGCAAATTGTATTTGCAAATATTTTTCAAGACACTGGTAACTGCATATGTAGTTTTGAGCAATATTAAAAGGTAATAAAAGTGAGAAGGCCATTGTGAACTTCAAACAAGAAGGTATAACATGCAGTGAGCATATTGCTGTCGATAAGTTTCTCTCTTTATAAAATTATACCACGATGTTCATCGGCAATTCAGTGAGTGCATTTTTCTTCTATCATCCATGCAACTACCACACACAGATGGTTCAAGTTACGTTTTTTAAAACCGCTAAAATTGCCCTTTGAAAACCTTACTGTGTATATCGCATAAAACAAAATCCATCAGAAGTTAGTTTCACAATAAAGAACTCACTTTGATGGCAATGAAAACACAAACAGGCAGGCTATTTGCTGCATGTCAAAGACGAAAATGTTCTAGGTAAATGGTCATCATAATCGTATTATCTTATACAGTCATGGGTTTTGGGGATTTGTACTTTTTTCTGGTACACATCCACTTCTCATTATAAAATCCAACCGTTATTGTTTGTGTAATCACTCATCAGAATAAAAGACATAATATAATCTGACAGAGGATTGAGATTCGAGTGCGAAATGTTTTGCGTCTTTTCTCTTCATTGAATCTCACTGAAACGTGACCGCCTGAAGCACACCGCTTGGGTGTCAAATGTAAGTAGATTTGCTTGATATTTAGCGGGGGGGGGGGGGGGGGTTACTGCATTTGGGCGCTGAACAGTCTAATAAAAGCAGGGTAGAGGGTTATGATTTAATAGTTGTAATTTAAAACTTATGATGTAGAGTACAGATCGCAGATCTAATTGTAAAAGGATGTGTTCACCAGTACCATGCATGATCACTTCTTCTCATCTTACGTATCACTCCTTTTTAAAAATGCGATGTTTATAAACACAGGTATACCAATTTGAGAATGCGCATTATTATATGTAACAAATGTGTACGTGCTACTGGAATAACAATAATATCATTAATATAACAATACGATGATAATCTAGTCAACTTACTGAAGGAGCACGGCTCATACATTAAAAATCAATAAATGGAAATATACTCTATCCTTAAGACTTATAAGCCACACTGTTTCTCAGAGTACTTTTCCTTGTGGGCAATTTATCTTGAGACATGAAACTAAGAACTTCACTAAACTTTCAAACATTATTGAGGTTGTAAGAATATGTGCAATTTCGTAGTAATTCCAGCAATGTAGTAAGGGATTTGCTTAAACAGAATGGCTCCCACCAACTCGCCCCTTCTCTTCTGAACTTGTCCATGCAATAAATAGTGTATAAATGTCTTAAAATCCAGAGAGTTCTACCAAAAGTAGAATGTGTAGTTGCTGATAAAATTACCATGATAATGACCAACCCATGAAAAAAAAATAGTTGGTTTATGCCATTCTGTAACCAATTGTCTTTTCGGAACTGTAGAATGAAGTTCTATAGTAAAAACATGAATATATGAGGCTTTCAAAAGATTGGGTTAACCATAATACTTCATATCTCTTCAGACCTCATAGTAGGTATTTTGTCAAATTACAGAATTTTGGTTAGTAGATGGATTTTTATATGGTCTCAGATATGCATTTTTACTACAGATTGATAATATGACTCCCTATATGCATCAAAGGTTGAAAGAAAGCTCCCCTGTCCTTACTGGTTGAACGTTGCGTTTTTTTTTTCAGAATGGATCTGAGCATAGGTGTTTTCAGAATGGATCGAATTCAGCTTTAAATCAGGGGGGAGGGGGGGATCCTGTATTTCGGTTTAGAGGGTTTCGTTTGTATGTGAGGGATGTTCGTTTGAACGGAGGCCAATCTACCCTTTTTGTGTTAAGCAAAACTAAAAAAGAAAAATATCAGCAAAAAAATCCCCTTTTTGAGTTGTATAGGGATTCATCAGCAACCTCAACCAGCATTATTGTTAGACGTTACATGAATCAGTTCGTTTTCATTGAAGCAGTTGAAAGCTTTGCTCCGAACTCTGTAGTGTGTGCATATTGGCAATATATGGATATGGCACCAGGTGGTGTGCTAACGTTTACACCCACCCATTCATCCAATACTATTGCTGCCAACAGATCGATCTGTCATTTTCACACTATCAATTTTGTACTTTCTCCATTTTGTATTTTATTGTTCACACGTGTTAAAGCTGGGTAAAATATATAAACGATTGACTACAATGCCATACACAAACTATTGTATGGTCGACACGTATACGTTCATGTATGAACACCTGTGCTCATAGACATTTCTAGATAATACAACCTAATTTCTTAGCCTACTGGTATTTTACATGCATGCACGTGGTCTATCACATATAGTAAATGTCTGATAGAGGCAGAATCATAACAAATATTTTACTGAAATTTGTTCAAACAATTTCATACTCAGAACTTAGACTACCATTTCGAACCCTTGATCCGGGATGGACAGAGAAGCGACATGCCTTTATGGCAAGCAATTCATGCAACTAATCACTTTTCTTCTGAAAACGGAAAATGAACTTTAGGTTGCAGGAATTCATTTCCTGTTTACGGAAATCATTTTTCATTAAGGGAAAATTTTACAGAAATTCATTTCAATTTGCCAAGCAATTCAAGCAAATAATCACTATTTTCCCATAGCATCAATTCAGTCAGTTTTAACGAAAAAGTCATTTTCCGTTAACCTTATAATTTTCTGTAAATGTAAATTCAATTTCCAAAAAAAGGAAAATCATTTGCCATTTATGGAAAATGGACGAGAAAAAAGTGTGATCAAGACAAAAAAACTCATCCACACGGGAGTGGCTGACGGACGGAAAATGACTAACATTTTTTCTAATAAACTTCCATGTCTCAAAAAGTTCAGAATGCTGTAAAACGGTCAGAAAAAAGATGGCCCGAGGCGAAAAAACGTTCGTGGCCAAAAGGTGTATGTCGACACGCCATGATTCATGGGATCCGCCTGCGCCGTTTCAACGGTCTCGCCGAAGTTTGCACCCATCTCAAAAATGCAAGATAGATCCAAGTAAATGCTCTGTATGGATATCGATTTGTACACACATGTTATGTTGTATGTATTTCGTGTTTTGTATTCATCGGATACAGTCAATAAAGTACATTACATTTCGACTTGGATGAAGAAAAGATTTGCTTTTATTTATCTAAGATTTCGGTAATGAGTTAGCTTATATCTTAGATGACCAAACACAAGTGGATTTGAAACCAGCCGGCCAACCAGAACATGCTAGCCTCAACCAGCGTCAACTAATAGCCCCCTATTAGCCCTATATTGGTTCCCAGCTGATGGAGATCAGGTTTCTCTTTAATGTAACCAATACAAGATCCCTGATTGGTCCTTGTTCCCACGTGACCTCGCGCTGCTGCCAGTCAGTGACTCCTGGCATGTGTCCAGCATCTCACTATAGTGCATATAGTAATTGATCTCTCGCTACATATCCATTCTTTTCTTTATCCAAGCTTATATGTTACACTGGCATGCCTTACGCTAAAACCGAAATTCGTCAGAGATTTTGTTGAGATATTCCAATATAAGCGTGGAACTATGTTTCGCTTTGACCTCGAGCATCCCGTGTTTAAACCAACCCAAAATTGACACTATATGTCAGGTAAACAAGCACCTACATTAAAAATGAACGTAAGAACGCCACTATCCTGATTACTGGGGTATGTCAAGGATGCTCATCTAAGGGTATGTTTATTAGAGCAGCATCATAAATACTGTAACAGTCAGAATTCTTGTACATTTTGGAAAAAAATATATCGAACTTAGCTCTCGCGTACCACGCCATCCATTTTCAAACTCCTGACCAAGTCCCTGTTTGAGGTAGTCATTTGAAAAAAGACTTTTGTTAATTTTGTGAAAATTAAATAACTCCCGAAATTCCCCTGCTAATCTACATGTTAAAACAATTAAAAATATATGTCATATTCTAGTAATATTGATTTTAATACTTGAGTTTTCAATACTTGAAAAAAGACAAATAAAACATGAATCGCAGCTAAAGAATATCCCCTTGTGGAGAATGTATCTTAAAGGCAGTACAATACAAGTACGGTTGTATATGCAAAGCATCAATAGTCAAAAGGCGGGGCCAAGTTATTTATGAACTTGTGAGGGAACCCGATGTATAAAGAGCATTAACATTATAGAGGAAAATAATTTAAAATGACTAGACTTGTATCATTTTTGTAGAAATGAAACAAATATCGGAATTCTAGGTGCAAGCTGGAGACTTCGAAATCTCTTGGGTGCGAAGCTACTTGGGTACGCATCAGTTTGATTGCGAACCTGTTTGGTTACGGAGTCTCCTGATTTCATTCTCTACACAGAGTAGACTAGTGCCAGTCCTATGAGCCGCTTCACGCCAAAAATAGATGGTTGACGATACCAGTCTCTAATCCGTGACGTGATTGTGAGACTGGCGCTAGTCTATACACATTTTAATCTTTTTCTTAGTGTGGCGGATTGACCCCAGGGCTGAGAAAGCGGCCACGTCCGCCACTAGCGAGTTATTGTAAACATCGTCCTCAGCTGATTATTGTAGACCCGAGTTTGCAACATTGTAAATAGTTTTTGGAATAATTGTGACGTAGCGCTCGTGCAGCTTGGCAGACAACTGCCTCGCGTGCTATCCAGAGGTTTGGCGGGAAATTAGAATAGAGCGGCAATTGAGTCAGTCTAGGGAAAGCTATTGAAGAGAACACAAGTCTTAAAATGGTGGTTGAGAAGTGAACTAGCTAGTGTTTGAGTAACGGAGATAGTACAGATCAGCTAGATGACTGGAATTAGACTAACCAGGGATTAACTACAGAAAGGTCAAGTAACTACATGAACGACCCAGCTGACCAACGGATTACTAAGTGTGTTTAGAGAGATTACTGGATATATTGTGTTAAGAGCGACGAAGAATGGTTCACACAACAGCGTGCTGTCTACAGCAGGAGAACCAGTGAGATCAACAATTTAAAAACTGTGGAGTATAGATAGTGGAGTCTGTGTTTACATGAGATGGAGCTACTGTGTTGTAGCTGTTATTGTTGAGAAGCGATGGTGGTTTGTATATCTCATCTTTGAATTATTACACTAGTGCTGATATTTGTATTTCCTTGTCCCGTTTTCACTCTACAACACATCCATTTCCCAAGCTGACGCTAAATGCTATCACAGGTTGAGTAAGCCAACTGAGCTATTATTTATTAAGAAGTAGAATTAAGAACTCTTTTATTTAAGCAAGGTGATTCTGTATGTTAGTCTGATCCTTCCTTCGGCCTAGGACCTATACCGCTACATATAGCACACTTTTTTTGGTGACAGCGGTGGGATAGTGTAGACCACTATCGACAATCTATCAGCATTTTGTCAGAGACGAACTCACAGTTGGTACTAGAAATCAGTGGGAATGGATGGTGAAACGGAATATAGACAAGGTGTGGATGGTATGGAAGAACAGATAGACGGCACTTTGTCGATCGATGGTGTTGAGATCACCCAGCCGTGGTTGTCCGCCCAGGGGCTGGCGGTGGCGGCGGCAGACAGAGGGAGCCCATGGCCACGCATTAAGCGAGCGTTCATCCCAGAAGGGGAATGGTGGGAGCAGCTCGGCCGGTGGCCCCCGCTGGGGAAAGCGAGGCACCGCGGGAGAGAGAAACAATTGGGCTCGAGCGAGTGATAGCTGACATGGCCACGTTGATGGGGGAAACCCTGAAGACGATAGCGGAAACACAGAGGGCCATGGCTGCACAAAGAGACGAATCTGGCGAGCCTTCCCAGTCAAGAACATCAGAACATTGGCGAAATGCCCGGGTTGATCGATTCGATGGAGTGAATGAGTCATGGGTAGACTACCGTATGCACTTCAAGGCGACGGCGAGGCTCAACAAATTGAGTGATAGTGAAAAGAGCCTGTTCCTTGTTGCCGCTATGAAGGGAGGGGCCCAGCGTGTTCAAAACCTGTCAGACACCGGGAGATCCTCTTATAAAGACATCTTTAGAGTCCTTGACCAGCGGTACGCGTCGGATGACCAGGCTGAGAAACATGCCATGGTGTTAGCTCAACGTCGCCAGAAACCAGATGAAAGTCTGAAAGAGTTAGGTGACGTTTGTAGGCAGCTGTTTACCCTGGCCTACCCAGACGCAGAAGGAAAATTGAAAGATCGACTCATGAAGAAGGCGTTCATCGAAATGATTGGTGACAAAAAGATACAACGTTTGACTGCCAGAGGGGATGCTAAGACCTTAGAGGAGGCCGTACACTTGGCCATCAAGTATGAGGGAACCGAGAGTGGACGTAGTGAGAAGGCACCAAAAGAGAAATCCCTGCTGACCACGGTGGCGAGACAGGTGGGGACTGTGACACCCACCCCAGAGAACACCCTGCAGGCAGAGATAGAAGCCCTGAAAGAACTAGTCCTGAAGTTACAGCCTAGGAGAGCGGAGGGCCCTAGTGGGCCACTGAGGCCGTTTCTGTGTTATAGTTGCCAGCAGCCAGGCCGCATGGCGAGAGACTGCCCCAACAAGACAGGTTCGGGAAACGGGCAGAGTGCTGCCCCTGGGGCAGGAGGGCCGGCACTGGAGGAGTAGTACAGCAGCCCAAGAAAATACACTTCGATGGAGAGGATGAGGGGAGCCCCTATATGGTTGGAAAGATAGGGGGAAAAGAGTATGAGTGCCTGCTAGATACTGGAGCTACGAAGTCAATCATTTCACCAGAGGTCAACTTGAGTCACCCAAATAGAAATGATTTGGCTCTGCGGTAGGAGAGGTTGGTTTCTATTGATAAGTCACCGGTTGCAGTCCGCGGAGAAGTGGAACTGGAGGTGGATTTGTGTGGAACGATATTGGTAGGACATTTCATGATAGCAGAGATAGCAGACGACGTAGTGCTGGGGATAGGATTACAGAGAGCAGGCGGGCTAATGGTGAACCATCAAACTCAACAAGTAGAGTTTGAGGGAGGGAAGACGGTCCCCTACATCAGTCAGCGAATATCAGGACTGTCAAAGTGTTGCAAGGTGATGGCGGACAGGACAGTGGTGATACCCCCCAGAGAAATATTGACCACGGGGTATATCTGGAGAGAGTGAGAGGGTCAGGGTTAGTGGAGCCCAGCTGTAAGGGAAAGATGGGACAGAGAGGCATCATGGTAGGGAAAGCACTGGTGGATGTGGGGAAACACTACATACCCATCCGACTACTTAACACCACTAGCGAACCAGTCACCATCTAGAAGGGCACGCCAGCCGGAGTGGTGGGCCCTGTGGCAGGAGAGCCACCCGTCCCAGTAGAAACAAAACCAGAAACAGAGAAACCCGGACAGGGAGAAAAGATGCCTGACTTCTTGAGGCCACTCTGCAAAAGTGGGGGAAAAAAAACTTGTCTGCAGAAGGGAGGAAGAAGTTAACAGAGCTGCTGGCCAAGCATCAGGGAGCTTTCGCAAAGGGACCTGACGACCTGGGGAGGACGCATCTTGTCCAACACGAAATTCGGACACCACCAGACCTGCGGCCACTACGACAGCCAGCCAGAAGATTCCCCTTCTGGAAGCAGACGGAGGCGAAGGAGATAGTGGATGACTTACTGAGAAGAGACTTGATAGAGCCGTCGGCAAGCCCATGGGCGGCACCAGTGGTGATGGTCAAGAAAAAGGACAACACTACTCGTCTATGCGTCGACTACAGACGGCTGAATAACCACACCATTCCAGACGCCTATCCTTTGCCCCGAATCGACGACTCGTTGGACGCCTTAGGAGGCAGCAAGTGGTTTTGCACCCTTGACCTGGTCAGCGGCTACTGGCAGTTGGGGATCTCCAAGAGTGCCCAGGAGAAGTCCGCATTTATTACCAGTGGGGGGTTGTATTCCTGGATGGTCATGCCGTTTGGATTGAGTATAGCCCCAGGTACCTTCGAGCGACTGATGGAGACAGTGCTGTCAGGACTCCAGTGGGAAACCTGCCTCATCTATCTGGATGACGTCATCGTTTTTGGAAAAACAGAGCAACAGACCCTGGACCGCCTAGACGCCCTCCTGGGCAGAATAGGACAGGCGGGAATGAAGCTCAAGCCAAGCAAGTGTCACCTGTTCCAGAGGAGAGTGCACTACCTGGGTCACGTGGTGACTGAAGATGGAGTGATGACAGATCCTGAGAAGATAGAGACAGTGAGGGAGTGGCCGGTGCCCACCACCCAGACGGAGGTGCGCAGCTTCTTGGGTACCGCGTCCTACTATAGGAGATTTGTGCAAAACTTTGAAATGATCGCCCGTCCCCTGCATCAGCTGACAGAGAAAAACAGACCATTCCTGTGGACCACAGAGTGCCAGGTCGCCTTTGAGACGCTGAGGAAGAAGTTGGTGGAGGTCCCCATCTTAACCTACCCCAGCAGCGAAGCTGACTTTATCCTGGACACCGACGCCAGTGTGGTGGGGATTGGTGCAGTATTATCACAGGTGCAGGACGGTGTGGAGCGACCAATAGCCTATGCAAGTCGGGGGCTGAGCAAGTCAGAGCGCAATTACAGCGTGACCAAGAGAGAGCCGTTGGCAGTGGTGTTCTACTGGTAATATTTCCGGCACTACCTGATAGGAAGGAAGTTCAAGCTAAGCACAGATCACGCCGCCCTGAGGTGGTTGCAGACCTTCAAGGACGCCACTGGAATGTGGGCCAGGTGGCAGAGCACCCTGGCAGAGTTTAACAAGGAAATCGTGCACAGTGCTGGCAGGAGTCACGGCAATGCTGACGGTTTGAGCAGACGTCCAAATGTGCAGCTGGAAAAAGGACCGGTAGGTAGCACCAGGAGAAATCCTATGACCATTGTGAGATCGTGGACGCCCTTTGAGAGAATCGCCATCGACATGTGTGGACCGCTGCCTGAGACAGCCAGAGGGAGCTCGAAGATCCTAGTCATCACTTGTTATTTCACCAAGTGGGTAGAAGCCTACGCCTTGCCAGACGAGACAGCAGAGACGGTAGCTGAGGCCCTGGTGAACGATTTCGTCAGCAGATATAGTACCCCTGTCTCCATCCACAGCGATCAGGGAAGAAACTTCGAGAGTACGCTGTTCCAGGAGGTGTGCAGAATGCTGGGAATACGCAAGACAAGAACAACTGCATATCACCCTGAAGGAAATGGAATGGTGGAGAGGTTCAACCGTACGATGGAAGCCATGATTAGAAGCCTGATAGGAGAAGAACAGGACAACTGGGATAAAATCCTACCCCTCACCCTGATGGCCTACAGATCCAGCGTGCAAGAGACTACCCAACAGACACCACACATGATGCTGTTTGGAAGAAAGATGACAGTCCCGTTGGCACTTACCATGTCTGAGTTACCCACTAGCCTAGTGGAGCAAGACGAGCTGCAGCACACCTGGGATCTCCGGGAGAAATTGGCCAAAGTCCACCGACGGGCCCGAGAAGTCACCGGCCAGGCGATGCGATGTCAGAAACTGCAGCATGATCGGGGAGCAGTGGGTCACCGGAGCGACGTGGGAGACCTAGTTTGGCTAATCACCAAGGTTAGGAAACAGGGTAGAGTTGCCAAGTTTGAACACAAGTGCAAGGGGCCCTATACCGTGGTCGACTTGATGGCCGACGTGACATACCGAATGGAAGACAAGAAAGGAAAGAGAACAGTGGTCAATGGAGAGAGGCTGATAACCTTTGTCAAGCCGGGGGATTGGTATAGCACCGATGGAGTCGAGGATGAGCCGAGAGAACACGAGATAGCGACATCGGTAGACTCCGAAAGTGAGGACAACAGACCCGACGTGAAACCAGAAAAAGAGAACTCCCAGAGAACCTCAGGGCGGAGAGAAAGAAGAGCTCCGCAGCGCTATGGGTGTACATAGAAAGTGAAGAAAACCAGGTGATCTAAGGCAGAGCGAAATTGTATAGAAGTGTGAAGAATGGAGAAAGACAAGACACTGAAATTCGCGCTACAGAATACGTGTGTACTGGCTGTGTCGGCTGGTAGCAGGGGAAACGGCAAGACTAGCAAGCAACAAGGATGACTCCTACAACCCTGGATCACGCTGGCATCAACTCAAAAGCTAATACACCGTGAGGACTGAAGAAACAGAAATATTCGTCTAGCTGGAGGAGAAGTCATTTCGAAGAGTGAGAAGAATGCCACTTAGTAAATTACCAAATCCGAAATTGTGTACACACCCTCGAGACACCTTTTAGTTCAAGAATGGTGATTTCTTCCACTTGAAGTGGTGACAAGCCGCCTGAGTACCAGCAGGAAAAGACGATGGAGAAGAAATGTCCAACAGAAAGTCCTTATGATGACACCTGGACGAAATGGTTGCCATGAAAATGACAAGTACAGGCACCCTAAAGAAAAAGTCCCAGAACAATCAGGAGATTGTAGCGTAAAAGAAGAGGGGGAGTAGAGTGAGAGCATCACTCTGACCACCAAGAACAGCGAAAACAGAAAAATCTTCGAAGTACGAAGTAGAGAGGAAGAAAACCTTGAAGTGAAAATCCCAGAATTGACTTACAGCGACAGAACACGGTGATCGGGAAGAAATGGAGGGGCTCTGGCAAAAAGAAGTTGCTGGAGTGGTGAATTGGAGGCGCTCTGGCGAGAAGAAGTTGCTGGAGTGCAGAAAGAAGTAGCTGGAGTAGAGAAGAATTCGTAGAGTGGCGAAATGTGTCGAGCGCTGCATCGAGTGTTGACAGGCCGAGCGAGAACTTCTAAGTGCAGACCCAAGGGGTTTCCCCGCACATGAGAGGGAGTCCCCGCGTGACGTCCGACAGCGACCAAGCTTGACCTAGTTGCCGTACAATGGAATTTGCTGTGGGCTAAAGTCTGGAAATAATCTCTGCGTGGCGAAATAGAAACTAAACCAGCCAGCTGAGAGCAGCCAAGCGGTAACTGAATAGTGTTGGAACACGGAGACTGGAGAATAGAAGAACTCGGAGAATTTCGGCCGTACCAGTGCGAGATGGTCACAGAAAAACATCACAGGGCAACAAGTGTCGCAGAGAGGTCACCTGCGGGCCAATCAGCTGTCTCCAGGGGTGCCACACCCCCGGAAATACGACACCACTTCAATCAGGTTGGCTTAGATAACGGCCATTCTACACTTATCGCTTGAGCGAACCACAACACCTGTAAACAATCTCCGAGGAAATCTCTTTTAATCCAACTGTGAACAGCGCCATCCATCGTAAATAGAGACAAATTGGCCTATCCCCACTCACACCCGCTCCGCACAGAGGGACATTGTGAGATCTGTAAGAGGAATTACTGTGATGTTGGGCGCCACATGTTAGACCTACACGATGGCAGAGGAATCCATGCATGGAGATGCCTTAGTTATAGAACGGGACCCGGAGAGCTATGCACCTTCGTGGATTGCAATTTTACTGAAATGAGGATGCATTATCTAAAGCACCACGCCTGATGAGCTTGATGTAGTACAAGTAAAGTGGAAGAAGGGGTACTACACTGCGGAAGACGGACACATTGTACCAGATACGCCATTCTACCCCTCCCAACACCCGTTCTCCGCCGTAGACGATCCAGCTTTTCTTGCTCGCCGATCGGAGCTCGAAGAAGAGAGGCAACCAAGGCCAGAGGCGGTCCCAGGCATGCAGTCCCATGGTGCAAATCAATTCGGCAAGTGGCATGTACCAACAAGAGGCCAAAAGATGGGAGATTGAAGCTCCACCACGGAAGCGCTCGAGAACACCCTCACCCCCTCGTTCCTGTAGGAATTCCCGTGAAGATAGACGGAGGGGCGCGGACGGCGAAGGGTCGCACTACAGTTATGGCGGCGGAGATAACCGACCTCATGGCCGAGAACCAGGAGCAGCAGGGGACTACCCTCGAGACGACCCACCCCGCAGAGAACAGCCAGCCCAAGTGCGCCTTGAGGCCAACGCTGACAGGGCCCGGCAGGCTGAGAAAGAGAGGGTTGAGTTGGCCCAGCGACTTCAGCGCCTCGAAGAGGAGCTATCGCGATGCATGCAAGATGTGGAAGACCAGTGGCGAGAAAAATACAGCGCCCTCGGAGAGAGGCACAAAGAAATGCTGAAGTTGAAGGGGGATATGTCCCAGAAACTCGAACGGCTGGAAACGCAAGAAGCGATCGCCGAAAAACAACATCAAGAATTGAGCCAGCAGTGCAGGGCGCTGAACGACACAGTCACCCTACATTCCCAAGCCGAACAGAGAGCCCTATCGTCCCGACTTGCAGACGGCCAAACGATACAATGTCTTCGCAGACAGGTCAATGGCATTCGACAAGAGATGGCCCATTGGGCGGTGGCCGAGGCGGCGAAAAAAGCGGCTAACAACAAGAAGAAAATCGAGGAGATCCAGACTAAGTTGGCCGACGCCCTATGGAGGGTCGAGGAGTCCGAGGCACGAGAGGTGCAGTTGGGTGACCAGCTGAAGGCTGCGGAGGCGGACAGCGAGAGCTACCGAAAGTGGGGCGAGCAGTCCTTGGAAGAACTCCGGCTGGAGAAAAATGCGAATAAAGAAGCCACGAGAGTGTCCATGCAGGCCACCCACTACCTCCTGGAGGAGAAGTCGACTTTACAGAGACAGGTCACTGCCGTTCGTCTAGAGGCCAAGGAGGCCCGCGACTTAGAGCAGCAGTGCAAGCTGGAAATTGACCACCTGCAGTATGGACTTGATCAGCGTGAGCAGCAGCTTGCAGCCGTAGAGGACGAAATCCGTCAAGTCCGACAGGCGTCTACCGGAAAGCAGGAAGAAATTGACGCGCTTACGGCGGACTTTGCGGCCATGAAACTACAGTGGGAAGAGCTCAGCGGGGCTCGCGATCCCAAACACCAAAGGGTGGTGGGAAGCACCGAGACCCTAGCGCAGTTCCCACCAATCCAGGACCGAGAAATCGAAGAAGTTCAAGTTCGGCAAACGATTGCAATCGCCTATGACATTCGAGCTGTCCAGCGGGGTGAGATTACCGATCTCCACCGTCGTATGCCCGACTTTGGGAACGTGTTAAGTACTACCATCTGGGCCACCACAGCAGAGTTGATGAAATGTTTCGAGGCGTTTACCAAGCAGCGCATATAGATGCAGCAAAGAGAGCTATCGAACAAGAGGCCTTCGAGCGAGGAGTACGGGAGGGCATGCGACGACAGAAGGAGTTGGATGCTGCCACGGTGGACGGTGTCATCTACATCTCCGAGCTTGAGTAGTGAAAACCAGTGAAATTGACTCATAGCGCTAGAAGCGACCCAAAACTGTCTAACGCCTGAGCGACCACCCTTTGTTTATTTTTTATTTTTATTGTGATCGACGCGTGACATCAGCTACCCAGTAAACATGCCGATGGTAATCCAACCATTGGTGCGACGTTGGGCCAACGTACTAATGTCCGCCTGCCCCAACATCGGGCCAACGCTGGCAAATTCTAAAAATAGCATTTCTGTGATTATCCAGTTGCCAAAAATATGGTTGGCATGCCAACCGTTGACCAACATTGGCCCAATGTTGGAATGATGTTGGCATTATGTCCCCAACATTGGCCCGATGTTGGGGCAGGTGGACATTGGTACATTGGCCCAACGTCGCACCAATGGTTGGCAGATGGTTGGCCCAACATTGGCCCATCGTCGGCCCAACATTGGCATGTTTATGGTGATCTTCGATGTCTGACTCCCAGGTAGCCATCCACTCTACCTCGTGAGACGCCTTCAATCCCTACATTCCGGCGCTGGAGTACCCAGCTGCAGCGGTCAAATCCCCGACCTGCCTGCTACTTCTATACAACCTATTCCATCCATCATCCGTGGCGCTGGATATACCAGTCACGACGATTTGTGCTCATTCCATGGATATTTACCAGAAGTGCCAATCTACTACGTCAATCGTCTGTGGCGACGGATTATCAAGTCACGACGATTTTGTGCCTTATTATTGGATTATTATTGAAGCTGACTATTCTATGGACTACCGGACCTATGTGCCATCCCTGACGTCCCAGGAAGGAATCTGTGACCAAGGAGAAGTTTTAACAGAGTGACACTTGTGAGATTCTGAACTATGCTTGTGTGTCGAAGTCGTTCACATTTTAGTGTACTTAAGATAAGCGAACATTATTGAGACCTTAGCGACACAACAGCTGGTAGCAATAACGTGAGTAGTAAACTGTATTGCATGATTTTGACTGTTTTATATTGCCATATTTTATCGATATTTTAATGGTTCTTAGAGTACTTTAAAGGAATTGTTTTAAATCAAGAACATTTAGTCAAGAGTTAACGTTGAACGTTTATTTAGAGAGAGTAACTTATTTTTAATCAGTAGTCACAGTAGTTCTTTTTGGTGGTCCGCTCTAATGCAAAGGTCGTATTCTATGTAGATATTGAAAAGTTGCAGATTGCATGTCTTGTTGTGAGCGATAATGGAAGTAACCAAATTGAGCGATAATTGGGAGAGTTGGACCGGAAGTCTGGGACTCAGCCACTCTCTCGGGTACTGTGTACTGTGAAAGTTGGTGTTTGACACTGTGTGTTGTGGCCTGAGACGTCACTTGTTTACACTGGTTAAGAACAGTAGAGTTTAGACTTTTTGAGAAAGAATTCTTGTTAACGTTCGAGTTACGTTGGTTTACCCGTTTTTTGGAACTTTTCAAGTAAGGAATCGAGGACGATTCAGAGCAAGTCGGGGGCTGTGTGGCGGATTGGCCCCAGGGCTGAGAAAGCGGCCACGTCCGCCACTAGCGAGTTATTGTGAACATCCTCCTCAGCTGATTATTGTAGACCCGAGTTTGCAACATTGTAAATAGTTTTTGGAATAATTGTAACGTAGCGCTCGTGCAGCTTGGCAGACAACTGCCGCGCGTGCTATCCAGGGGTTTGGCGGGAAATTAGAATAGAGCGGCAATTGAGTCAGTCTAGGGAAAGCTTGCAGACAACACAAGTCTTAAAATAGTGGTTGAGAAGTGAACTAGTGTTTGAGTAACGGAGATAGTACAGATCAGCTAGATGACTGGAATTAGACTAACCAGGGATTAACTACAGAAAGATCAAGTAACTACATGAACGACCCAGCTGACCAACCGATTACTATGTGTGTTTAGAGAGATTACTGGATATATTGTGTTAAGAGCGACGAATAATGGTTCACACGACAGCGTGCTGTTTACAGCAGGACTTATACCAGTGAGATCAACAATTAAAAAACTTTTGTGGAGTATAGATAGTGGAGTCTGTGTTTACATGAGATGGAGCTACTGTGTTGGAGCTGTTATTGTTGAGAAGCGACGGCGGTTTGTATAACTCATCTTTGAATTATTAAACTATACTGTTGATATTTCTATTTCCTTGTCCCGTTTTCACTCTACAACACATCCATTTCCCAAGCTGACGCTAAATGCTATCACAGGTTGAGAGAGCTAACTGAGCTATTATTTATTAAGAAGTAGAATTAAGAACTCTTTTATTTGAGCAATGTGATTCTGTATGTTAGTCGGATCCCTCCTTCGGCCTAGGACCTATACCGCTACATTAGTAATTTTCCTTCCTATACTGAAAAATATACTTTATATCCGCTTAAAATATTTTATATATTTGAAAACTTCATGCTAAATTAAAATAAGGAAGGCACGATTTTCGGCGGCAAAGGCAACATTTATATTATAACCAATCAGAATAGAGAATTATATTCAGTCCAGCCTCAGGATTTCGAGCACGGCCGTCCTCACCATAAACATTTCAAAACTGCTTCCCAGATAGGTGCGGCTTGAGGGCCTCGCCGATAAGAAAATACTATCATCAAAAACTTGATATCTTAATGTTTTCTAAAATAATGAAATAAATGTTTCAGAAAATTTGAAAAGGAAACTGTGTTTGAGAAATGTACATGTCCAGTATTTCTAAGGTATCCGTCAATATCAGATCATCTGTGTACACAGCAGACAGATGAAATACGCCGATGCCCGGCTCCCATGCATTTCATTTCTTACATTTATATGGCAAGCAAATATTTAAAATTCAGTGATTTTTAAATATTTAAAAATGAATTATAAATATTTAAAAATGAATTATAAATATTTAAAAGTGAATTATGAATATTTGAAAATGAATTTCAAATATTTAGAAATGATCATCATTTTCAAATATTTATAATTCATTTTTAAATATTTAAAATTCATTTTTAAATATTTATAATTCATTTATAAATATTTAAAAATCACTGAATTTTAAATATTTGAAAATGAATTATAAATATTTGAAAATAAATTATAAATATTTGAAAATGAATTTTAAATATTTAAAAATGATTTTCATATATTTAAAAATAATCATCATTTTCAAATATTTATAATTCATTTTTGAATATTTATAATTCATTTTTAAATATTTGAAATTCATTTTTAAATATTTATAAATCATTTTTAAATATTTATAATTCAGCATGATTTATAAATATTTAAAATTCTAAATTATTAATATTTATAAATGAATTTTAAATATTTAAAATTAATTTCAAATATTTGAAAATATTTTCAAATATTTAAAAATGAATTATAAATATTTATAAATGCCTATTTTAAACCACTTTGGCTTGCCATACATTTATGAGGTTTACAAATGACATGCACGTGACGAGTTGAAGCATTTTCACCTAGAATAGAGACATCCAATCCCCTTTAAAATGATATATTAAAGAAGTGAACTTTTTTCCCAATCTTTTCATTGTTTATTGTTTTAAAAGCATTGTAGTATCATAAGTATGGTCTGGCATACGCCACCGGCTCAAGTCTAGTCTGCTGTCACTGTCAGACTGTGCGTGTTAATAATGCTGGCTAATCGACTGGTCCCCCCAGTCTATGTCGAACCCATTAATCGTGACGTCATCGATAGTTGTGCACAACACGCCTGCTATGAGAATGGCCTCGTCCGCAAGGACGTGCAGACAGTTAATGTATGTTTTTGTTTTGATAGAACAGCAAGTATTTTTGAAGAGTAATGTTTGTGAGTCAGATACATATTTTGTAGTATGTAAAGTTCGTTTGTGTGTGCTGTCGTATTTGCTCGGTCGCATAGATAAAACATTTTGCTAATGACAACATGATGTTGAATGACGATCCTCTTCTCAATTTCTGAGTCTGACTTTCAATTATATACAGGGGCGGATACAGGCCTGGATTTGACTGGTGCCAAAACTGAAAATGGCCACCGGAAACCGTAGGTGCTCGGCACTAGCGGCCGGGGGTTTGGGGGCCGCTCAAGGCCCCCAGAAGCCCAAGGGGTTTTCGACGCTCTGAGATGTATTCTCAGCCATTCGTGTCACTTAAAATTATAAATTTTATTGACTTGCTTTTCAAAGAATTTCATTTTATTTCTAGCATTCCTTAGCCAGATACTGAACCACTCATTACTCGCTACTGATCTTTAGAATGGATTTCATAATAAAAGGCTAATTTATGGGTAAAATAATTCTTTATTTCTGAAACTGTAGTGATTGCTTACATATTACACTTCACATGCACTAGTGATTACCTCTAAAAACCTCCTTAAAATATCCCAATTACTTGTTTTTGATTACCCAATCAGCCATCAAACAGTGGGCAAACAAATGAAATTAGATCTTGTCATTGTCCAATCAAATAAAAGTTTATTTTCAAATTCCTCTTTCAATTCTTTAATGCCCACATGGTTAGAAAATATGGTTCACAAAATGTGCCCCAGGGATGGGGATAACGGACTAAATAAATGTGCCCTAGGGGTTGGGACTATGCTAAATAGGGCAGAAGGTCAGAACACAATTCACCCCCCCCCCCCCTCCCGTCCAGGGGATTCAATTAACTGATGCATTTACCTAGTTAATCCTTAATACACTCCATTCAAAACTGGCAAAAGAGCCATATATGTTGACCGGTATAATCTACCATTAATGTTACAATACTACCTCTTAATACTGTTCATGATTTCCTAAAAATCTGATCCTTGAAATGTTTATACTCTTATACCAAGTTCCCAAAGTCATCTTCTACTTTAAAGTGAAGAGGTGACTTCAGTTATCCAGCTGCGGAATGACTCGCAACACTCCAACCATGGTTGCTTGGTGCTTACCAGCGCTCCTAGCGGCAAGTATAATCACGTGTTTGCTAGGGATTGATAATCGTCTCCACAGGGAATTACTATCTCCCCTGGCCGATATCTGCCGCCTTTATCAATTCCCCATGGAGACTAATTATGTCCGGCGAGAACAACGTACAGTTGACTGCCTCCTCTTCCTATATCCACCCGTCCCAAGGTTTCTTTTAAGGAAATCTATCCGGGGCATGATGATCTCAAACTGCCTGTCTAAAAAGTGGTGGTGTGAACAGGCATGGATCAGCTCGCGGATTTGACCGGTGCCAAACATCCACTTTTTGAATTGAGCGGTGACTTGTCACCGGAATCACCTGTGTGGATCCGCCGGTGATATACTTCCACTTCGCCTATCCTAGGTATTCATGATTCAGAGCACGTTTCGGGGTTTTACTGTTAATTACAGTCTCAATTTTAGAATTGACGTCATTCTCCGATTCTCAGCCAGAATTCAGAAATGTTTTGCTTACTTCATCAGAAACTTAGATGAAGAGAATATGGATTGGTCGCCACAGAGCAATTACCATTAGGCCCATTGCAAAGTCCTGAACACACCTAATCTCAATTCAGTGTTACGTAATTTGTTTGCATTATAGAGGAAGTTGATCACGCACATGCCTAGATCCGAGCATTTAGAAAATCTGACTTGCGCCAAGAAAACTGGGCGCTCATATTAATAGGCTTTAACACCCCCTAAAACCAGTCAGTTTGTATCCTACCTTCTACCTTGGATGAAGACTCATGCCAGGAGTCACTGACTGGCAGCAGCGCAAGGTCACTTGGGAACAAGGACCAATCAGGACTCTTGTATTGATTACATTACAGAGAAACCTGATCTCCACCATCAGCTGGGCATCACATTTGGGCTAATAGGCCTGACCCGCTTAAGAGGGTGCTGCAGCTTATATAGCTGAAAGTGAGTCAAACAGCTGGCTGGCCCCCACTAGGTACTGTACTGCCAGAGTGCTCCCAAGTTACAAAAGTCCAGATATTTCCAATTAGACTATAAAGAATTGAACAAAACTTGCTGAGTGTAATGCTTAGGTTATACTGGTACTATATATGAAAAAATTGTAGTCTCAGTATTACATATTTTAAGTAACACTAGCTCAAAATGTAGGACCTAGCTTAACTTAGCCATATAGGATGTGTAGAAAACTACCTGATGAATATTGTGAAATGCTCCCCTTCTACTAATTATTCATTTGGTTGCTTTTAAAATGAGTTTATGCCTGTATATGTATGGTGGGGGGAGGGGGGGTCTCAACTACTAGACAGCATTTGTAGAGACTTGCCCTATCAAGCCTGGTCTCCCCATAGTCAGCACTATTCAGGGTGATCCCTTGAGTGTTATGTCCAGCTGGATTTGCCATTTACAATGTTTTTATAACTGTTTTATTGTTTGACGACAGATTTATAATCAAGTTATACTGTATGCCTATGGTGAGAGGGATCAGTACATGTCCACACAGGTCAAGAATGGATATGTTACTATTTCTTCTCGGTCAGTTCAAAAGCTACAAAACTTCTTAAAACTTGGAGGGGTTTTGATAACTTGGCAGAGAAAACTTGATTTGGTGAGCTTATGTCAGGCTGCTCACGAAATCAGTATTGAAATAGACCCAAATAGGTTTCTGGAGGAAAGAGAAGTGGTCATTGGAGTGATAGAGGTTCCATAACGAGTGGATGGAAAGAGGAGGAATCTTGCACGAGTGAGTGATTTTGTGTCTTGGGACGAGGCTTGCCGAGTCCCAAGACACAAAATCACTCACGAGTGCAAGATTCCTCCTCTTTCCATCCACGAGTGATAGAACCTGTTTCTCCCACGATAAAAAGGAGAAATTTAAACGTTTTACCGTGAAGTTAGCTAGCTAAACTAGGTCAGCCAAAGGTCACCCGCGCACTAGTTCAACAATGGTAATACGCGTTTGTTGTGACGTGCACCGTTTGTTTCCCCAGAAACTGGCGCCAGATCACGTACGTGACGCTTGTTCGAATGCACGCGCGCTATTGTTAGGTCTACCTTTGACCCAGCAGCAGTGACCTCTTGATTGAAATTGAGGGATCTGATTGGACAATTACATTAGTTTGACCTTTTGACCCCGTTGAAGAACACCCATTGGAGACCACAAATCCTTAACTGTAAAATACACCTCAGAGTGGGAGAAAAACAGTTCTTACAGTCACATATATCTTTCTACACTCATCTTTTTAAAATTCAACAGCCCATGTGGTCTCTACATAAACTTAAATCTTGAGGAACCATGAATAATAACAATTTCCATCGTTTTGTATCATTTAAAGTCATTTTTGTGGTAAAAAAGCATTAAAGTATAGAGAAGAGTAAACTCTTCTAGCACTCTCCATGGTGAGTGGTAGTGGTCACTGCTACTGGGACCTGGAACCTGAATAAGTAACCTCCACACATGCTGCTTGCCACACCAAGCACCATCTAGGGTGATGCACATGCTAATCAGGATCACTCCTATTAGGGAGCTATTAGTTGACGCTGGTTGAGGCTAGCATAGTCAGGTTGGCCGGCTGGTTTCGAATCCACTTGTGTTTGGTCATTTGAGTTTCTATATTAGTCTACTTCTGTCTTTGTTTCAAAAAAATCCACTGTCTGGTGCCTGTTTGGTGCAATTTTAAAGTTGAGGCTGTCAGCATTGCAGATGTCACATAGGCAATTGCTGACGTATGGCGTACATGAAGGGGAAACCCCCCTGCTGCAAAACTAAGCAAGCAGTGAACGCGCTGCCCCACTTGAAAAATAAGATGCACAAAAGTGCAGAAATATGGGAAAGGGCAGTAAATCATAAAAAAATTATGCCAGACCTTGTTATGTATTTAATCTTTCAAGTGGGGCAGCTCATCTGCACACGTTCACTGCTCGCTTAGTTTTGCAGCAGGGGGTTTCCCCTTCATGTGTGCATAGTAAACGTCAGTCATTGCCAAGTGGAATCCACAATTCTGACCACTTCAACTTTAAAATTGTGCCAAACAGGCACCAGACAACATATTTTTTATTTTAAATAAAGACAGAAGTAGACAAATATAGAAGGTAGGATAAGAACGTGACTGGTTTTTATTTAGGGAGTGTTATAGCCTATAAATATGAGCGCCCAGTTTTTTTGGCACAAGTCAGATTTTCTAAATGCTCGGATCTCTAACGGTGGTGGAGGCTAATAGACATAGCATATATAGCAAACATCGGCCGGTGCCACTGATAGCACATGCCAAGAATGCACCTCTTGAATGGTTCTCGTCAACACCTAGCTAGGAGTTGTGATGAGGCTGTTGAACAAGATCTACTTTATTCTGTGATTGACATTTATGGTCAGAAACTCTACAACTGTATTTTTTAGCAGAGAGATGGTGATTCTCACAAAATAAGTGTTTGCCCGTGGGACTGTCTATACTAGTCATGGATATCAACCACACAATTTTTTAGGTTACTCTGAACTTCTAAATGTCAGTATCAAGGTGGCTTATGGGGTTGATTTGTGAATATAGGGTCATCTAAATTTTTCACGTATGTCAAAGCCTACACCCTTTTCCTCATAATTAGACCAACTGTAAATGTCTAGGTCATAAGTGAGCTGAGTTAGAAGCCAACTATCACAGAATCTCTCTTATGCATGTACACAATCAGGAAAGGGTTTTGGCTTTTTTCTCAATATTGAATTTCTCATAAACATATTCAGTTCAAACTTGCATTTTGGGTATGAAATTCAAACGTTTGCTCATAAGTTTGCAGGTTTATAGCTAAGAGTATATAAAATTGTGTGGTTGATATCCACATATAGACAGTGCCTGGGGCAAGCACCTATTTTGTAAGAATCATCATCTTCTGCTAAAACATACAGTTGTCGAGTTTCTGACCATAATGAAAAGCAGGGTAAAGCAATTTGTGTCTTTGTTCCTAAGTTATACAAAAGTTGAAAAATGCACATTTTGTCATCATTTTCAAACAACATTCTGAAAAAAATGGTTATAAGATTTAATTGAACCACAAGAATTTAAAAAGAATATTGGAAGTTGGTACCTTTCCCTCTGTATTGGCATTTCCCTTTTCCGTGATTGTGGATAGGAGCTCCGCTAGAAATCACTACTTGTATATGCACATTTTTCAGATATTTATCCCTCTTATCTTACCCCCTGCTGTGAGGGTACTTTTTGTAATGCTTCATTTGGGGTTGGCACCAGTACTCTATTACAATACCAAATATCAATGTTCAATAGGAAAAAGTATTGTATCGTTTAAGATCTGTTTTGATTAACGAACTAAAAGTGACTTATCTGCTTCCTGGACATCTCCACACATAGTTTGCTATTTGTTATCGAAATTTAATTATACCACTGGGAGACAAAAAGTATTATAAAGATATCATATTGTTAAGGAGATATCAATATTGTATTGTATGGCAAAGATTTTAAAGGTGCCAATCCCTCGGCTGCACTTCAGGATTTTTTTTTGCATTAAGGCTGAATAGCCATATGAAAGCAGGATAGAGGAAAAACTGAGTCGAGAAAACCACCCCATGAGCTACCTTGATGAATATCCCCATTTGAATAGGAAAAACAGTCATCAATCCCATTTCTTACCTGAAACCACAGTTGACATAGCTTTTCATTCACTTGAAGCAGGGCACGACATCTACTTTTGCGCCGACTTGCCCGGTAGGGCAAGTGAGATTCAACTTTCACTTGCCCCACTCAAACTTTCACCTGCCCTTGAAATAATTGTATGTTTTATGTTTCATTTAAAACCAAATAAAACATGGTGGTAGCATGTGAAAGCATGTTTTCTAGGACAAGCTTAGGTGCCAGACCACAAAACTTGCACACATTCTCAAAAGTAAACCCGAAATATTTACAGCACACTTGCCCAGTGGGGCAAGCAAGATACAGTGTTCACTTGCCCTTCAGCAGTAATTTACAAATTCTACTTGCCCAGGGCAACGGGGCAAGCACCAATGTCGAGCCCTGTGAAGTTATTGGATCTGGTCATATATCACTGTTCAATTACTGCAGTCTGGTATTCCCATTATCCCTATTTTTCAGGTCATTAGGAAGGATACTCCGAGTATCCTCAGTGCAAAGTATTGCTGCAAGGACTTATGGAAGTATCGCAGGAAATAGTAACATTCTCAAATTACATGAAAGAGGAATATTTCAAACAGTATACCCCGAAGAAAGGTAAGGTAGTTGATTCTGTTGCTCGTCCAGATTTAGCTACTCGGCTACTTCAAATCTGCCCATGGTAGTTTACACTTCAACTATGTCTTAGCCTGGACACTAGCTGTTAAAATATATATGGGCCTTGGCCACTTTCCTGACATTGGGCATCCAAAAATGGGCAGTGATAAAAATTAAGGGGTCCTTACAATTTATGGTTAATGTAGTAATTAATATATTCAGTTTGCAATCATAAACATATTTACTTCATCCTCTTACTTAAGTATTGCCTTAGTATCAAAATATGAATGGAAATTTCTCAAACGGTATGCTTTTAATTGACACATTCTGAAATTTCTGAGAATGACAAAGATATTTGGCTTTCCTGATATATATTTTAAAGTTTTTGGGTTACCATATAAATCCCATGCACTTGTTTGGCCCTGCTCATAATCCAAGAAAATCATATGTTTGCATTTGCATGACCATGCCTCTGAAAAAATGCCCCAATTTCAAACAAGCCGTACATTGTGTAAATTACATAACTATGATATCATTGATATTAGGATGGAAATGTGTAAAATCTGATCAAGTGGTGAAATGGCTACCTCTCAGCTCAACAATGTATATATTGGCATTTTCCTGCACCATTCCAGCTCCCCTGATCTCCATCGGGCCCTGATCAGTAACCCTCAGTGTATCTACTGTGGCTTTGACCCGACTGCTCCCAGCCTGCATATAGGCAACCTGCTGGGCATCATTGCCCTGCTGCACTGCCAGAGAGGAGGACACAATGTTATAGCACTGGTAAGACTTCTTATTACAGTCACATTTGGAGGCTACACATGGTACAATTTATTTAAGAAAATAGTTGCGTGTACAGAGGGTATTTGAGGGGTTCAATGAAACCCCTTATCACACCCTCTTTACAACTCAAGTGTTTATTTTCTTGCTAAGACTTGTCACTTTTCATTAATCTTGCTTAAAAGCAATGAGGTATATCTACCTCTGTGTTACAATGAACCCTCTGCCATTAAGTGCTGGATTAACCCTGGATCTAGTAAGGCTTATCATGTTTACAAGAGTCCAGTAGCAAACTGCTTGGTGCAAGTTCTCATCATAAAAGCTCCACAGCATCAGCATCACACCACATTTATGTTAGAATATTGGATAACTATAGTAACTCTTCATTTTAATATGGTAATGGAGAAAAAGATGATTTGACATTAAAAGTGAGGTTTGTTTGTGATCCTGTTTCCATCTTTTTAAATGGACTTTCTCAAGAATTACTTTCACTTGTGGTTTGCAGTTGGGTGGCACCACTGATCAAATTAGAAAGTCGTTTTTTATGGACATCCTCAATAAATGATTGACACTTTCTTTTTCTTTGTTTTTTGTAGTTAGGAGGCGCCACTGCTCAAATTGGGGATCCTAGTGGTAGAACGACAGAGAGGGCGCCACTTTCAGCGCTGGACATTAGTAAAAATGTACGATCCATACGGAACAGTCTGGACAGAATCTTCACCAACCATGAGTTACATTTCTGGGATGGAAGGAAACATCTTCCTCCGATTCAGTAAGCAGTACTTTCTTCCATCACTCGTTCAAGTAAAATAAAAGAATAGTATTAAAGAAGTGGCTGATTGTTGTTATTTCTAGATTTTTGGAAGGAATGAACTTAGGTTTACTAGATAGTTAATATGGGTGTGGTTTTGATTATCTACAGTTTTTAACAGTTTTTCTTCAGATATGGTCCAGAAATTGTTCTTGTCACAAATGTATCATCAATTTAATTGTGACATTTTGGGCACTTAAGGCATGAAAGCGGATAAGTATAGCTTATTAGTTCCTCTATAGCAATAAGCTGCAAATCTTAAAGAGAAATAAATAGGGTTGGGAATCGGTCGCAATTTTATGGTCAATAATTGGTTGCAGCAAATTGATTGATTAGCGATCATATTTGATTCTTCGCACATTTTCAGTAATTGGAAACTAGAGGTCTAGAGTGTAAAAAACTAAGTGATAATCTATGACAATTGCTTGCTATTAGCACCCTCTCTAAATTAATTTTGAAGTGTTTTTGGAGCTTAGTTTAAAAGCAAGAAAGCTGATAACTTGCCAGTCATTTAGTTCAATTTTTCATCGCTAGGTGTCACCTATTCCAATTATTATCAATTGCCAGTTTTGTAATCGATAAATCAGTGGAAAAAAAACAATCGATCGATTATCAATTGTAATTGATGATCAGCCCAAAACTAGAAATAAACAACAATATTTTTAGTCATTTTGATAATCATTGATATGATATGTCTTTCTCTTGATATCTTGAAAGGTTTTGTAACCAAAAATATTTGTCTTTTAAAAACTGAAAACTATATGGTTGCCTTTTTTTTTTCTTTTTAGGATACTAGATAATGCAGATTGGTACCATGACAGAAATGTGGTGGAGTTTTTAAGTTCAGTTGGCAGACATTTCCGCATGGGAACTATGCTCTTAAAACAGAGGTAGGTTTTGCATGCTTTGAATCAGATTCTAAACTTACAACCTTATATTAACAGTGGGGTCACAATTTAATAAAGGAAGTTTGTTATAAAGAAAGGAATTTTTTAATAAAAAATATGAAAAAGTTAATCATCATAACTCATAAGTGCATGTCTTAATTTGGTATATATACATACACCTGTCAAAAGATATCCAGATTATGGGGGTTCTTTTGTTTTGGAGGAATGGGGGATCACTCCTGCCAAAATCTCAATGAAGTATGATACAAGTTGGCCATTTTGCACATTGAGAGGTTGAGGGTAGCTTGATGCCATTTATACCCCACCTAGGCTAGGTCATCTCGGGAAGCTTGTCCACAGCTTTATGAGGGTTATTGAGCTCAATCTATATCTACCCCTTCAGCTTTTCCAACGCCTTAGGCCTAAGAAAAAAAGTTGTTTGTTTCCTGTAACCCTACCCTAACAAGTTTTTATTCCAAAAAATCCCTACTACCGCCCTACCAACTCCCAATCAACATAAAACATGCATAAAACACACATTTTAGACCAAAAAAATAATCAAATTTTATTTTTTACTGACCTACCTACCCTATTTTTTTCGGACTGTTACAGGAAACAAACACTTTTTTCTAGGCCTTACTAGGGCTTTTGAATATTGATCCTTGCCTTGTTGCCAGGGGCTTAGCAGGGAGTTAGAAACTGGGTGCCTAAAATTGGCAACTGCAAAATTTTGGGGCATCCTTTTTCTAGGGAGATCACAATGTACTTAGATTATAACCACAAACATGTGTTTACTTATTGAAATAATGCATGACATCCTTGTAAAATGTCATGGGGTTTATATTGAGGTGGAAAAATTCAGTTATATGCTTGAAATTGACATTTTAAGAGATTATTCACAAAAATATCTGACTCTCCTGAGGGGTGATTTTTGAGGATTCGGTTGTCCAAACGATGCCCGCTGCTGGCTAAGAGTATGCTGGTTGTTATTGTAGTGTACAGAGCCGCCTGCAGAGTACAGATGGCATGAGCTTCTCAGAGTTCTCCTACCAAGTCTTCCAGTCCTACGACTGGCTGCATCTTCTAAAACACAACAAATGCATGATTCAGGTGAGTTCATCAAGATCTTTTACCCCTCTAGAGTTGAGCATTCTTCATAAAGTTATCATCTCATTCTAGTTCTAATTTGTTTTGAAGATAACTTGGAAATGATGTATGTATTCACAATCTCATGAATATAGTGTGGTCACTTTGTTACAAGGTATTAAACTGGGTAAGGAACAATCAGGGTATAAAGAAATTAAAGATTTTTGTTTATAAAATTGTGTCTTTTCAAAATGTAGAAAAGAAAAAAGCCTAGTGTAGTCATTTTTTTATTCTTATGAATGAGGTCATTTCATTGTCTTGGCTTCATTGCATCAAGTTGATACTGTATGACACCATGATGATTGGTCTGATTATCGTGTTGTTGTTTGTGTACAGATTGGGGGTAATGACCAGACAGGCAACATAGTAGCTGGAGCCGAGCTCATCAGTAGGGTCACGGACAAACAAGTCTATGGTAAGCTACACATTCTTCTCCCATTTGTTTCTTGCTTGTCCATTTTCCCTTTTGGGCATGCTTTGGTGTTTCTAATTTGTCCGTTTTGATCCATGTTGTCCATGGCTCGAAATTAGATAGAGCCGGTAACCCAGGGCTCTCTTGAACTCTCCTTCACCATCCTCAAATTTCTGGGGGTAGCCCAAAGATGTACTGTATTATATACACAACACCTTTATGAAGATGCACTTGGGCTCCCTAGAAAAATCTTAGTTTCAAGCCCTGTTGTCTGTATTGAGATATTTAAATACCTGTTTTGTCCATTTTATTCTTTGTTGAGAAGTATTTGTTCCATTTTTCCAGGCCTGACAGTTCCTCTTATTACCAATAGTGCTGGTAATAAGCTTGGGAAGACCGCTGGAAATGCTGTATGGCTCAACCCAGACCAGACAACACCCTTTGACTTGTACCAGGTAAGGCAGGATGTGAAATGAGCCAGCCACTTTCTATATACATACTTAGGTTTCTTTTAGTGGAGTATCATAAAAAAAGGGAAGTAGGCTGAGATAGGGCACAGGTTCTTTTATTATTTCTGCAAAACTCTTTTTTTTATTTCATAGCAACACACACAAAAACAAACACATACTGGTACATTTAACACATACTATATGCCAATTTCTGTACAAAATTGGAGGATTATGGATTATGAGACAAAACTACTAAATGCTATGGGTACAGTTTCTTATCCAGTATATTGAAATAGTTTGTCCAGATTTGTCAAATGTTAAATGATTATGTCTACTTGATTTCTTTCGTTGCTTGTTTCAGTACTTTGTACGGCTGCCGGATGATGACATGGAGAGGTACCTCAAGCTCTTCACATTCCTCTCTGATGCTGCAATTACCGATCTGCTACAGGCACACAAGGTTGGTCATTTTAACCTATCATGCCTGTGGTGCCCAAATCCGCCTGACTATTTTGGTGATATTTCTCTAACTTAAGGTGATCAGTACCATTGCAACCTAGTTGAAAGCCCCATCCCAAAACATACCACACAGCAGCATAATCATATAACAAGGTGTATAAGGAATTTTCAGAAAATATTTGAAGAAGAAAGATTGATTCAAAATAAAACCACAACTCTCCTTCAAATATTTTGTGTGTTCATGATTAATTCCAAAATCATTTTCAAGAGTATCTAAGGTCCAGACAACAAAGATCAAGGAAATCTCCAAGTATGAACATTTAACCCATTCATCAGTTGCAGAGGTACAGAGAGGTTCAAGGGGTTCAAAGAATCCTCTTAAAGATTTAGGATATTGATTTTTTTAAACTAAGAACTATTCTCTAGTTTTTCAAAAAGCTAATGAGGTCTATATTGTAAAACAAACCTCTCATACAGAACAAACCCCCTATACAGAAGCACTGATACTTAACACAATAACTGTTTAAACTAGCTGGTAGGATATGAGATATATTGAGCTATAACTAACCCCTTTCCTTTTTGAAGATTTTTCAAGAGATGCTTTTGTTTCAGAATTATCACTGGGATAGAAATATTTTTAACCCAAAATTGGTAGGAGTCAGAATTGCAGAGTTTAATTTTCATCAAAATTTGTCTAAACTATCTGCACAAGAAGACAAAGAAAATGGCAGGTCATCAGGTTATTTTTCGAACCACCTATGGTTTAAGTTTGTGAAATAGGACTTTTTTGTCAGTTTTTCATAAAAATTGTACAAAGGAGTTACCCAATTGGTAACATATATGCCCATTGTTGAATAAGATATTATTTAGCATGGTAGCCCCGTTTTATTCATAGATGAATGCTCATACATGTTCTCTTGAAATGTGTCATATTGTCAGATTCAATGAAAATGAAAATCAGTGAAAAACATCCATCCATCCCTTAGAATACTATTTAGTATAAGCAGGTATAGTCATAGTGGTCTATACTTGATTAAAGTCTGTTTTTGTACTGATTTCTTTTCTAAACAGGCTTTGGTGACTGGTAAAATGTAGTATATTACTTAAGTTTGTCCAGTACTCAATACGCCTTACCAGTATTGAGTCCAAGAACAAAAGCCATAATTGAAAGGAAGTTTCTGATCTGTCTTACACTGTTCTGTTATGTGTGTTCTTCTGTACTTATAGAAAAGCCCGGAAGCCAGGAAGGCTCAGAAGAAACTAGCAGAAAATGTGACTTTACTCGTTCATGGGGGTATGAAAATCCTTTAGAATCCTTAGATATGTATACTGTGTTAATATTGAGGCAGTCTAATCAATGCCTACTTTGTGCACCCCTGGAGTCTGCATTCGTTGATTTATTTATTATCGTATGGCAGGTTGACATGAAAGCTTGCCATTCAAAACCAGATGGCAACAACTAAACTGCGCATCAAAGGCAGCTGCCTGCCAATCGCATTATTCTATATGCGCAAAATATAACAAGGTATACAGAATGTGTTTTGAAAAAAGTAATTGATTGTTCTTTTCATTGGTGAAGCTGAGTGAATTTGTAGTTTTTGAATGCATATTATTAGCAACTACATAAAGTGTTTGTTTACTTAAAACGCTAGTCACTGTTTGCAAAGGCAGTTATATTATGTGTTCTATTTCATTACCATCATTAGTAGTTTGTCTGTTGCTCATTAACTGTAATTGTGTAATTCTGTGTTTACCAGGTAGATACGAGATATATTTAAAGACATAATTATATATACTTTAAGACTGAAGGCTGGTTTGCCTTTACTTTTTTGTCGAACTACACATGTTGTCTCATTTCGGCCTGCATATTTGCTGTGAAATTATCCCTATGGCCACACACAGCCCTACCAGGGGATACGACTAAGGGGCAGTATCAATTCTCATGGCTATCCATGCATGATTTCAGAGGATGGCTTGTCAACTGCCAAGAAATGTACGAATGCGCTATACAGTGGGAAACCTGAAGCCCTGACAGCGCTGAGCCAGGGGGAACTAGAGCAGCTCTTCGCCAACGCCCCCACGACAGAGCTGCGTCTTGAGCCTGGCACTTCTGTTCTCAACACCGTCATGAGTGCACAGTGTTTTCATAGGGAAGGTGAGTTGTGAGGTTGCAAGAATATATATATATATATATATATATATATATATATATATATATATATATATATATATATATATATATATATATATATATATATATATATATATATATATATATATATATATATATATATATAATATATATATATATATATATATATATATATATATATATATATATATATATATATATATATATATATATATATATATGTGTGTGTGTGTGTGTATATATATATATATACTGATCTACATCAAGATTTTCTGTTACATTTAATGTTAACATACATATTAACCCTTATGCTTCTGGTGACTATTTTGGTCAATATAAAATGATGCAAAAAACCTGAAAAATGACTGAAACCCTGGCACAAGGGTACTCATCTGAGATTACTCAGTGAGATCTATCCAATGAATACCAACATGACAGGGTTTAGATGGCTTTCAAAAATCTTTGTATCCTTGCGCTTTGGACTAAAGTAGCCTCAGCATTGGAAGGGTTAAGACATCTGTCAGCCAATATATCTTTAAGTTTTAACTATAATCAAGTTTTGACTTCCTTGCTGTGTATATATTGATTTGATGAATTTTGATTTTTTCAGAGGATGCAGAACGTGTGATCAAGGCTGGGGGTGTATCAATAAACATGCAGAAAGTGAAGGAACCTGAGTTTGTATTGATACCTGGCCAGCATATTCTGCCAAATGGAATAACACTCATCAGAGTCGGTATGCTATTCTCATTTGATGTTCTCACTGGTGTGGTCACCTAACTAAGCTGTTTTTTTGAAATTAAAAGAACAGCCATTAATGTTCACGTCTGTAGTGTTCCGAAAAGCTCTAATTGTATAATAGGTAATTTTCTAACTAAATAAATTTGATAATCAGAACTCAACCTACAACTCTCCTTTGAATATATTTTTAATGTATGCTGAAGTGTAAATTTTCCTTTTTGACATTATAAGCTATAAAATGTTGTTAGTATAAGGATTTGTAGTAGCTTAAGTAGCTAAATCTGAACATGCAAAAAGTTTGTGATTGCTGTTACAGACAGGCATTTTCAAAATCCTTGCTAAAACCCTGATCCGTAGTATATAACTAATTCAATATAGAAAAGGAAAGAAAATTTGTTAATCAGAACACAACCTACAACTCCCTTCTGAATATTCTTTTAATGTATTCTGAAGTGTAAATTTTCCTTTTTGATATTATAGGCTATAAACATGTTGTTGGTATAAGGATTTGTAGTAGCTAAGTAGCTAAATCTGGAAGGGCATAAATTTTGAGATTGCTGTTTCAGACATGCATTTTCAAAACCCTGTCTAAGACCCTGATCCGTAGTATATAACAAATTCAATATAGAATTCTTTGCAAATGAAACTATTCTGCTTTTTGATTTCAGGAAAGAAGAACTACTACATAGTGAAGTGGCTGGACTTTGTATGAGATGTAGGAGGAGCAGCATTGTTACTGTACATACTCATCAGCATTGAGAGACAGGACTCCTAGAAACCAATCAGTCAACTACATGACTTACTAGTGCTTGGTGGAGGGTGCAGCAAGAAATGAACAACATGGTGCTAAATAGAATTTGGAATTGTTAGACCACAAATTGTTGGTCAGTCAACTACTGTGTGCATAATTATACTACCTCGGCTTGAAAAGTAGAAGTCGGGCAGAAAGATGAGTGCCACAGGAATCTGATCAAAGAGCTTGCTTGTGGCTGGTGATCACAAGAGGACAAGTGTCTGCAATCACTCAATGGTATGCAGGCAGCCAGGTTGTGTGGTGTGGATACTCCATCAGGAGCCATTCTCTTGACGTTGCTGGTCATGCTGCTGCAGCTTAGACAGCATTCATATATGTTATTGGTTCTGCAGACTGCTGAACTCTAATGAGGAAGCAGCAGTACTAAACTGCAGGAGTCACTGTTTGGAAATATAACTTAACGCAAATTATTCTTATTTTTTGAAACCTTTAATTTCATTTCCATATTTTTCAAAACAACGAGACAGTCCATTCTATTTGCCTCATTTTGTTAATTTTGTCATTTTGGACAAATTAATATTTATGGCATTCGTTGGTATGGAAGATAATCAAGTTGACCTAAAGGCAATGAGTAAATGTCCCAAGCGTAGGAATCTGATGACACATTGGAAGATTTATCATTGATTTGTGTTTTAGCTGGCGTATGCGTGAAAAGTGCCATGGATAGGCATCCATATGTAGACCTGCATAATGTGAGCATATTCACAACACACACATACGCACACACTTGCGCACACTAACACACACAAACACACACACAGGCAATCTACTTATAGCGGTCCTCATTAAATATGAGATATTGGAAATAAAATTTCCTTTGGCCACAAAAATGTTAGGTATGTCAGCTTATGATCCAGAGTTTCAATTGACAGTTTCTGCCATCAGAGATTGAATGTTGATTAGTCAGTAGCAACTGATGGTAACTTTCTCACATGCCATAACCAATACTCATATTTGTTATTCAGATTTTGGATTTCAAACTTAGTTCATCATAACTTCTTCTCCCTTTTTTGAGGGAGGAAAGCAGGGATCATCACTAGCCACTGGGTACTGGCAACTTTCTCATTTCCCTAAAGGCAAAAGAAAATGCATAGTATGCATGCCATACTAGTCTGCCCTAAACACTGTGTATATATGAGACAGCAGTATAAAGCTTTACCCGTTAATTCTTATGAGTTTTGCTTCTGAAAATCGAGGTTCATGTTAACAAGTCAGCTTTGCTGTATTGACCTAAGGTAAGACAAATCAATATTAGATTTGGTTCAGTTATGCTTTCTAACTTAGTTATGTGTTACATTGTTTACTATATTGCAGTGCTTTCATGTATGATTTCAAGCTTTCCTGACCACTTTTTACTTTTGCAATTGCATTTCACTGGTTATTATCTAAACTGTTGGTACTTATTTGCGGTACTTATGTGAATTATAATGTTTGACTGGTGGCTGTCTGTTAATGAGGTAGGCATACTTATATGACTATCCTAAAAGTTGTCAACCTTATTTTATTGTTTCACTGTTCATTAAGTGTTTTTCACTCCATGGGACATGTTTATTTGATTTCAAAGTGAGGCATGACAAGTGGATTTTTCACTTCTAGGGACATGTTTAGTGGATTTCACTGTGAGGTACTTGCTAACACTTATGCTGCTTGTTACTAATTTAGCCAATACAAAATGATGCAATAAAAACTGAAAAATGACTGAAAGCCTGGCATATGGGTACTCATCAGAGAACTCAGCAGGAGCTATCTAATGATAACCAATATGACAGGGTTTCAAAGGTTTTCAAAAATCTCTGCATCCTTGTGCATTGGATGAAAGTAGCCTTAGCATTAGAAGGGTTAAGTGAATTTTCACTTGTATAGGACATTGTTAACAGGTTTTCATTTCTATGGGACTTGAAGAGGAGTCAATTTCACTGTATAGGACATGTATAGTGGAACATAAGTGTATTCAGGGCAACAGGTTGACTGCTACCTACATTCCTCAATAATAGAATAATATTATAAGTGGCAGGATATTGCAAAACCCTTCCTGATCTCCAAGCTAAACAGAAGACCTTTGACATGCCCATAACTCCCTTGCAAACTAACTCCACTCTACTGCATTTGATAAAATTGAAAAACTTATGAAAGATTTGAATATTTTATCTTAAATCTTTATTTACTTTTAAGGATTTAAAAAATCCTTGAACTCTTATTTATCTTAAGGAAACTTCTTTCAAGTACTTAGAAAGGTATTGTTGAGTTGTTAGAAACAATTGCATGTTTGGTATATGCACCTGCCAAGAAGACCATTTGTTAGAAACTATGGGTCAAATGTATGATCATGGTGTATTCCAAATAAGACTGACATGATATTTTCACCACATAAGGTGAGACTGGATCTACTGGAGATAGGTTGTACTATGGGTTGCCTGCTTGAAAAAAGACAAATAAATAAATACTCTCCAATTGCATGTTGTCTGTGTCTGTGTGTGTGTGAGAGAGAGAGAGGTATTTGGTGGTAGTTATACTTAAAGAATGTTATTAATGTGTGATATATGATGTACCACTAGTAGTTCAACAAATCCATATAAATATCACATACACCACAGTTACGCAGGCTCTTTGTGGCTGTCTTACACCAAATACAAGCCATGAGGAACTTATACCCCAAGGGCAACATCGTGGTAAGGCACCATAGAGAACTAAGGTGCTGGGTATGGTAAGTAATTGCGATACAAAGTTCCACACACCCATGCCTTTCAATTTTTTCCTCAAGAAGAGTTCTTGAAGAGTTTATATTATAGGGACCTCAACATGGCCAGTCAGAAGCTGGTATTGCTTGATCTAGGTTTTACATCTATAAAATGCATATTGAGGTGTCACAAATACTAGTAGTTCTTGTAGAATGTAAAACATAGCTGATTAGAAACTGAAGTTGTGGGGTAACGTCTTGCATACTGAGCTATCACAATCAATCACTAAGGAACAATCAAGCGTTCTTGGAGAATTTCAAACATAGCCGATAAGAAGCTTGAATTGTGGGGTAAAATCTTGCATATTGAGCTGTCAGGAAAAAGGAGACACGAAGACTAAAGAGAAAACATGACAATTGAGATGTACTTTTTTGATATTTTATTGTCCAACATCCCAAGAAGGAAAGATATGACTATGCAATAATCCACTGCAAAACTAACTGCAAGCTAATGCAACACCACAAAACCCGCGGGATCTGGACTGAGAACAGCAAATTACCAATAAACACTGTCCTGCAGGAGTTCTCTAGAAAGGGGAGGGGAAAGGGGGGGGGAATAAGTTGTAAAAAGAGGGGGCATCAGATAGAATAGTTGCAAAGGAGTAGGGAGGGTTGAAACTTAAAATTATGCTAGGGGGGAGGTAAATGGGGAAAGTGTGAGTATGTGTTTCTAAAAAATGGTTATTCAAGTGAAAAATATAGAATAAATGAATCTGGTGAGAGGGGGCATGAGGAAATGAGCAATTTCCATATGGGAAAGGTTGCTTATAAAATAATGGGGAGGAGGGGGAAATAAAAGGGAGGTTGGTTGCAGGTTAAGGATGAACTTTGAGGGAGATGGGTAGGGAGCAGGAACAGTGCTTTCAGGCATGTGTATATATAAATAATTATACATATGTTAGTGTAACACCCAGCTATTTATATCAATTAACAGACAAGGATATGGGTTAACATAAAGAAAGCGAAAAGCTCCTTAGGACTATACTTTAAGTTGTCCAAGAATAAATGAAAAGCAACTTGTGATTTGTAACTTCTTACAGCAACATTCTTTGAACGATAAAATCGTCTGATGAAACCGTTACTTTCATTGTGGTTAATATCAATGCAAATGACATAGTAAGGTACTATCAGCAAATTGCTAAAACAAGACTTCGGATGAGTTGATCATCCTGAAAAAGGAAAAACAACCTTCCATGTGTATGATTCAACCATGCCAATCGAGAGTAGAATTAATGCCAGAAGCAAAATCAAAATATTTTTCTTAAATATGGTTGAACTTGCAGAAACCTTGACAACCAAGAATACATTTTAATGATGGTATTATGTGGATACTCAAATGGCTGTGTAGTTACAATACAATAACAAAAGTACAAAACTAGAAACAAAGTAACAATTGTTATATGTGTACAATTACATCAGAAATTACATGTCTGAGAGACTAAATCATCACTGTTTATCATATAAAGTGCACCTGAAGTTCGATGAGAAAAGTACCACTGTTTATTCCCGAAAATGCACCAAAAAGAACAAATAGGTCAAAGCCAGAATCCCTAAATCTAATTACAGATCAATCGCAAAAAAATTAGCAGAAGCATAAATGTGTAGTAAAAATCCCGATCTGCATTCCCGTTAATGAAATCGATGATCATCTTACTCCCAGACATGTACTAGATATTGTAATTAAATAAGGTATAATGAAATTTTTAGTACCTGTCTTAAGGCAGGGAAATATGAAGGTATTGGTGTCCCATCCAAAAAGTAGGTTATATTATACAAATATCCAGGCTGTACAGTACAAACATTGCTAGAAACACTACACTTCAATATAACAGGATATACACATTTTTTTTTTTTGGATTTTTTTCATTATTTCGATAAATAAGCTATTTTTGAACAAACAGGCAAAGCATACCATAATAAATCAAAACTGGTTAATAGTAACAAACATTAGTACACCAGGGCACACATGACCAGCTAGAATGGTGAGAAGATTGAGAGAAGTGCCAAACCATCTAATCCTACCAGCTATTAGATCAAAATGTTCACCCTTCTGTTACTGTCGGCTAAATCTTTCAAAACAGGATAAGGCAATAAGGTTGAAAAATGACTGAAACCTGGGCATGTTGGTTATCGTCTGACAGCACTGAGCAGGAGCTTTCAAATGATTACCAACATAAAAGGATTAAGATTTGAATTGAATATTTTTGCAGTCTTGTGCCTTGAACAAAGGTAGCCTCAGCAACAAAGGGGTTTAACAATGAAGAGTCACAGTGCCATCTCAGTCTGTGCTGTTTGGCAGGAAAAACCATGCGCCACTCTTGGCCGTATCACCATACCTCCTCTCCACACACACTTATCCCTAAACAACTCAATATCCTCCTCCTCCTCCTTCCAGGGTGGACTATGGTAGAATGATGTTATTTTAGGTATTCATTTATGAAGTGTGAAGCAGTTATACCTGTTGAGCCCATTCCATTTACACTTGAAGCATACACATGGTCTGTCATGGATGCAATATTTCTTCATAACAAGGCAATGTTTCAAGAAATTCCCATTTACATTTGGAATCTTTTTTTTTAATTGTCACATTTGAACAAATGTGAAAATTTAGAGAAATGCTTGATTGAAATTTGAACTCTCACAATGTTGGGTTAAAAACTACATCCAACATTATCAGTTATTACTGGATTTGAGAAATTATGCTGAACGTTGTACGACCTGCAGTACTGTCAGAAACTAAGTGTTGCTTGACCTTTTGACTTGAGAAATAATGAAAACATAATTGATATTTTCCTCTTGACTTAAGTCAATTCCAAAAATATCACTGTTTTAGTCTATGAGTAATAAATACAAAGTAAAATATAAAGTTAAAGTAAGTGAAGACTGTGAAGAAGATAAAGAGGTTTATTCTCAATCAAGACCAGACGCCTAACTTTTCAGTTTGTGGTGGTAGGCATAAAAAATCTGTAGTTCTTGGACAACAAAGGCTAACAACTATATTCAAAATGCAAAATAAATAGCTCAATGCAGTGTGGTAATTCACATACTAACTAAACATTTTGAAGTGAAGATGCCTCTTTACTCTGATCTTGAGAGAAAATAAACCCCCTTCTCCGGAAATGATACACCTCTTTGAAATCCTGCAACCACAAATTTGACAATAGATTATACTTCCTGTGTGGGGTCTCAAACTGTTTAGAATAGGCATGTGTTGAGAGGCCCAGGGTAAGATGAGGGAATACACTAACATTAGGAGTGTACAAAATAATCAAAATAATAACCATAAAAATACATGCAAAGACATGCCACACTACGGAATGTTATTGCTCAGGGTTCTAACATTAAATAGTTTACGTGAAATACACATATATATATATTTTTTTTCTTCATATTTTTTATACTTTCTCTCACACCCGGAACTAATGAAACTGACCTACAGTATCCTGGTGACCCAGAAAAGTAGACATAGAATAATAACAGTTATACAATGCGATAATAGATCTAACACAGACTAAACAAAGGAGACACAGAGAAACATGCAAGAACTATGATCCCCTTCAAGAACACAGGTGTTACACATGTATGTGTATATATATAATTGATTCTTTTTTCTTGCCAGCTTCCCATACCCTTATTGCATGTGCGTTTTTCACCTTCAGTAACTGCATTATTGATATCAAACATGAGTGTATTCATGTTGTTCATGCATTTTCTTTAAACATATACCAATATTTTCATCATGAAAAATATTACAAACTATCTTATAAATAAGAAATACTTTCTCTGAAAGGAACAGCAATCGAATCATCACTCTCAATGCAAATGCCCCAACTCACTTCCAGGAAAACGCATGCAGGTTTGAGTATTATTACGAGAAACTGACATTTTCGCTCTCTTTTTTAGCATTTTATAACACTTGCAGTGCAAATGCCCCATTAGGCTACAGTGTCTTTATATAAATATGTATATATATAGAAAGGAAAACCAAACATCATCCAATAACAGTTAAATGATATGTAACTTCTACAATACAAGAAAATGCCAAGTGTTTTCCACCATAAATGAAAATGAAAAACCCTTTCCACCAGAAGTGAAGGTTTTATTCTGGGAGGTTAGTAACTCCAGGGCCTGTATAACTTTTTCCAGGAATGGATAAACCCTTAACATCAAAACAGAAAGTCAGACACTATCTAATGTATAGGTCAACAGCCATATCTACCTCTTGTAACAAAATACAAGATAATGCTGCCACTCCACAAACTACCATTTTAACAAACTCCCGACAGGCATATGGGGATGAGTTACAAACAACTTCCCTCCCTATCATAAGTGAATCTGTCATTGGTACACATACAAATGACCATGGCCTTTTGGCTAATATTTTGCCTACACAATCTGTCTTAAGTAGGGGTAAACGGTCATTACAGACATTAAAAGAAAATGTGGAGCAAAATCATGACTGCTCCCTAAATCTCCACACCAATTCTCACTGAAGTAAAACAAGCAATTCTAAGAGAAATTCTAATAGTGTTCAATATCCCTAGCCAAAGTCACCGATATGGAGTTAACAATCAAGCATTTGTTTGTCACTGTGGATATAAATGCAAACCGTGTTGTTGATAGGAAATACAGACCCCCGTGTGTGTCCTAACTGGTTTATGGTCCTGCCACAATACCTCCTGTACACTACTCTACACTACACTGTCTCATCATCACCACCCTCACCACAACCACAGCTGGCTATACACAACCCTTCTAGCCCTAAAAACATACAAAAGATAGGATGAATTTTTTTCACTTTTCATTCTTTAACAAAGATGGGTAATTCAACATTTTAACCAGTAAGGCCGTAAAAAATGTTTCTCATTTCTAAAAATATTAAGAAAGAGCGATACCAGTGACAAAAAAAGATGATTTGTAAATTGTTATTTCTTTTAATGTCAATTATTTTTTATAAAACCTGGATAGACCACAATTCAAGAAAGGTTGCTACGAATGATGAAAAAAAGGTGATTTGTAATCTGATATTTCTTTTACAGTCGTTTTTAAATATTTTATCAAACCACAGAAAAACACCAATAAAAGAAAATTTTTCAACCTGCAACATACAGGTGATTTCTGGACATCTTGTAATATGAATGTCCAAATAAATGATTCTGGTCATCACAATAAGCAATACTGATTCCAAAAGCCTAGAAAAAAATCTGAATAAGGAAGGGGGGGGGGGGATATGACCAGCGGAAATGAGAAACATTTTTTTCTTGGTCTTCAAACTGATTTAACAAGGTGCAAGGCAGATTCTATTTACCAACTCATTTTCAAGGTGTTCATTGACACACTTTTTTTTTTTTTATCAATTCACAAACCTTTTGGGTGTTTCAAGAGTAGAAGGATTAACCAGAACTGTCATCCATAAAAGAGGAGTAGATTATAGCACAAGCATTTTTTTTGTTCCAGATCCACAGGGGATCTAGATTTTTAATCCATTTTTTTTCTTCTTTTTTTGTATTTTTATATAATTTACATATTTTTTTTTCACTTTTAAGATATTTTTCATTGTAGAAATATTAAGAAACTGTACAATACAAAATAAACACTATCTACATTACACATAATCAAAGCGGAGGGGGTTGAGACTTTTATCTCTTCCAGTATTCTCACTTGAATGCGATAGTATGTAGCCTCTTTTTGTGTTTTTCACCTGTTGTACAGTACACTAACTCAAAAATAGTGATAGTAGACCATCAAATTTCAAAGCAATGATAGTGATTTGTGAACCCATCCAATCTCCTAGTTCCAGCATCTTGGCATTTTAATTCCGAAAGGAAACTCCAGGGATGTCATTGATAAAGAGCAAGTTGAGGGCTCAGCATTTTGTTTGATTCTGAGAGGCTTTGTATTGATAAGCACTAATCCCAACTAGTGGACACATTTAAATATGGCAGTTAGGGGAATTAGGTTAATATTTTTACTGCCCTGCCATTTGAAGGTGTAACTGATCAAACTTATGTTAATGATCAAGCCCTGGAATTTAACTCAAGAATACCTTTCCAAAATTAACAGGTATATCTCGGCATCATACATCATGTCAATGCCATGACTGCCATAACAATCAACAGGTATATCTCGGCATCATACATCATGTCAATGCCATGACTGCCAAAACAATCAAGCCCTCTTTTGTCTTTTGTCAATAAAATACAGAGAAAGAAATTTTGCCTGGAAAAGACAGTAAATTCCATCCTAATCTAGATCAGAGTAATACATGGACTTAATAATTTTGCACCATTTTCCATTCAAAACTTAAACTATTCTAGACTTGTTATCAGAGCATGGGGATAGAGGGTTCACATCAAGGTGACAAACACAATATGAGTCACAACATACAAACAGATCCTTAAACACAGTGTCTGCTTACTCCAGAGATAAAACCATAATGGTTAAAACGGTAGTCTTTTGAGAGTGCATTGCTGTTTTCTGTAGCAAACTTCCCTCACATACCAGAAACATACAGTTAAATGTATGAGCTATTTTTTTCTATTTTTCCTTTCGTCCCAATTCTGATCTATGACAATCTAGCAACTAATCCAACAAGACATCATAAAGATAGTGATGTGTATATGGAATATGAACACAGTTTGTTACCTGGTTCTGGTACACCAAGATTGACTCTACTAGTACTGTCATCATCCCACCTATCGCTGTGTGTTAAATGAGATTCCTGTTTCCTGCAATGGCAGTAACATGTTGACCCTTGTATTTTCTCTCTAAGCGAAGTAGTCGTAGAAGGCCTGTGTACCAGGTGAGGCTTTGATGTTTAGATTCCTCAGAAGGTCCAAAGGATCAGGTTCGTTTGGTCGTGTTATTGGCGCGGTGAGACCGGCACCAGGGACCGCTGTGGAATTGGTCCGAGACGTGACTGTGCGGGTGGGTGTTGAAGTGGAGTGTAGCGTGGGAGTGAGAGTATGCTGTAGTATGCCATTGCTCTGGAGGCTCACCTGTGGTTGTACGCCTCCGGAGCGTAACGCGCCCGCGTATGATAACACCGGTGGTCGTATGCTGGTCGTGGGTACTGGTGATGGGACGCCCGTGGCCCCACGCAGGTAGAGTGGCGCGGCCCGCTCCTGGACTGGCTGCCTCTGGTGTATGCCCGGCACCTGTAGGGAGCTTTGACCGATATGGATGCTGCCCAGCTCGCTCTCGGGACTCTTTTCGTCCATCTGCTCCTCAATGAACTTGACCATGTTGTCCACCACGGTGGGAGTCTCCAGCTCCTCTCCGTCATGTGGACCTGACTCCCCCGCAGACCCCCACCTCTTCCCAGACGACTCCAGTTCTCCTGCATGGCGATGTGAGTTCACATGTGCCCCATGCATGAAATTAGGACTAAAACCTCCTCGCTTATCCACTCGTTCTGACCAGTGAACAGGACTGGTTGTATCAGCCGACCGCTCTGAGTGTATGGATGAGCGACGTGAATGATCGCTGAAGTCTGATGGATCAAAGCTGACGGGCGTTCCGGCGTCATAGCGAGGTGAGGGTTCATCGAGCGTCACAGAAACTGTCACGCTCTCCCGCTTCTGCCGGCTGTTGTTGATCTGAGAGTTCAAGTCATTCTTGGGTATCATGTGGGCACCCTTGGTGGTAGTGGTGGACACCCTCTCCCCATCACTCCATGTGGTGTTCTCCTGAATAAACTCCATGAAGCTATTGGCAGCATTCTCCCCCTCCTTCTGCAGGATGTAGCTATAGAACTCTCGCTGCAGGTGGAGGTTACACGTGAGTGCCTTGCCGTCCAGATCCTGTCCCACTCCCACGGGCTCGTTACTCCCTAGTGCCTTCCTCTGGCCCTGGGGGGTCTGCTGCACCATGGACTGAGCGCCCGATGTGATGCTCTGCACCTTGTAAGTGTCTAGCAGATGCACAGGGGCGTGTTTGACATTCGGGAGTATCTGGATGTGAGGTGCACCCTGGGACTGTAGTTTAGCAGGCGAGGAGGGACTGCTCCCGTTGGCACCAGGTGGCGATGTAGACAGCTGGTGGGCCTGGACCTGAGACAGGGCACCTGAGGGGGGCAGGGGGTAGTGGTGCCCTGGTAGGCGCTGACTGAAGGGGTGCCCCAGAAAGGGCGACATGCCTGGGTGTCCTGCGCCCGGAACTGGGGAATGGTGCCAGGGGGGTATGAAACCATACGGCGTTATGAGAGGTCCATGAGGAATACCTGGGTAACCCAGCCGTGGTATAGGGTGGGGTAGCGCTGGTCCCTGAAGCCGTGCTGATGAGATGGGTCCCCGTGGGCTGTGTGTAGGGGTGGTGTTGACCTGCATACCCTTCCCCTGGGGTGAGATGGGTCCGGTAGGTGTGGATGGGCCAGGGCGCGTCACTGACACTACGGTATACTGACTGGCCCCTGGACTGCTGCTGCTCCCTGCTACCACCGGGCTTCCACCCCGCTTGTTGTTGGGCGAGATCGCTCCTATTGGGATGGGGGATCGCACCACTGGCGGAGTCTTGACCGGAGAGGAGGGCATCTTGGGCGATACAAATGCAGGGAGATGCTGTCTGGGCCCTAGCACTGGGTTGAAGGGGTATGGAACCGGCATCGGCATCATAGGGTAGAAGCCCTGAAAAATAAAAAGAACCACTGTGTTTGGTCTTCATTTTCATTGGTGACAAATGCGCTATATAAACATAGAACTACATAACTCATAAGTGAAGAAATGAATAAATCACATATAAACACATCTCAGCTTTCTAGGTTCTGCTATAAAATCAACAAGTATATTGTTTGTGACAGACATGACTTTGATCTCAAATGCAGGTAACAGGATTACAGGTAAATGTCAATATTTGAAGTTACCCCGACCTCTAATTGTAAACCCTAATAAATAATTATGATATATAGTGCTATACAATACCAGAAATTTCCACTGGCCTAGCACGGATGGATACCCAAAACTTTATAACCCCTGACTTCTTTTTACTCACACCAGGCTTGCTGGATGCCGGTTGCCGAGCCCTGGGCCTTAATAACGTTTTACTATTCTACTGTAAAACCTGTTTTACCAATTTAATTAGCTGCTATTTACAGATCAGACGTGATCAGTAAAATAAGATTTAGAAATTTCTGAAAAGCTGGTTGCTGACTTAACTTATCAAGAGTCAAGATGAGAGCATAGTTCAACAAGTGTATACCTGTTGTATAGTGCAAACTTGCTTCTCGGCTTACTTAATGTCATTCCATCATCCCCTATAAATTCAATCATTTTAATATAACTGCTGCTGTGTCCTCGGTCAGTCATCCTTGTGGTACAAGGATACTGCAATACAATAGTGTCAATGTGTAACAGTTCATTGCTGTTTTCAATCTGCCTGTCATGTGTGATCATAATCAGCAAATATAGATTCAGAAAATTCAGCTAAAGGCCTTATCATCATATTTCAAGCGCGGAAAGCTAACCATATGTACAGTTATTTTACTGACCTGGCCAGGTAAGCCATGATGAGGAGTCATGTAAGGATGGCGGTACCCCCAGGTGGGAGGGGGCGGGGCAAAGTAGTGACCATACTTCCCCACGGCGATGGGTTCCGGGGGAATGTTCTCCACACCGTGTCGTAGGCGGTTGGGCACGAACTCTGGCGCCAGGGGGTTCAGGACGTAGGTTTTTTTCATCTCCACGCCGTCCAGCTGGGAGCGCAGGTGGTTCCATGTGATGCCGTACAGGCTGTTCTGTTTGTTACAGATCTCAAGGAAACGTTCCCACAGTTTCCTGAAACACACAACAGTGAGAAACAGAGCGATAACTTCATGGCTTTTTATATAACAATAGACTAGGATTAGCACCAAAGTAATGGAATTTACAGCAAGGAAAGGGGTAGAACATAAACTAGAGAATTATGTTCATAATTCATAATGCTCCAAAACCTTTTTGCTAAAAATCCATAGGTTCAAATAAATGTTAATTTAAAGAACATTTTCTATAAGAATCAGGCTTAACAAAAAGGATCACATGTGTGACCTCAGTAAACAAAATCAATGTAGGGCCAATACAAGGTGCTTTGAACTAGGGAGAGGGGAAGGAGATATTATAAAGGTTGATTTATGGCAAAAGAGAGGCTTTCATTGGATTTGTGGCAAAACACAGAGGCTTTTATTACGTTTGTGGCAAAGCAGAGGCTTATATTAGACCTACACACACTCTCATTCCAACTCCTGATCTTCCTCATATCTAATTACCTCATTGGTAGGAATGAAAAAATTCTCAGTTGATCACCATTTTACAAACACATTCATGATGTTACTCATGCATGTGACTCCAGGCTTACCTGCACTTCCCTATAGAGGTGAGGGAGACGGGATCCCCGACGACGGCGACGAGTGACTGGGCTCGTGTGATGGCAGTGTTGAGCAGCTTGACGTTAGACAGGAAGCCATAGTCCATCAGATCCTCCAGCGAGCTGTCTGTGCGACAGGTGTGACGCGTCCGCACCGTACTCAGGAAGATGGCACGAAATTGCTTACCTAACAAATGGTAAAATAATATTTCATTGTCTTCATTATTCATTAAAATGATGTGGTACAATTAAAAATTGGTTATCGATTTTGCTATCTTTCTTTAAGTATTGCTATTTATTATTTGATAATATATAGTACTAGTCAAAATTGGTTAACGATTTTGCTATTTATCAATAAATATTATGGTGTAGTGCTAGTAATAAATGGGTACCTTTTTCTCTATTATATTATGACGAAGTGCTAGTAAAAATTGGTTATCTATTTTGCTATTTATCAATAAATATTATGGTGTAGTGCTAGTAATAAATGGGTACCTTTTTCTCTATTCATCATTTAGTAATATGATGTAGCACTATTAAAAATTGGTTATCAATTTTGCTATTTATCATTTATTAATATTATGTAGTACTAGTAAAAATTGAGAAGGGCTTGCAAATCTTGGCTTCTAGCACCAGCAGGTCACTATTCCTCTTCACCAATAATTAATCAGAGCCTGAAATCATATACGCTACCTTGTACATTAAAGACTCTCTCGACGCTGACGTTGTGCATCTTGCGTTTCCTCAGCTCGCAGCGTATGCGCACCACTTGGTCAGCATACGGAGCCACCACCCCTATGGCACTCTCGTCCTGCGGGCCCCAAGACTTGGGCCACATCTTCTGAAGCTCAGTGACACGCTCCACAATTTCATAAACCTGAAATACAAAACTCAATGTTAGTTAGCTTTCTTTACAATATGTTCTTTGTGTTAGGCGAGGAAAATATTTGTTTTATATAAATAAGCCTCAACCTAGGTATGCAGAAAAAGAAAATCGCAGGAATTCAAATCAACCTGGTTCTATCCCTACAGAGGATCCAAGAACAACAGGAGACTAAATCAATTCTCTCCCATCTCAGGTTGAGAACTAACTCAGCACCATTATAAATGGCTGTACTATTCTGATGCTTAACTCTCCCAGCCCCTGGTGGCGCATATGGCAGTGCAATGCCAATCTTTACTCAAGAGGCCATCCACAACAACAGTTCTCTACCTTTCATAGCAAGACTTACCTCAGCAATCTAATGGAATGCTTTTCCTATTCAGGTGTTGCTCTTTTCCCTCCATTTGAGACTTACCTTAACACAGTTCCTCCTGAAGTGTATATGGTATTGCCATGCTCACCCGACTCTAAACAGCAGCACTCTCTTTCTATGAAAAGTAATAAACACAACAGGGGAATATGGTAGAGGACTTACCTCAGCATTATTATAGAAGGCTGTGCTATTCTGATGCTGTACCTCTTCCCCTCTGGCAGTGAAGAAAGTCAGGGGGTAGAAGACTTACCTCAGCATTATTATAGAAGGCTGTGCTATTCTGATGCTGTACCTCCTCCCCTCTGGCAGTGAAGAAAGTCAGGGGGTAGAAGACTTACCTCAGCATTATTATAGAAGGCTGTGCTATTCTGATGCTGTACCTCCTCCCCTCTGGCAGTGAAGAAAGTCAGGGGGTAGAAGACTTACCTCAGCATTATTACAGAAGGCTGTACTATTCTGATGCTGTACCTCCTCCCCTCTGGCAGTGAAGAAAGTCAGGGGGTAGAAGACTTACCTCAGCATTATTATAGAAGGCTGTGCTATTCTGATGCTGTACCTCCTCCCCTCTGGCAGTGAAGAAAGTCAGGGGGTAGAAGACTTACCTCAGCATTATTATAGAAGGCTGTGCTATTCTGATGCTGTACCTCCTCCCCTCTGGCAGTGAAGAAAGTCAGGGGGTAGAAGACTTACCTCAGCATTATTATAGAAGGCTGTGCTATTCTGATGCTGTACCTCTTCCCCTCTGGCAGTGAAGAAAGTCAGGGGGTAGAAGACTTACCTCAGCATTATTATAGAAGGCTGTACTATTCTGATGCTGTACCTCCTCCCCTCTGGCAGTGAAGAAAGTCAGGGGGTAGAAGACTTACCTCAGCATTATTATAGAAGGCTGTGCTATTCTGATGCTGTACCTCCTCCCCTCTGGCAGTGAAGAAAGTCAGGGGGTAGAAGACTTACCTCAGCATTATTATAGAAGGCTGTGCTATTCTGATGCTGTACCTCCTCCCCTCTGGCAGTGAAGAAAGTCAGGGGGTAGAAGACTTACCTCAGCATTATTATAGAAGGCTGTACTATTCTGATGCTGTACCTCCTCCCCTCTGGCAGTGAAGAAAGTCAGGGGGTAGAAGACTTACCTCAGCATTATTATAGAAGGCTGTACTATTCTGATGCTGTACCTCCTCCCCTCTGGCAGTGAAGAAAGTCAGGGGGTAGAAGACTTCATGGCGTGGTTGGTTGCCTGAAGCCAGGAGCTGGTTATCATAGAATAACTCTGATGTGTAGTCAATTATAGCCTTATGCGACCTGCAAATACAAAACGTAATGCTTTTTTAGAGAACAATTAGGGAGGGGTTCACTCTACCATCAAGTGGTCAGACTATTCAATATGTTAGGTGTCCGATCAGAGATCCAAAGGTGATCACCAATTCAATCACCAACCAGGGCACTTCCATCTGTCCCTGGTCAAGACAGTTCACCTCCTATTGCCTCAGCACACCTATCCGTAAAACTGGTACAATGGGTTTTGCCTTAAAGGCTCTTGTCTCAATAATGCTTTTGAATTCTTAAATATAAAAGATCTTATGCACTTTGTTAACAGTGGAACAATAACCCTGATGTCTTTTATCATTTTAATAAAAAGAATCAAACACTTTTATTACTATTCACATTCAGAAATCAGTCCCACATAATTATGCAATATAACCTATCCAAGTTCTGTATTAAGTTGAACAACCACAAGAATCTTAACATTTATAGCAGGCTAGTTTCTCATTTATGTGATTTAAAGGTCAACATTTTATAATTTAAAGGCCAGATTTTTTGCAAAAAGCTTGTTAGCCACTCAATCAATTTTGCATACCATACTTACCCAGAAGGACTCAATTCTAGAAGGGAAAGTGTGCATTGAGCATGTAATATTTTGATGGAAAACGCGAAGTTGTGCGGAGAAAGGCGCCCGCGACCGCATGTCAATGGTTGTTAAAGTTCTATCTCACTATACTCTATTGATAACTTGAACAATTGAGCTTTTGTTGTAGTTAGATATGATCCCATGATGTTGTGTGCTTCATGCACGAGTCCACCCAGCTGAACGGCACCAGCCCACCCTGCCCCCCTCCCCCTGATTGTTGGCGCGCAATAGCTCAAAGAGACTGGCACTAGTCTATTCAATGGAAAATTCACGCGCACATGTCTCAAGGGACTGGCATGCTAATCTATCCACTGAGTTCCCACACGCGCTGGCGAGGTCCGCCGATCAACACCGCAACAAGTAATCTCCATTTTCTTATGAATAAGACACTAGCGACGCCAAATATACAACATTTTATTGACAGACAATCATAATAGGATGATTTTAAACTGGATAAAACGCATCATATATTTAAATAGGAAAAAAGTTCCAGACAATGACGTCACTTTGTATTCTGTAAAAAAGTACCAGACCATGACGTCACTGAATCACTCCGCATGCGGTCACCGAACAACATAGGTGTATCCCAACACTTCGCCAAGAAAATTTCCGAAAAATAACACGCTCATGACCAACATATAGGGCGCCCAAACACTAACGACGCCAAGGATTCAACATTCCACTGACAGACGATATTAAAAGAAAGCTTAGAAGTGTTTAATAAACGCATTGTCGGGTTAATTGTGTGGTCACGTGATCACTGGCTGTCCCCTTGATGCGCTAAGATATTTAACAGGAGATGGCTGAGCGCAGTCAATATAGCTGGTATCGCGATCAAGATCGCAAAATTCAAAGAATTGGCGCCCGCACGTCCAGAGCTTTGAATTAGAGTTGAAATCAATATTTTGCATTGTATAATTAGGTTATACTAGTATAACATTTTGTCATAATTATATAGGTTATACTACAGCCCAGAAATAGAGCTCTAACATCTATATGCTTATAGTATTATTGTGCATATAGAACGAATGATTCTTTCAATAATAAAGAAAGATGGATAGTTATGGGAGAGTTGCAATTTGATTCGTTGACCATTTTCTAAGAAATTATTTCACATGCTTTATTTAAGAGATATGGCCAACATAGTCAAACACATATAAGGATAAGAAATGTCAACTTCTTTGTAGAAATACCCACAAGAGGATAGGACATCACCATGCGGATCTGTAAAATCTAGTTTTTGGTAAAATAACAGTAAAGCTAATAAGAATAATAAATAAATATAAATGCCCTACTGCAAAACATCTTGTATTGGTAACCATAAATGAGGCAGTCCAAGGGAGTTGATGTTAAAACTACTAAATTCCGGATAAAATGTCATTTTGGATTAAAACAAACACGTGTCCAAATGCCTTACTCTATGTACTCTATGTAACAACCCTGAAATAACTTAATGGAATCATAATTAGCTTGCTTACCTGTAGTTTTCACAGAGCAGTATTTTGCAGGGGCTGTCCTCATTGTACATGTCATAGAGGCGCTCCAGCAGTGAGATGTGAAGGCCGTGCTCCTTGGCAAAGTCTGAGTGGACCTCGGGACTCAGCTGCATGTGGTCCCCGGCGAGGACTATACGCGTCCTAGGACTGGCCATCCCCAGAGGCATGATGATCTCACACTCCATGGCCTGGGCAGCCTCATCCAGCAGTATATGGGTAAAATAGTCTGAAAAACAGGAACACTAAATAAGTGAACCTAAGAATTGAGCAACATGTGGTCCCCACCGGTCAAGACTATGCATATCTAAGGACTGGCCATCCCCTACAAGCATACAATAATCTAACACTTCCTTACTTAGGCAGCATCATCCAGCAGTATGGGTGAAATACTATGAGAACATCAAAATTTAAAAAGTGGACTTTGGGATATGGTATGGCAGTTTTGAGAATATGCTAATTCAGTTCAATACTGGGTCACGTTGCCTCAATTTGGTTACCTTATATAGGCCCCCACCCAATCAGAAGAATAAATTCACCACCACACAATTCTTCGAGGAGTTCTCCACATTTCTTCAAGACAGGGTGACAAGCTCTGGTGATCTACTAATCGTAGGAGATCTGAACTTTCACCTTGATAAAAAGAATGACACTGCTACTCGGAAACTCACAGAGTTGCTGGAGTCATTCAACATCCTGCAGTTTGTGAATACATCCACTCATATGTCTGGGCACACACTTGATGTTATAATGTGTCGAGCTACAGACAACTTGATCCAAGAGGTCAAGGTGGGTGATATGATAACAGATCACAACCTACTGTTATGCACTGTCCACCATCCCAAGCCACACCTGCAGGAAAAGAAAATTGTGACTAGAAAACTCCGATCCATTGACTTGCCCAGTTTTAGGGAAGATATTGTGCAAGGGCTGAGGGTTAATGATCACAGTGAATCTGTTTCGGATATTCTTAACAGATACAATGTTCATCTTACCAGCGTCCTTGACAAGCACGCACCAAAGAAAGAGAAATCTGTTGTAGTTCGACCCCTACAACCATGGTTCACGGACGAACTACATCAGGCAAAAAATGAAAGGAGGAAAGCTGAGAGACTGTGGCGAAGGACCGGCCTTACCGTTCACAAAGAAATCTACAGGGCTGAGAAGTGCAAGTATAATACTTTGCTACTAGACAGTAAAGCAACCTACTTCAATGAAAGAATCACAGAATGCGGTAATGACTCAAAAGCTATTTCAAAAATTATAGACGACCTTCTTTTTCGACACAAAACAACAAAATTACCAGCATATGGTTCTGCTCAGGACCTCGCAAATAGATTTGCAACATTTTTCAAAGAAAAAATTGACAAAATCAGAGATGAGCTACCTGATTGCTCTGACATTGAGCTGAACATACCCCAGGATAAGCCTCCCTCAACTCTAAGTTTTCTTCAAACCACAACACAGGAGGAGGTATGGAAGATCATATGTAAATCTCCTTCGAAAAGTTGTACATTGGACCCGATACCCACTTGGATCATCAGGGATGCAAAAAATGAACTGCTTCCCACGATCACAGACATCATTAATGCCTCACTGAGGTCAAGTGAAGTACCTACATCTATGAAATCGGCTGTGGTCACCCCTCTGCTTAAAAAAGCTACCTTAGACCCTGAGATACTAAAAAACTACCGCCCTGTTAGCAACCTTTCCATTGTATCAAAGGTCTTAGAGAGGGTGGTTGCTCAGCGACTGACAAGTTACATGACAGATAACAATCTACATGAATACCTTCAATCTGCATATAAACCCGGTCACAGCACAGAGACAGCACTGGTGAAGGTACAGAATGACATTCTTACAAGCATTGACCAGCATGGAATTGTTATACTGATCCTTCTTGACCTAAGTGCAGCATTTGATACCATCGACCATGATGTGCTGTTTTCTAGAATGGAAAGCACTCTGGGTATAACAGGGCCAGCCCTTGAATGGTTCCGTTCATACCTTGGTGACCGTACTCTTCGAGTTCAGATAGATGATTCATTCTCCGCATCACAGGAAATCCTATGGTCTGTACCACAAGGATCAGTGTTGGGCCCTCTGCTCTTCCTGATTTACCTCCTACCCTTAGGAATACTGATAAGAAAGCATGGTCTAGAACTCCATGCTTATGCGGATGATACACAACTCTATATCTCTATCAAACCTATCAATCAGCGTGTAGTGGACGAAGGTGTAGCTAAGTTGGAAAACTGCCTCACCGACATCTATACATGGATGTCTCAAAATAAACTGAAATTGAATGCAGACAAGACAGAGGTGCTGGTCATGGGTACCCCACAGATGCGGGCGAAAATCTCCATTCCTAGTATTACCGTAAATGGTGTAATAGTACCAGTTCTGAATGAACCGGTCGGTAATCTGGGTGCTGTTTTTGATCCGAACATGAATATGTCTGCACATGTATCAAAAAATATCAAGTCTGCAAATTACCACCTTAGGAACATTGGGAAAATAAGAAAATTTCTCAATACTGATACAACCAAGAGTGCCATTGTCTCACTGGTGACATCACGCCTTGACTATTGTAATGGACTTCTCTGTGGAATCACTGATGAGCTGCTATGCAGGCTCCAGAAAGTCCAAAACAATGCTGCTAGAGTGGTCAGTGGCTCCAAAAAGTATGATCACATTACACCAGTTCTAAAAGATCTTCACTGGCTGCCCATCAGGAAAAGGATTGAGTTCAAGATTCTGCTTTTGACTTTCAAATGCATGCAAGGATGTGCCCCTCTATACTTGAGGGAACTGTTAGTCAAACAAGCCAATACAAGAACTCTAAGATCAAACACCAAGAACTTATTACAGATACCACTCACTAATCTGAAAAGGTTTGGTGACAGAGCATTCTGGGCCTATGCACCACGCCTTTGGAATGAGCTCCCTGACAACATCAAGGCAGCTGATAGTGTGCAAAACTTCAAGAAACAGCTGAAAACATTGCTATTTCGAAAGGAGTTTAATTGACTATATGGACCATGACAACTGTCCAATGACTCTAAAGCGCTTTTGAACATTATAGGTGGAAAGGGCGCTATATCAAATATCAATTATTATTATTATTATTATGGCATATGGTCCCCTGCAAGCACTATGTGTGTCTTAGGACAGGCCATCCCAAGAGGCATGATAATCTCACAATCCACGGCTTGGGCGGCTTTACCCAGCAGTATATGGTGAAATAATCAATCTGAGTTTAAAATCAGGAAGCAGCAATAAATGTCAGATTCAAGTGATGGCTGCTGTAAATTAAAAAGGAGAACATATTACAGAAGTTTAAGAAAAAAATTCTGAATGTGTGAGGGTTAAAAGAATGTGTTAAAAATCCAGTAATGGTAAGTGAAAATTGGGGTGACTTTTCCCTGTCTCTAAGCTTACAGGTTTCAGAAGGTTCTCAGCATAAAAAACCTGAGGTGAATGTTCCCTCTGAGATGATCAGGATCAGTTTGTCTCTAGTTTAACCCACCTGTCTCTAGGCCCAGATCATAGAGGTAGCGGGAGGTGCTCAGCGTGGCCACCACGATCCTGTGCTTCTCCACATCCTCCTTGAGAGGCATCCTGAAGCCAAAGTGGTGCTGCGTGCTCTCAGTCAGGCAGTACTGCAGCACCGTGCTGTTCACCGTGTTCACCCAGCGGTGCCGGTAGTAGATCCTCAGGGGCGTGGCTTCTGGATGGCCATCCTCCACGTAGGGGTGTAAGTACTCTTTAACACATAAGTCAGCAGCACTGCAAGGCAAAACACACAGCATGAAATCAATCGGCACTGTTATGTTACCCGCTTGGCTCAATACAATTCATCTGCCCATCAGACTAGTGAACATTAACGCTTATCTAACCAAATGGTACGCAGACCATAATCCATGTCTGATACAGCAATCACAAAATTTCTACCTGTACAGATCCTACTGTAATAACAAATTCATAATGTCAAAAAAGACACATTACAAGACAGTCATGTCTTAGAATATGGTCAGTTAGAAAAAGATTTATTTATCACCTAAAAGAAATCATTGTAAAATTCTTCATGAAGATGCTTTCCCATCTGGGAATGTATTTTTCGGGAAATGCCATTTCTTCAGACAGGCTGGACGGATCATGGCGGGACTGACTTTTTGGACGTAGTTGAGTGTGTTCATTCAGGTGTTCTAGAACAATCAACGTGCGACTCCCCTTACCTACTCTAGAGGGGTAGGAAAGGTTGACTAACCTATTTGAGTGTGTACATATGAGTATTCTGGTGTTTTCTTGCTGCAGGATCTGCTTGGCGGCCTGGGCCAGGGTGAAGGTCTTCCCCGTGCCGTACGGTCCTACGATCAGGATAGGGGGCAGGATAACCTCAGGCTTAGTGGTTATGGCAACAATGCATTCCTTCTGCTTGGCATTCAGGCGACCGTCAAGCTTTTCACTCCATTGTCTATAAAACAGCCAACAAATGCAATCATAACAAAGTCAATTTACTTACATATATCATGAACATTTACATACTTATACACTTCTAATAAAGCCATTATGTTGCAATGATGATCATCTGACTTCAAAAAGTGACCAGAATCTTCAGATTACTAATACCTTTTAGAATATAAGGTAACTTTCCATGCATTTTTATTTTATTGGCAACGAGCTCTACTCAATAGTATTCTAGTATTCACTTCATCAACTGTCCAATATGAAAATGAAGACCTATGACCAAAAATCATGCATAAGTATAGCATAAATTTGATCTTCAAAATACATCAATTATGGGAAAGAACCATTATAGCATTTGCTGATATGTAAACAAGTAAATGTGCTGAGAGAATTTTAGGTTTATAAATGAAAGTATGAAATGGTCAATTTCCAGAACAAGTGAAAATGAGAGTTAGGTGGTGGAGGAGGAGGAGGGGAGGAGGAGGAGGAGAGTGCTGGTATGACACACAATGAGGATAAACCACATGCAAATACATCACACTAACACACAGAGTGGACAATAAACATGTTGCATATATTTACCCCTGACATGAACTGCACAAGCAATAGAAATAAAACAAACAAATAATTTAAAATAAAAAAAGATGAAACAGACAAGTACTTATCGGGTTCTCAAACATTCATGCAAATACCAGTATAAAACATTTCTAAATATTTCATTCTCCAATTTTTTGTATGAGACAAATCTAGAAACATCTTCAAACCAATTCATTTTACAAATTCTACTTCAGGCACCAACATAAGTACTAGCCCGCTTGCCCCGGCAAGTGATTTTTTGAAAAAAGGGTTTTCGGGCAAGTACATTTTAGTTTTCATTTGCCCGAATGGGTAAGCTGATATTTTGAACATTAAACCCATTGTAAATGGCCCAAATATCCATAAATATGCAAACAATGCAATAAAACTGAAAAGATAGTGGTTTTCAAATCTTTATATCCAAATTGATAACCAATACATGCCTTTCTAGCCTATGTTAACTTATTTCGGGCAAGTCAAAACTTATTTCGGGCAAGTCAAAATCATTAACGACTTGCCCGGCATGGCAAGTTAGTTCTGAAAATTATGTCGGTGCCTGTACTTTTCACTGATTTCTGCAAGTGAAATTCAATTTTCACTTGCCCTACTCCAACTTTCTCTTGCCTTTGAAAAATCGTATGTTTTATAAAATTTCATTTAAAACCAAGTAGAACATGGTTCTGGCATGTAAAAGCATATTTTCTAGGACAAGCTTGGATGGCAGAGCACGAAACTTGCACACATTCTAAAAATTAAACCTGAAATATACAAAGTGTACTTTCCCAGTGGGGCAAGCAAGATGCAGTTTTCACTTGCCCCACAGCTATAATTTACAGATTCTACTTGCCCGGGGCAATGGGGCAAGCACCAATGTCGAGCCCTGTTTCATAAGTTCTTTTTCTCACTGAGTTCTGTCTATAGAACCATTCTTGCCAGAAATGTCTTTAAATCAAGAACTTAATTCCCTTCAATCTCCATGAAATACAAGAAGTATAATTTAAGCACCACCCCAGACTGTTCAAAACACTTATTCTTATGACCCACAGTATATTTGTAATTCACCCACTTAGGTTATTGTAAATGCATATTATTTCTGTTAGCTTAATATTGACATATATTTTGATGGTTTCATTGTATTTAGCCGAATGGAAAACAAACTGCCCTTCAACATTTTAGTACAGTAAGTTGCATATAGTATATCCAGCATAATGGCAACCCAAGGTCTTAGCTACGAAGGTTGAACAAAGGAATTTGAACAAAGGGACAAGGAGTTGGGTACAGGTGTCACATGCATATTGATGAGATGAGCTTTGCCAAATTCATGTGATTTAACAAGTTTTTTTTAAATAACCCATTCATGCCTAACGAACAACCAGAAAAAACCCTAACTATTTTGGCAGCAAAATCCTTCTAATGAGAGCATTTTTAGAAAATATTCAAAGACAAAATGACAATAAGAACTTAACTCACAGTTCTCTTCCAAATAACTTTAAAATTATGCCTTTTCAAATTACTGTTTTAAGTACTGAAGATATAGCTGCTACTTTTAACAGGGCACCAGGGTCTTTGCCAATAGGGTGCTAGGGCATCAATTGGACACAAAAATATTGGAAATTAGAAAAATCCAATAGTTTGGTCACAGATTTTGTAAAACGTCAATTTCATGCAGATATTTTGAAAATTTCCACTTAACCATATTCATGGTAAATAAATGTATCCTTATGGTTGCAATGGAATGATGCTATAATCCCCATTACATAATTGGGCAGCCTGTAGGGCACACTAGGCATGAAGAGGTTACCAGTGCCATGCACTATGAAGCCGCCGCAGACCTACCTCTGAGGCGTCCAGGGAATGGTGACGTTGTTTACGCTGGGAAACACGGAGTCCACCTGTGGCAGGCGGTCGATGGCCATGTGCATCTCCGCCAGGGGCAGACGGTTCAGCTGGAACTGCACCTGAATAACAACAGTAACGTGTGAGTTCAATCAAAACCTCTGAAAAGCCAACAACATGGTGCTGTAGCGGAAGTTTTCACATTAGGGGATCATATGGAGGTTTGCCGCAGAATTTTAAGCAAGATATAATCCAGGGATAAAGAGTTAAGCTGGAACTGCATCTAAAACCAAAAGTAATTTAGAAGTAAATGTACAATCAAACTTTTGAAAGACCAACACTTTGGAACAGTAACAATAGTGTACATATTGGGTGTTCACAAAGAGGTTTAACACAGAATTATAGGTAGGCTAAAGTCTAAGGGTAGCCGTTAAGCACTAGCTGCACCTAACAACAACAGTCAACTGTATATTATCAGGGTTGGCGAGGATGCCATTCAAATAACCTTATGCAGGTAGTCAAGTGGTGTGGAAACAGAGGAGTGTGATGTCTGAATAAGAGGGACCTACCTGAGCACAGAAATCACTGTCAGCTTTGAGATTCAGGTCAGACACACACTTGGCCGATATTCTCAGGAAGATAAAACTCTTCCCCTTTTCCTCAACTAGTCCTTCATACACCTACAAAACAAGACAGACACAATGTCTTCCTATCAAGAGTTCAAGACCATAAGAAAGGGAACAACGGTTCATAAACAAAGCTATTTTAAATGTACTAGTATGAATACTTGCAGCTGCTCAATAAGATTGGGTAAGTTAAGATGGGATGAGTAAACCCAAGGTTTTTGAATCTCAAGCTACAGTAAAAAATGTTCATAGCTGCTAATGGAAAAGTTCGAACGAAAATAGCGTTGGGGGTAAGGGAACCTACCTTTTTTGGATCTATTTCTATGGCTTTGCGTTGATAGGGCGCTATCATTACAGTGTTGACATTCTGCAGGATGAGGCGTCCGTCGGCAGTGTCTTCAGACAGGTCTGTATTGAGGGTGAGTCTGGCGAAGAGCTCGCCACCCTGGGCGTACTTGGCAGTCGCTCCAGCAGAGGTCAGCATGAAGCGGCTCACAAGCTGCAGACTAGCCTTCACATTGTACCTAATAAGTAATACAGCTGTTGGTGACATCCATTTTTTTTAAATTCAATTATTAGCAATTTTTCTTTTGTTTCCGATAATTTCGATTCAATTTTAGAGAACTACACTAAGCATGAAATATTTATCATTTTCACATGTATCACACCATATTTCTGTTGCTATGATCCTAATATTCCTAATACAAAGACAATTTAAAGTTTTCCCATCATTTTCTGAGTGAAAACTTGAGTTTCTGTTCAAAGTTCTTATATGGTGATTCTTTTACAGATTACTTGACACAAATTGACATATACATGTACTTCCAATTAATAGGAAAACTTATTTCTACCTTGCAATGGCGGAGTACATGGCCATTTCCTCGATGGCCAGCAGGTCATGCATGCGAGTCTTGTAGTTCTCCCTCCTGGGCTCGATCACCAGCAGCGACTCCGACATGAGGAATTTGTTAGGCGAGGGGGGAGGGTACTTCTTGAGCAGTTCCTTGTCCTCAGGACTAACCTGGAATGGCCTGAAAATGGATAATAAGATAATTATGAGACTTCTTTAGTAAGGACTCAGACATAAGGAATATGTTCTTACCTGAAATGGTCCAGAAATTTATAAAATAGATAACACAAACATCAACATATAAGAGGTTTGTTAGGCAATGCGGAAGGGGGGTAGGAATACAATATGGCCTTGTATGGCTAGTAGCACCTGGAACCTACTAAACCTACCTGAAAAAATTCAAGTAACTATCAACTTTACCCCTTCTATTATCTGAATAGGCAAGAAAATATGCTATTAATTTAGATCTTCTTATAGGCACCCACCAAAATTTCACCATGTCAATTAATCAATCATATCATGACTGGTTACTTTGTACTAGGATGGTAGGGCTACCAGGTTTGGGAATTTAATAGCCCTACAGGCCCCTTTTTGCATTTTCACTCGTCCAGACTAGTAGGGCTACCTGCACATATATTCCTAGCAAGTAGGTTGACTTACCTGGGTTCAAAGTCTATGACGTCTATGTTGGCCAGGTCCCAGCGCCCTGAGTTGGAGAGCATGAGGTCCTGGCTGAGCTTGTCCAGGTCCGTGACGGAGGTGGAGTCCACACACAGCTCCTGCACCAGGACAGGCTCCGTGCCGAAGTCAAACACCACCGACTGGCGGAATGTGCCGTAGATATCAGTCTTGCAGATCACCTGGAAGAAATGAGTAGAATTATGCATTAGTAAATCACTCACTTTTATCTGCATATCAAGGAAACTAGTTCACTAAAACAGAAAGTGGTCTCATCTTAAAATTCATCAAAAATCCGAAAAAGTAGAAATATTTGTTGTATTTATTACTTAATATGCATATGCCAGTATGATCATTTCATTTAGCCCTCAAAGTTTATGAAATAGGTTATCCCATTAAAGATATAAAGATTATGGCATGTTACATGTCAAAATGATATAAGTATTAACTGTTCCTTTCTTACCTTTATTCGATACACTTTTTCGTTGCTGGCTCTGCTGACGTTCAAGTCTGAGTTGGTCCATTCCTGACATTGGTCCTCAAGAACCATGCATTTCTGGTTACGTTTTGGTCCCAGTGTGACACCAGCGATGGTAAAGAGCTTCCTGTCTGTCTCATCCAAGAGGGCCACACGTCGCATAGAGTTTTGCTGGAATGCCATTAACAAGTTTTAGAAAAACAAAATGCTTTGTGTAATATTTTACTGTAAAAGAATAGTGTTTTGTAAATAGTGTTTGTTAAAACTTCTATTATTGTGCAATCCTACAGAACTGGATTTTTAGCCTCAACCACACAGTCTCTGTGTCTGTCTTTGTACACTTCTTTTATCAAGACTAATATGATCAAGGTTGACCACTGGTATTGCTTTGCTCCTATTGAAATACAGAATCACAGTCCTATCCCTTTCAGACACAATTGTGTGGCCAGAAAAAAACTATAATGAAACATTTTTCCAAAAATTATCCCTGTCAAAAATATCCAATATCGTCCACACACCATTGTCAAAAACTATTGATATTTTACTACTTAAAAGTGCTTGGAACAAAGTATTGCTAAACATCACAGTTGCTATATCAGTAGAAACCCACAACGTCGTTTACATTCAATTTTGGGAGTTGATTTACACTGAAACAGTCAGCATTCAAACCTATTTATCAAAGGGCAGAATATTACTGAATTATGATTGTATTTCATCATAAACTAAGGTTAAAACAGGATTTAAACAGGGGTTCTAGAGCAATGTCTTTTGCATCCCAGAACGCTCTATAAAAAGCCTTACTTTAGACTGTTTGTAGCTTTGTGTGAAGACAGGAGAATGTGCTACTTACCCGACTTGTGATTGTAAAGGTCCAGGAATGTACATTGTTCTTGCTGGACATGGAGACCCGGAGGGGAGAACTGATATGAACATTCACTCCCTCAAGGGAACTGGTCATCTGAAACAATCACAAGGTTTTATTGAAAATGAGCATGACCTGGAATCAAGGCTCTTACCCATAGCTTTATTCTGTATGTCAGTCACAACTGGCCATGCAAGTAATACTTCAAGTGGTCACATTTGTTCATATCTTTTTACCACATATCTTTGTCAGTGTAACAAAGCATTCAAGACGGGAGGACCATATGGTGCCATCTACAGGTAAATGAGGGTACTGCATACACTAGTGGGTGAAAATAAAGGGAAGGGTTAACATTTTGGGGACGAGGAACCTAGTCTAGTACCCAATCAGATGTGCCAAAATGGCAAGACTTAAATGCAAACACTTCCGATACAGAGTAGAACTTGTCAATGTGACACAACTCCATTTTTTAAAGTGAATAAGATTCAGATTAGAATCAGAATTGGCACCATATTAAAGAGATAGAATACATTAATGCTTAAAAGTATCTCTAACAATTGATATTTAGATGCTTTTGTATTTTGGAAATTACGAAGTAATTGTAATTAAGATCTATACTTCAAAACATTTCCAAAATAAGCTTTTAGGCCTCAGACAAGAGTAGGCAAAAGATAATTCATAATAAATGCCTTGCATATTCCAGTTACACTTACCACTGTTTCAGGTTGTTCAGTGCTGAGAAATTTTTCCATCAGTTGTTCGGCATAGGAGTTTGCGTGCAGGTCATTTTCTCTGGCTTTCTGCACCCTCTGTTTCTTGTACTCAAATCTCTCCTTCCACTCCTCTAGCTCATCGTGTGAGTGAGCCTGGGTACAGCGGGTTCCAAAACGACAGCTACCCACGCCAAAAAACCTAAAATACACACAAGAAACATTTCAAATTAATAATAGCATAATAGCCATGACCTTTGACCCACACACATCTGTTACATATCCATGTGCTGACATATAGGGGCATGTCTCTCAAAAATATTCATAGTGATATTCAGAAGAGAGAAATTATTCCTATCCCTCTTCATTGTTAATAACTCTCTCTTACAAGAGGTATGTGATAAGCTGTCAGACTGTGCATGCTAGCAATTTTTTTTACTGTTATTAGTTCAAGTATTTGTGGCCCTGCCAAAGCTTTTGGAAACCTAAAACGTGGTATCCTTTTACACAGCATTGAGCACGTCTTGTGTTTGATGACTTCAACTACTGAATTACATTACATACAATTACTACATACATTGAGTTCAAAATAACTACATAACATAATTTGTAGCATTTTGGGACAGCTCATTTCGATTTTGGGTGGCCTTAGGTATTAAATATCATTTTCAGCCACTGGGCTACCATCTAATTTCTACACTGGATTCAAATTTGTTACAGTGCTTATCAATACGTTGAAATGTTTCTTGGACCCAATTTTAAAAGAAGCTATTGAGTGACACACTGAGTGTGTAGAGAACCGAGCAGAGCTACTCACCTTGGACAAATGGAATACTCCTCTGAAGTCAGCCCGCAGGGCGGGGGCCGGAACTTCCACTCTAAACAACTGATCAGAGCTACTCACCTTGGACACATGGAATACTCCTCTGAAGTCAGCCCGCGGGGCGGGGGCCGGAACTTCCACTCTAAACAACTGAGTAGAGCTACTCACCTTGGACACATGGAATACTCCTCTGAAGTCAGCCCGTGGGGCGGGGGCCGGAACTTCCACTCTAAACAACTGAGTAGAGCTACTCACCTTGGACACATGGAATACTCCTCTGAAGTCAGCCCGCGGGGCGGGGGCTGGAACTTCCACTCTAAACAACTGAGTAGAGCTACTCACCTTGGACACATGGAATACTCCTCTGAAGTCAGCCCGCGGGGCGGGGGCCGGAACTTCCACTCTAAACAACTGAGTAGAGCTACTCACCTTGGACACATGGAATACTCCTCTGAAGTCAGCCCGCGGGGCGGGGGCCGGAACTTCCACTCTAAACAACTGAGTAGAGCTACTCACCTTGGACACATGGAATACTCCTCTGAAGTCAGCCCGCGGGGCGGGGGCCGGAACTTCCAATCCTTGCCCTCGTCCGAGCTGACCCTCTTCTTGTGCAGGTCACTGCCACAGTGAGTCTGGAGCTCCATCTTCGTAACAAAACTAATGTCACAGTACGTGCAGGAAAAACTCTTGGCACCTTCATCTCCACCTGACATCTCTAAAATATACAAACAAATTATATCATGGCAAGAGATAACAGGCATGAAATCAATTTGATTTCATCTAAATTACAGATGAATGATTCTATATAGGTAATACAAACAAATCAAAAGTACATAAATAAATACATATAAAAGGGAGGAAATTGAAATAGACAAATGAGTAGATAACTAAAAATATAAATTAATGAATAAATAAATGTATGAATAAATAATAGATACATACATGATTAATTAACCAACTACATGTAATTGACTGATAGAATAAATTAATAAATAAATAAATAATAAATAGATAAATAAATAAAAATATATACAAATAAATAAAGAAAATAAATAAATAAATAAATAAATAAATGATAAATAAATGAATAAATAAACAAATAAATGAATAACAAAATAGATAACAAAATGAGTTCAACTACACATATCTACAATGCCATCTTTATTTCTTTCATGGAGTTACAAATAGCCATTAGGCTAGTCAGGGCCATCACCCCAGAAGGAAATAACAGATAAGCAATATATAAGAGATAAATGAAACTTGAATATGGAAGTAATACCCAGTTAGTACTTTAAACAATAGCACTATTATTTTCTTGATAAGCACACATTTACCTGTAAGATACAAGCATTATGATCTGCCCACCTGGGGGTGAAGGAATGAGTTGCGATGCACACAACACAAGAACAGTGTAAGAACAACAAGCTCTCTGACCTTTAAAGGCCACAACATTCAATCAGTACAATCCACCCGTCCACCAAAGCTTCTTTACTTCTCTAAAATCACAAGAGGATAAGAAACAAGGGGGGATTTATGCTGCTATTAATCCTATTCTCTCATTCTTGAGTCCAAACCAAAAATCCAAAAATTCTATTCAAGCTTTAATTGTGAATTGGAGCTTAGTGTTAGTATCCCAGAACCTCTCAATCTCAAGCACACACACCATACAATGGAGATTCAAAATGCTAGTGCCACCATTCCATCTCTCTAGACCATACCTACCCATCCCCCCTCCCCCCAACCATCCGCTCCAATTCAAATGTGAGGTGGGTATATAAAGTGTTAGGAAATTCCTTTTCAACCCCCCCCCCCCCCCCCACACACACACTAACCAATATCCTCATTACCTCCCACACAACTATTGCTACTATTATCATTTTGCAGTATGAAATGGAGGTTTTCATGTACAGTCAAACTTGTGCAAATGACAACTTCTCCAAAACGACCATTAGCTGTGAACGACCACTTTCAGATCCCCCAAAGGCTATTCCATGTATATTTTACCTTGATTAAACAACCACTTGATTGACGTGACCAACAACCATGAAATCTTATCCCTAACAGTAAATGCCCCTTCATTCAACGACCACGTGAATGCCTAGACGCCTTGTCTATTGGAAAGGGCACAATGAAATAATCAGTAAAATTGAAAGAAAATATAATTTCTGAGGGTTCTCAAAAATGTTGGAGTTCAGCTTTTATTTTCTGAAACATTTAATCGAAAATATTAATGAAGAAATTTCAACAAACGCAGCTAAACATAACAGTCTGAACAATACCTGATCATTGTCAGAAATTCTTTGTTTTTTTCATAACCTCACTCAGACCACCAACCCCTTTTTAAGAGAACACCTCTTTAAGAGACCACTATTGCGCACGCACGCGCGCGCACACACACACACAGCTTTTTACCACTACCAAACATAGGTAAGTGACCCTGCCAGCCCTCATACAGGTATCCATTGTCGACTAAGAAGTTGTGATGCTGGGGATGCAGTCCTGAGTCTCACCACCTGGCCATTGCCTACTCTTTGAATGGATATCCCACCTGCTAATGAGGATCCAGTGGATACTGCAAATCTTGACGGCCCTAGGCCAGGGTGACCCGCTTCTCTTACAAGGAGCAGGTTGAGTAGGTGTAGAAAGCTTACCTTGATCTGCAGTGCTTAGTCCCTGAGTTGTACCACTGCTGGTGCCATTGCTGCTGCTGCTGCTGCTGCTGCCGTTGGTCTGGGCCACAGGTACAGTATTGATGTTGGGTGAGCGCACACTCTTCTCCTCCTCCCGCCCCTCTGGGGGCACCCTCTCCCCAGAGATCAGCTCATCCTCATCCTCATCACCCTGAAACACAGAGAGACAGTATGTTATCAACAGTCGGTTTCCCACAGGTACAGTATTGATGTTGGGTGAGCGCACACTCTTCTCCTCCTCCCGCCCCTCTGGGGGCACCCTCTCCCCAGAGATCAGCTCATCCTCATCCTCATCACCCTGAAACACAGAGAGACAGTATGTTATCAAGAGTCGCTTTCCCACAGGTACAGTATTGATGTTGGGTGAGCGCACACTTTTCTCCTCCTCCCGCCCCTCTGGGGGCACCCTCTCCCCAGAGATCAGCTCATCCTCATCCTCATCACCCTGAAACACAGAGAGACAGTATGTTATCAAGAGTCGCTTTCCCACAGGTACAGTATTGATGTTGGGTGAGCGCACACTCTTCTCCTCCTCCCGCCCCTCTGGGGGCACCCTCTCCCCAGAGATCAGCTCATCCTCATCCTCATCACCCTGAAACACAGAGAGACAGTATGTTATCAAGAGTCGGTTTCCCACAGGTACAGTATTGATGTTGGGTGAGCGCACACTCTTCTCCTCCTCCCGCCCCTCTGGGGGCACCCTCTCCCCAGAGATCAGCTCATCCTCATCCTCATCACCCTGAAACACAGAGAGACAGTATGTTATCAAGAGTCGCTTTCCCACAGGTACAGTATTGATGTTGGGTGAGCGCACACTTTTCTCCTCCTCCCGCCCCTCTGGGGGCACCCTCTCCCCAGAGATCAGCTCATCCTCATCCTCATCACCCTGAAACACAGAGAGACAGTATGTTATCAAGAGTCGCTTTCCCACAGGTACAGTATTGATGTTGGGTGAGCGCACACTCTTCTCCTCCTCCCGCCCCTCTGGGGGCACCCTCTCCCCAGAGATCAGCTCATCCTCATCCTCATCACCCTGAAACACAGACAGACAGTATGTTATCAAGAGTAGCTTTCCCATTTAAGCTACTGGTGTCATATTGAGCCTTTCAAGAGCATAGTGCCGGGGCGAATCTAGGAGGGATTCCAGTCATCAACGTGAGCCTTCCCTTTCAGGTAACACCTTATGCACCACCAAGACACCAGTGGTAAAATTGTAAGTGGTAAAGTGGTTAAACTGGATGCCCAGTTGGCCATCCAGTTGGCAATTGAATTGCAGTTAGATTTTAAAATAGAGGTATATAACCTTCTCTCCTTGCCAAAGTTATGATCAACCCCTGAATTTATACCTTCCACCACCTGGTGGTCAACTGCAAGACTAAGTGTGAACCCCCCTTTATGGTCAGCCCCTGAACTTACAGCTTCCATCATGTGCAGGTTAACTGTAAAACTAAGTATGAACCCCAAGTCATAGGCAACATTCTCACATAACAAGTTCTCACATAAGTTCTTCAGTCAGGTGTTTACTATATCTTATTATTTGCGGGTGATCCGATACCTCTCTCTTGAATGTTCTCACAATCCTACAGCAGTACAGCTACATTTGAACTCCTGCAATTTTCAGAGCTGCATGTAGAGTAGCTGTCAGGAGAAGTGAGTCTACACTGCCACAGCTCCCAGAGCTGAATGCAAGGCACCACAGGCTCATCAATAAATAATAAGATGAGACATGTATCGCTAAACATGCAGTCATGGCTAGATACTTGTACACGCTTATTAGCTGGGTAAATAATGTCGGCATAGTAATATCATAATTATTGCCAATCAATATGCACATTACCCAGAGGTAATGAGAATCCCACGAAAAACGCTAATGAATATACCTCAAGCTCCTTCTTGTTGACATCGCATGATGGTCTGAATAATTTCCAATAATAAATGACACAAATTCTTATGATTTTCAGTGTCTAAGAATGGCTTTTGTTGCCATGTCTAACCAGAGTTTGGTTCATATTACATCGCAAGGCAGGTTTAAATGCTATGAAGAATACAGATATTCAATATTGAGCTCAAATCAATACGGAATGTAGTATTACCATATTAATCTAACCTTTCTAGATAAACCTTAACAAGAGACAGCTGAAACTCTTTCATGCTCAGAGTTTAGGTGTATAAGTGTTGTCTGGACCTTTCATACCTTTGGAAATAAATTGGTATTGGTGCATATGCTTGGATATTACATGAAGAAGAAATGCAGGTTAAAATCTGATTTAAATTTCTCCTCAAATGTACTTTTTAAAATGTTTTTATGAGAGGGTCATCCTTAAAGTCAGCATGCTGCTTCTGGCTGCTACAGGCATGAAAGGGTTAAGCTTATAATATACCTCCTACCACCCCAATTTAGCTTTAAAGCAAGTCTAAGCCACGTCCCATGTTGCCTTTTAATCATGCTTGAAGGCTTAAGATGCATGCATTTCATCAAGGTTTCCAGCATAGTGGAGGGATTATTTCTAAGTAGCTTACCTGGTCCTGCAGAGCATCAACAATGATTTTAATCCTCTCCACCTCTTTCTTGGCCTGCACATTCTACAAGGGAGAGCAATGGTTGGTTAAAATATAACAAAATAGGGTTGGAATCTTTTTTGAACAAAATGTATCAAATTACAACAAAACAGAAAATGAAAAGATTTTGGTCCTTCAAATTCTGATTAAAAATAAAAAGGAATGCCATGGGCTATATGTGTTGAATTCATTTAGTTTGAAACAATTGCAAATTATCCCAGTAAATACAGATCTTTAATAGTTCTAATAGTAAAATGTAGACAATTTTTCCAAACAGTATGAGTATATCAAGAATAAATTTGATTTTCTAAAATAATTCATTACCCTTCCTGTCATAGCAACCATATTAAAGAAAACCATACAATAAGGCCTTTATCTCATAAATCAAAGGTATCATTTCCCAAATTTAAACCAAAAAGTACATTCCTCCATTCTAAAATAGCCATTGAGACCTTGCAAGGAAGCTTTGTTGGAAAATGCAAGGCCTCAGGAGGTCTGATGTATCTGGCATCCTCTGGGCTGGCATGCAGCCCTTGGCTGTGAGAAACTTCAGACCTCCGCAGTATTCCAACACAGCAGTCTGGCTCGATCTCAATCCCTATAATACATTTCTGCCATTGGCGTAACACCACCTGATTCTTGGTGAGAATGGTTCATGCTATTGACGACTGGTGCTGCCACCTACCTCAGGCTCCTGCTCCAGCCAAGACTTGGCAAACGAGTAGGCTTGGCTGAACTTGCTCAGGCTACACAACGCTTTCACTTTCCTTCCATAGGCTTTCTGGTTCTGGCGGTCAAGAGACAGGACTGAAAAAGGATGAGAGAGACATGAGTATGAAAACAAGAGCTAGTCGTCATAACATGTGATAGAAAGCATTATAAATGCGTGTTTTTTTTCAGTTTGTTTTCTCACAAATGTAACACCTTGCTGGGAGGGTATATATTCCTCATCATAAGACCTTTCGGGCAGTAGATACATTGTATAGGCGGATTTGTCAACTAGAGCCAAATAGAGTCAAAGAAATTGACCCCATCAGAGGCCTTAACTGAACTTCAAGCCTAGCCTTTACTAAGGCTGCAAGGTTGTCAACCACTACTGAGTGCATGATGTACCTAAATGACTGCATACTCCAAACAAAGACTCGCTCACAAATCAATAACTGAGACCTTGTACTACAGCCTGGTAGAACATACTGGTACAGATAGTTATCACAGTAATGGCTGGATAAGGGTTTATCCAACATTTTCCATACATCTTATTAATTCATTATTACTTTTCTATGCTTTAAAAATTTGAAAATAAAAACCTATTCATGCTATTAAAACCCAATATGAAATGTTCATTTTGGTGATATTTTACTTGCAAAAAAATCATTTAATATGAATATACATTGGAAAAAAAATGTTAATCAGAATTCAACGAACAAAACTTCTTCAAAAATTCTGAAAACTTATTTCTACAGTGAGTTAATTCCAATTTTAAAGGGGCCCTAAAGGCTAACATACATATCAGCTTATATGAAAGTAATACACTTCAAGAACAGGATGCTGCCCTTCTTTTTCTCTCAGTGAGAGGGGAGATTTTTGCATATTGCCATCATCCTGCCCAGCCCCTGGCAGCAGCCATGTTTTTCAATTGGGTGGCAGAGATCACTTCCTGCCCCTAGCTCTGTACTTATCTTATGCACCATTAAGCTCCTTTGCTACCCAATAACACTGACCACAGCAGGGGATGATGACCCGGATTCACAATGGCAGCGGCCTTGGCTCAGAGGAGGTGCTATTCACTAATTGCAATTTTAGATTTCTCTTTGTGTGGAGCTCTAGGGTTTCCCTGTTTATGACAGATGTTGAGCTATGTTCATGAACTTTCATATAAACCTATGATTTGTTCTTCCCCAAGTTCCCCTTTAAGTAAATAACATTCAAAATCAAGTGATCTTAAGGCTTGAATAGGTTACCAAATCAGGTGCTATATATTGAGTAACAATTAAACCCTTTGAACTATAAGTTACAGGCATTATCAATCAAGCTTGTTGTGTTGAACAACCTATCATAAATTGCTGTTCTAAGCTCTCAAGGTAAATTCTCACATTCCTTCTCGGAAACTCAAAGGATCCTTACTCTGAAATTCCTTACCAGGCCCTGAAGCTCAACACTAGAGCACTCGCCCACCTGACACTGGCAGATAAATACCGGGACTGTCAGGGCAGGTGATATTTTCTTAACCTGCACAAAATGACAGGTTGATATTACCAAAATGTTTGTCAAAAATAACACTTCACACGGGCTCATGCCAACCTGCCATTTGGGTTATAATAACCAAAATAGACAACTGATTATTGCACATGTCATGACAAATACAGGGTAGCTAAAAATATTTTGGGCACGCAAAAATAAGGGAAAGTTAATATCGAGGCCAGAGAAGTATAATATTAAACATAATTAAGGAATACTTTTTTACATCAAACTAGTTATGATATAGTTATTCATAGTTATGATGTTTCAAATGTCTTGATGTTGTACAAACGACTACTGTTAACTTGTAGACTTACCTCCTTTTGGGTTATTCAACAGCTTCATCCGGAGAGGGATTGTGGAATAAAGAATTGTCTATGACGTTGCTTGTTTTGTCTTATTTCCTTCCATGAAAAAATCAATCCCTGTTCCCTACACTAATCAGACTGTTTGCTCGAGACAATGGCTAACAAAAATCAATAATAAAGAACTTACTGCAAACTAGGTATACTAAGAACATTCAGGGCAAGACAATTCTAGTTGAACCTACCTGCCCCACAGGGGTTTGTACCATGTTTCACATGCCGAATCTAGGTCTGACATGATCCCTTTTGTTTGTTTATCATACCCCCCACCCCCATCAGCCCCCCCCCCCCCCCCTCAAACAAAAAAACCTGTACTTACTAGTGTTGCAATCTTCAACCACTCTGTCAAACTGTTTCTGTAGAAGAAAGACAATACATTTTTAGACACTCTGGCAGCTCATTTTTTCATCATGATAACTCAATCACAGTGAAACCACAAGTGAAACAGGGGTATAGGTGTTAAAAGTAATCAAAACACTGCAAACAATGCTGGATAGCCCTAAGTCACGCCTTGAATTAAATCTAATCTTATTCCTTCATCATTCGGTATTTTTCGCTGCCAATAATTTAAATCAAAACAATCATTAACAATTGACAACACTACTTACAAGACGCGAATGAGTGCATGTTGGCCCAGTTCCATAAATCTGGGCATAACCTTCCAGGTTTTCAGAAGTCACGATTCCCCTTCATTTTAGCAATACAGTTACCAAAGAGGAAAAATTGAGGAAAATATCCACTCTTAAAAACATTTCTTACCTTAAGATGTTTTAAGCAACTGGACATGGCCCTTGACAAAAATCTGACAAAACTGTCTCAGATGGGACATTCCCTCCTAATGCCAGGTTTTAATATCATCTCAATATAAGGTGTAAAAAACGCATATGATTTTGAACAAAATAACCAAAGTTGGTGTGGCAGTGATTAGACTCACCATTTTGAGAAAGCAAGCAGAGCGGTTGAGGAGCAGGCTGATCCTGGCCTCCTGCTGGGCCCCGCCGCTGCCCGCAGCAGGGGGCAGGGCACCCAGGCATGCTGTGTAGGTGCGCAGGGAGTCTGTGTAGAGGCCCTGCTGGAAGAGTCGTGCCGCCTGGCTCTCTAGTGTAGGCTCCATGGCCCCCACTGCTGCCCCACTACTATAATCATAGGTCTAGCAGGCTGCAGGCTGGCTGGCTGCTCAGGCTGCTGCGGCTTCTGCTCATCTCATCCTTATGCCATCTGAAACAAACACAAACAATACATTAGTTTCAATTATTATTGACCAATGGCACATTTTAGACAGACCTAATGAAGGTGAGCGCCCTGATGAGCAGGTGTTCAACTTACCATGCACTTTTAGAAAAGGGGTTTAGACTTTCACCTTCTGTATGTACACTTTCCTGTTTCTGCAAAATATATCTAGTGCCCAAGCAGGGAGCAACTGAAAAAAATGTGACGCTTCCTAACACTGCTAGTTTTGTATCACAGGTCTAACCCCGATCTCCACCTGTAACATACGACTGGTGCCTAGCACAGGCAACCACCCATGGTTTTAGCTAATTTTGGTGACCATACCAGGAGCGATCTATGTTGAACTGGTGCGAGAGAGAATAGGCTTGAGGAAAATGATGGAGATCAGGACAGAGACACATGCTGGATATGGATATTTCACAGACAAGGAGCTACTCTATTATAGGCTGTTATGGTAGAATCATTATTATTAGGAATCCCCTATTGTTTGATCCAATCAATCATCACAAACACTAGGTGAGCAGCATTGGCACTAGCTGCTTGCTGTCAGTTTACAACTAGAACTGTGTATTCATCTATCAATTCATTCATTCACTTATTCATTCAATGTATCAGTACCTGTATTGATCATTCAATGCACTGTCTGACACAGGTGTCCAGATGCTTCCCTGCTAATAGGATATGCGAATGTTATTAACAGCCACCTGCTGGCAAATGCTAATTAATTCACACGCAAACACCTGTGAACAGGTAATATGAACAACATTAGATATGATTTCAGAGTGTTATATTTCTGACGCAGCATAAACACATTACTCTGTCTGACTGGGACTCAGCAAGCAGGGTCTCCGGGCATTATTTGGTTACTGCAGCTCTTACAAAAAAACTAAAACTAAAATATTTTCATATACAGTTTCTCTATAAATGTAAATCTAATAACAGAAAACTTATGGGTTTTACTTTGATGTAAAAGCTATATATTTTCAGAATGTCTCTAAGTCTCTTTTGAAAGAGACCAAAAATCAAATGCTGCTGATATGTTTTGACACCCATTTTCAAAATCCTGACATGCACATACAAACCAAGCCAATGAAGTAAAGCCCAGCAGTAATTCTTTATAGATTTCTGCGCAAAAGCACATATCTAAAGCAATTCTGACTAGGTGGATCACATGAAAATACAACATACCAGTATAACAGTGAAAAAGCCCGCTCCTACAAGCAAGCATACGGGTTAAGTTTAAACCAGCGGAAATTTGAACATGCCCAACAAAATGCTGAAATCTTGAATAAGTACCTCTAAAATTGGATAGTCTCATGTTTTACATTGTTTTTGAAATAATTCTGTAAACATTAATTGCTTTTAATCAATTAATTTTTAGATATTAAGTAATTCAATGATAGGAAAATATGAGAAATAATAAAAGAACTTGCCACTTGGACATGTCAGGGATGATTTCTCCAGAAGTCATATTTACTTGGCATGGTAACATAAGCAGGTGGTTGCCAGTTGTTTGCAGTGAGTACTTCATGAAACCTTTAGAATGCCATAAAGAGGCTTGTTCACCTATTATACAGCTATGCAGAGCATTAATATTAGATGATCTGTGACCTTTCCACATGGTGCTCACCAGACAATGAGCCACTGACTGACCATTGTTCAAACTGTCATTCAACCATCCCTCATACGGCTTTACATATCAGAGAAGGTATTTTGCACTAATTACCCACAACTTCAACAGCTCATCTCTAAATCCCTTACTATTTTGGTGATAAATATTTGTAGGAGAAATGTTACTCAAAATCAACCTTTTTCAAAGTGTCACGGCTTGCAAATGATGGATACATGATCAATACTTTTTAAAATAATCATTGAATAAACATGTATTCACTAAGTATTCAAAGTAAGTATGTTGATAAGAATGTTGATAAAACTTTCAAAGTATGTTTTTTATAGGTTTAATTTCCCCAAATAGGTCTTCTGAGGTGCTAATGGCATGAATGGGTTAACCATTCATGCTTAAGGTGGGTCCACCACATAGGACTTTAGCTATCATTATCTTCATTAAGAGCTATTTGGGGGTTGTAACACCCATTAAACTATATATTTTCTGAAAGAAGACATTCTTAGCTACTTCACAGTTTCAATTTTACACTGTTTTACCTCAAATGAGGTTTTCTTGATCAATAAAGGTTCATTTGATTTATAAATACCATACATGTCTGCTAAATATACTAGGCTAGGGCAACTGGAAGCCAAATTTAGAGTTCATGCAAGAGAATACCTTATAGCAAGCGATTTTGGTGGAAATTTTTACCTAAGAAAGTAGGTCACAATGGTCAGACATGGTGACAGATATGTATGGTATTTATAAATCAAATGAACCTTTATTGATCAAGAAAACCTCATTTGAGGTAAAAAACTGTAAAATTGAAACTGTGTTTATATCGAGGTCAGCTCAAGCAGGTAAGTTAAAGAAACCTTATATTTGAAACACCAAGACCACAGGGATTAGATAACTATTGTTAGAAAGGGGACAGGAGTGCTAAACTAGGAGTTGTCTTTTTTTGAGTGTGTCACCAGCATCACAGCCTTAAATAGAGCATGCCAAAGAAAGGCATGATACCCCATATTGGCCACACTTTCAAAATCCTGGTTAAAACTATGTCAGGAGATATCCTCGACAATGGTCATCAAGATCGACTTACGATTAACAAGATTTTTGGACAGCTATAAGAATAAATGGATTGAGCTGACATATGAGTATTTTAAGTAGATTATATTGCAACTGAATCTATACAAATACATGCCTACATTCTCCCTCCTCCCAGAGACTCAGCGAGGACCATGTAGTGTCCTGCCTGTCTTTTGGACAGGCAGTTTCCCTAAAATCTGATTTTTAGATAGGCAAACAATTCTATGAAGAATTTTCAATTTTGACTTTTGGGGGGTAAAAACAAATAATTACCTAACAAACCATTTCCTAGAACATGGCTGTAGTGTAAATTTCCCTTTTTGACAAATAAAATGCAGTTGGTCTAATACAGATTTGTTGTAGATGAGTAGCTAAATCTGGACAGGCAGAAATGTTGGAATTGCATTTTACGACACACATTTTAGAAATACTGGCTAGAAGACCCTGCAGGCTCCTCCCGGGCCATATCAACCTATCTCCACTTAGAAATCTACTGAACCCTGCAGACAGGCAGCAAGACAAATAGGCAGGCTTTTGTTTTGGTACAATGTAAGTGGCATGCGTTACAATAACACAGTTTAGTCTACTGACATGACTGACTGGAGTTCACTTGTCTGGTTCACTCTTCGTGTAGCAAGCTCACACTACATATGGCTAAGCATAGACGTAGCTTAACAGCAAACACCACCAGAAATGCGACCCTTAATGTAGCCTTTCTGGGCTTGTAGAAATGAAGGAAACTTACAGGTGAGGTGGTGAACACTGAACACTTGCATAAATCCTGGCCCCCATTTTTAGTTCATTCCCATGAAGGCGAACATTAGCCAACCATGTACAACTCAACAAGTACCGTATTTTCGCGCGTATAGGACGCACTTTTTTACATAGGACGCAGGGGTATGAAAAGGGGGTGCGTCCAATATACGAGTGTAGAAATAAGAGGTCTCTTACATCGAGTGCCCAGGCCACAAAGAGATCACAAATCGATGACCAGCCATTACTGCAACCCGTATCAGAATTGAGGCTCGGGTATGATTTCATTTCTATTGTGTGTCTAACATGTTTAGCACGTCTCTGACTGTTCAACTGTTGTTTGTTATATCGGACCTGTCCAGCCGGTTCTATTTTAAGCACAATAATTACAATACACTGCATGAATGTCCAAGCCCTTATTACAATCAACGTAATGTTTGTCTGAATACAATGCTAGTTAGTAAGATTACCTCCATGTCTTTCATTTGTAATTTGAAAATAGCTAGAGACATGGGCCGAAAGAGGACTGCGTACTACACACAAAGATAAGGTCCATACATCTTTTTAATGGCCTGAACAAGGGCTGCGTCTTATATACGGGTGCGTCTTATATACGGGTGCGTCTTATACGCGCGAAAATACGGTACCTGTGTTTGAAGCACTTAAAGCCTTTTCAGACCTCAGAAATGGGAAATGTGTAGGTAAAAAGGTGAACCCTTACAGAAATCTAGGTAATCTTTGTCTGGGTCTTCCCAATAAAGGCCTATATAGTGGCAGGCAATAAACAACCCAGTATGAGTAAGAAAGAACCTGAAACACTGGTCGCCTTTCCAGACCTGCAGAAATTGGGAATATTCAGGTAAAATGGCGAACCCTTGCAGAAATCTAGCTTCCTTTGTCGGGGTCTCCCCATTGAAGGCCTATATAGAGACAGATCCACAATACACTACATATAAGAAAGAACTAGAAACACCACTAGGAAGGTAATCTTTCATCACTTGTAGAAATGGATAGAGTAACGTTGCAGAAATAAAGATTCCCTTTTCTGGTTCAACCTCATATAGAGATAGACGGATGCCTATATATAGGGGATGCACTGCTCAGAAAAAACACAGTCAACCCATTGTAGGCTCTACACACTTGTAGAAATGAAGAAAACTTGCTGGTAAAAAGGTGAACCCTAGCAGAAATCAGGATTCCCAGAACTGTTTCATTCCTATATAGAGCTAGATGCAGGCACATGATGACTGCTTGAAATATATCTTTAACGATGCATTCCTCAAAGAGGTAATGCCCAGATAGTCAGAATGTTGTTATGGGATGTTTCAGGGGTAAATGCATTAACTGAGACAAGTCTCACTTTATTGTTATTTACGCTATTTAATCAGAATAAACTTTGAGATTTGAAGACCACCTACTGTGAAGACACTATGCTTCCTTCGCCCATTTATATTCATTAAACGTTGTTAAAACCCCTCTTAACCCTTCCATTGCAGACTTGCTGAGGCTACTTTCGTCCCAAAGGACAAGGATGTAAAGATTTAGGAAAACCATCTAAACCCTGTCATGTTGGTATTCATTAGATAGCTCTCACTGAGTACTCCGAAATGAGTATCCATATGCCAGGGTTTCAGTCTTTCTTCAGGTTTTTGCTATCATTTTGTACAAACAAAATAAGCAAATCTGCAACCAGCAGCATAAGGGTGAAATGTTCGGACGTAATGTTAACTTGATTGCCCTGGACCAAATTCTTCATATCTTAACATTGAGATAAATCCTAATCTTTTCTTTATTTCAACTGGAAGGAAAGAATACTAACTAAATGGTTTGGTAAATATAGAAGAGCCTACAGGTGACTTAAGCCATATAGCAGACCACTATAACCTGTTGAGTACTATTATCAAATACAGTATGCAGCGATCACCATACAAGGTTACACTGTAGCCTGCAACAGCAGCTAAATCTTAAAAAATGATATGCTAGGGCTACTAGGACCTGGTGATTAGTAGCCCATTGGGCTACTGAATTTCAACCCATAACGCATGTTAAGCCCCAATTGAAGGTGCCAGGTTACTAATCATAATGGAAATACATGGTGGCACTTCTAAATCTTGGGGACTTGTAGTCCTACATTGGCAATTGTAATTGTTGAAAACTGTTGAGCCCACTTGGTACGGCTTGTGGTAATAGCAAATTCACCTAAACACTCGGTTGCTGTGTTGAAGCTGTACTGGGCATACATAGGTGTGCTTATAATCAATGCTAGCACTCTGCTACCACATCTAAGTGCTGCTTTACCTCGTGGATAATTGATGCGTAAAACAAACAGGTACTGCTTAGGTGCAATCAATACATACTGTACACCGTCTGAAAACAACCACAGTAGCATGTACACACCTTAACACACTGCCAATGAGATTGGCATATAGGGAACATATCCAGGCTTCATCCATAACATCTTAAATTCAATAAAGAGAACATTTAGCCTTATAAGATGCCGGGGATTCAGTATCTCATTCATTTTCAAGAATAAAATTGTACTCATGGCATAATGATCATTTAAAACAAGTGCGAAGGGATTTGCTTCACACTTGTTGATCACCACCATCTTGACATAGCAATCTAGCAGCAAAATCGTTGAATGTAAGTTCTAAACAGCTACGCTGTGCCTTCATTGTCTGAGCCCAAGAAAGAGGCTGTAAATGATGCTAAACCACAAGACATAGATTCTTCAAGAGAAACCCAGGCTTATTGGTGGCACCAAACATCAAAATAACTTTACTATCGCTACTTTGTTGTTATTTGATATGTGTTTAAAGTAAAGGTTTGTTAAATCAACAAGATTTGCAGCATGCCCCATTTTTGGTCACCCAGGTATATCGAGGGTGGCCAGGATTTCCCAATAATCAATTTTTAAATGAATCAAAGTGACCCATATTCCAATATTTCCAAGATCTTACATCATTAGGGATTGGCATCTTAAAATCTTTTGTAATATGATACAAGAAATCAATATTTCCTTAACGATACGATACCTTAAGGTGATGAGTACCATTGCAAGCGAGTTAAAAGCCCCATCCCAAAACACACCTCACAGCAGCATATTCATATAACAAGGTGTATCTACAGGTTCCTGAGTGTTATCAGGGAGAGAATATCATAGTCAGCCGTCTGTAGTCAACCCATATTCTAATTCATTTCAATATTTACAACTTTTCACTCAAATGACATATTCTCATTACTTAAGCAGGTGATGGTCACTACAGGTTCACAGTTACCTTAGGGATATCATTGACTATGCCCAATAAGAAGTATTTTTTAAATCTTTTACTGCTAAAGATTTTTACAGGCCATAACATTGAAAATTTTAGTGAGATATCTCGTGTGTGGAGGCATGGGAACCCCTTTGATAGTAGTGGACATACCTCGCTGATCACTTCTGAGCACTTGAAACAAAAGAGAGTTGCACAAAGATACACCTCGACGATCTCAAGACAATGGCTTGTGGTCAGGATGCTTCAACGTTATGGCCTGTAAAAATCTTCAGCAGTAAAAAATCAAAAAAATACTTTTTATTGGGCATAGTCAATGATATCCCTAAAGTAACTCTGAACCTGCAGTAACCATCACCTGTGTATTTAATGAGAATATGTCATTTGAAAGAAAAGTTGTAAATTTTGAAATAAAACAGAATATGGATTGAATAATGACAGGTGGCGATGATATTCTCTACCTGATAACACTCAGGAACCGGGAGATACACCTAGTTATAGGATTATGCTGCTTTGAGGTGTGTTTTGGGACAGGGCTTTTAACTGGCTTGCAATGGTACCCATCACCTTAACAATGTTTTAACAATACTGCCTGCCTCGCACTTAATTTTAAACAATGCGATACAAAACAATACTTAACTTTTCCAGTACAATACTTTTTCAAATTCAATTTAAGTATAGGGTATCATATAGCATAAGATTAATATTTGAGTACTGGCACCGTACACCTATCCCCTCATACTATCACTGCAATCCTAATTTAATAGGTCTTTTTTTAACCAATAGGAAAAAAGAAAACTCATAACAATGGGCTGAACAACCTTCCAGGAAAATGGTAATACACCATAGACACAATACATTGTGGTTGCTGACCTGAAAGAAATCTTTCAGGCACACTAGCACTACTTTTTATATGGGGCAGGAAAAATCATACTGTTTGTGTTGAGTCTTCACTTAATGTGCTTTGGGATCCCATTATTACCAAAAGGTTCCAATCAAAGATTCATGATTTCTTCCCTATGTAATATCTGAAAATCTGTAACAGTCATTCTAGATGATAATAGATACCTCTGACAGTCAATATCACAAGTATTATTGTGAGCAATGTTAGACTAGCTTTATTACCACTATTACCACTATCATAGGAGATCTTGACTCATTCTAGACATTATCTTTTGCATGAATGACCAGGGCTTAAAATTAACTTTTGAAGGCACCTGCCAAGTAGGGCTGGTTAACTTTAATTTCAACCTGCCTGACACTATATTGTCACAGTATGTCACCTGCCCTGCAAAAGGTGTGATAGAGTGAACATGAAAATGACTTTTCTGTATGTATTATATCGTTATCGATTAACGGTTTTCATGCTACAGTTCTATTTGTTCTGTCGAAAAAAATATTATTTTTCCCTTGTGCTATAGTATCTCTGAATTTACATGATAAATCTTACCTGCCTTGTAGGGCAGGCACAATATGATTTTTACCTGCTGGCTGCCCTCCAAAAGTTTAACCTGGCCAGGGTAGTAGGGCAGCCCTTAATGTCAATTCCTGATGATTTTTCCGATCTCTAAACATTTTCACATGCAGTCTTGAGTATGTACTCTTGAAACAAAATGACAGAAACAAAGAATTACGATAGATAGATTTACTTAAGCAATTGTACTGAGCCTCAGTGATTAAACAAAGCATTTTACAATTTTTCAAACATTTTCAGAAGGTAGTAAGTCATTTATTACTAATATTTGGGGAAATCATAATTGACTCAATACAGACACAAAAGAAAAATATGTGTCATGCAAACATATTCCATAAGGCATATAGACAGTGATATCTTTCTTGGCATATGCTTAATATAGTACCACTGAGACCAACTGAAAGATATATGCCATATGGTAGATCACTTACAGCTCACTAAAATGGTTCAATGTCCTGCTGAATTGCTGGATGTAACCTGCCCTGCCAACTGCATTGTGTTTGGTAGCCAGAGATGAAATTGACCACTGGGGGTTTTAGATGCAAAACTTGAATTTTAAGGAGTTACACTTTGAAACTTGCCATATGTCTAAAGGAAGGACTAACGGGGTTCTTCAAAATGGACCTGCTTTGGGTCATGTACAGGCTCCATGGGGGATCCTATAGCTATTCTCACTCATACAAATGGTCATTAGCAGGTCAGCAAGTGCATCCGGATATTTCCTGGTTATGCACAGCAGATTAGTAAGTGTCTCCCAGATATTTCTGGGTTCAGCAGGACCAGGGTTAAGATCGACAGCAAGATTTTCTGAGACAATGAAATATGGATTAGGCCTGAACTCCCAGGCTACCTTATTGGTCAAGACCTGGACGACCTGACCTGTATTTCCATTCATATAAGCTGGCATGTATTTCAGGGTTTAGTGCCCCTTTAAAAATCACCACTCAGGACATCTAAAATTTTTTGAGAGGAATTTCCTAAAAATGTTCATCTCAAGCATATAATTGAATTATTTCATCTCCATATAATTCCTATGACATTGAATATGGATATTATGCCTTATTTTGATAAATTTATAAATGTTTATGGTTGAAATCTGAGTATATTGTGGTGAATGTGGTCCCCCTTAAAATTTGGACGCCCAAAGAGTTCACAATTGCCAATTTTAGGCACCCAGTTTCCAAATCCTGGCTAAGACCCTGGACTGTGCTCTCTTATTTCCTTTCTTATTAGGACCTTGGTCAAAATAATTTAAGTTGGGTTCATGCTTGTCATTATAGACAAAGGTATATATATATATATATATATATATATATATATATATATATATATATATATATATATATATATATATATATATATATATATATATATATATATATATTCATTTACCATCTAAATAAACAAGTAGGCCAGTTCCCACTCTTAATATTGTTTTGTTATGAAAATACAGTGTGACTGATGGTTCAGGTTATTATCTTAAAGACTGATTGAGTCCGTTTTCGAAGCCTGGGAGAGATATTCAATTATCCATAGTGGAAAATTGTTGATTTGAATCTCATTCATTTTATGATCAGTCATTGACAGGATGTTAGGTGGCTTTTAACGGCTACACATTTATATGTTGTACAGGGAGGACTTGTCGCATCAGTGAGTGGCAAATCTGTTAGGATACAGGGAGACCACAACAGCACCGGTTGGATGCCTTGATTGTAAAAATTACAAAACCAGAGAGTAAAAAGTGATTTTTAGATTGGATATGGATGAATGGCATAGTTTCGTGGAGAACAATGGATGACTGCTTGATGAGAGTAGAGGTGGATATGTAGCATGTTATAGCTGTCATCAATTTGCAGAGAGACCAGGGTGTTACTATAAATAGTACTGCAAATGGGCATAGTAAGACAGGTGCTGAAGTGCAAAATGGATCGATAATAGTTTAAAGCAGGGACTTGCCCAGGATCAGTCCAGCCTGTCTTTCTGGATACATAGTTTTCTGAAATCCACCTTTTTGTACAGTCGAAAATTTCTCAGAATTTTCAATTGACTTTTGAGGGGTAGTAACCTAATATGTTCATAAAAATCCATCTTCTATGAAAGACTGATGTGTAAATTTCCCTTTTTGTCACAATGTAGTTGGTATACAGATTTGAAGTAGCTGAATGGCTATTAAAATATGGATGGACAGAAATGTTGTGATTGCCGTTTTAGACAGGCCAGAGCTAGTAAGGATTCAATCCGATTATTAAATGAGCCAACTACTGAAATCCTTCATTTCTTACTTCTTATTGGATCATCAGTTGTCCAATCATGGAGAGAGATAAGTTAAAGAGTTTCACATTCAGTTAATATCATTCTGTGCCATATACTTAACACAAAAAGCTGGTTGACAGGGTGTTCATTTAACACATTTCAGGAGAAGAATTGGGCCTAGAATAGGGAACCCTCAGGATGTCATATCCAAAAACAAAAAAGTTAGGAGCCAGCATGGTTAGTTTTCTTTATCCCATCAAGCTAGCTCCCTAGCAATGATTGTTCAGGTCATAAAAATGTTGGTATCCCAGTAGTTTCAATATTTTATAGTAATTCAGCTATGCACTATATATCTATCTATCATAATCAATACCTAAGCACCCACTAGAACACCCTTCACAATAGCCTGACCCTACTTGCAGAAACAAAACAATTATCAGTATCAGCAGTATTTAAATTAGAATATGTAGCAATATATGCAGAAGTTGCCAAGTTCAACCATTCTATGATTCTTCTGGAAATGCAAAAAACAAATACATGTTCAACTTCAGATATTTATCTATCACACAAATGTATGCATTGTTGATGTTTTGGGAAAGGTTGATATACTTGAGGCGCTTCTTATCCAACCTGGTCAGTGGAGCTGTTCGGTTATCACCACACCCTTGTTCAATCACTACCATTTGTTTTGATTAACTCATCTATCTCTCGCTCCCTGTCAGTGTTGGTTGTTTGAATTGTTTCTGTTATTGAATTTGGCCTTGGTTGTAGATTCAGATTTCATTTTAATGCGGCTTTATACATATTTTAAGAATACATACAGTGTCACTTCAAGATCCTGCTAGCTGTCATTAGGGTAGGTTGAAGGAGGTGACAACTATGATATAGCAAAACAACCAAAAATGCAACCAACCAGTGTTATTATGATAGTAGAGGTACCGAAAATCTATTAACAACATTCGATGATCTTCTTGTAAACAAACTTTCTACAACTGTTTTTCCCCCTTCCAAAACCTGCAATCCAATAAAACACTGCATGTATGACTACATCTAACCCCGTTATCAATGATGGGATACAGCAATAACCAATTGACTACTAGCACAAGCCGACTTTCAGAGGGCAACTTTCAACATAGGTACTCACAAAATTTTCAGCAACGCGCCATGTTAAAAGGATGACGTCATCTCGCACCGCTGACAGCACGAGAACTTGCGTGAAAGTGCGAGAACCCTCGATTTACAAACATAAACCCCGTGCATGATGATGAGCTAAATATATAACACGGAAACGGAATGGCAAGAATACGGGGCTGAGGATGATGCAGTCTAATTTGCTTTCATGATCTCACACTATGATTCTCAGTAAGGCATGAAAAAGGAAAATATTAAAGCTAATCGTTTTTTTTCCACGGATCACTCAATACAGTAGTAAATAACAGGGCGCAAGTACATCCACCAAACCATTTTTAAAGAATCCTCTCTATAAAAGTTTTGAGTGAATGATAATGAATTGTGGACTGAATAACTGATAATGATGTTGATGGTGATGATGATGATGACTATGATAATACCCTTTCTAACTAGAACAATAACTAAGTCCAAGAAATAAAGCCAAAATCTATTTATTTATTTTTTTTGGGGGGGGGGTTATGGGCCCCCGCTTGGGACAAACTATTTATGTGTATTTAACAAGTAATGTTTATTGGTAGGAGGTAAAGTTTATCACCAGAGTTGAAACGCTCTGTCACTTATATTGGCTTTTACTCCGGTATACCGTGTCTGTTATATCGACATATTGTGTATGAATAGATATGACTTGTGACATAAATAGTGATAAAATCAAATGCAAGAATTAAGTCATACTAAGTCATACTAGTAAAAGAATGTGAAGAAAAACTATCATTCACAGAATAATGTTAGGTACATGCCGTTCTATGCTTTTGGCAATAACTTTCAGCACCAGAGAAAAAAATGAAAATCCTTTCACCATGTGGTTATTTGACGTTAACGTTCTTGAAACTCTTTCCAATCCATTGTTGACGAATATCATATTAACAGGAATAGGAGTTACAGGTGTCTAACAGAGTATTTTGTCCCGGTATCAATATGCAAAGACTTTGATACCATAATTACACAGTATGCATTCATATTCTATCAAAAGGAGTATTCAACTTATCTTTTTCGCTTAAATACTATTCACTATAAAAACTCAAGTATATAATAAGAGAATAAGGTGATTCAGAAAGGTTTGTGTCTCGATCTGCTGTCAATTAAGCCAACAACAGATGCTTATGGGGCTTGGGGCCTTCGTACCTTTAGACAAAGGGTACTAATATTTTGGTATGCATAAGCTGAACAGGTTTAGTACTACATATTCCTTCAACTCTAAATGTTAAAAATAAGTCCGGGAAAATAAGTATTTATTTAGAAAACTGGCTTCTACCTCAATTGAAGCAACAACCATACATGACATCAATGTCAACAGGCTCTGGATGTGAAGGGAGATCATTCCAAAAAGATATGTGATAGGTCATACTAGTAAAGATTCAAACAAATGATAAACTTGTATACGCAAAAAAATACAGGGGACAATGAAACTTTTGATATGCATAAATTACTCATTTGATAAATGTTTCATCTGTGAAGTGGAAACAAGGTAATGAAGGCTTTTATGACTTATATGTAGTTATGGAAGTTTATGATAAAGACAATCAAAATTGAATAATAAGAATCAGTAATAGCAAATGTTCTGCGTAGAACCGCCCAAAACGATTTTTTCAACGTTGTATCTGCTGTATCTCGCTAACTAAATTAGTCAGGAAAATTTAAGTTGTTTTAGAAGGCTTTAAATGTCTACTTCTATGCTCAATTTTTAAAAATCATGATTCAAGGCTTTTGAAATTAAACAAGTGTTATGCCCAGTTAACAGTTGGATGTGTCTGGATCTTATGTTCTAGAATATTCTAAAGTTTCGGTACATAAAGGGTTATGTCAGCGATCTATTTTGGAATGTTCTGGACGCGAGGTTCCAGAACCCGCCGTTAGGCGGCTTCAAACACGTCGAAAGCCTTTGTGGAACGCCTGGGATTGTTTCATTACTGAAAACCTGGTTCTTCCAGTTATGTATGATAGCGTCCACTCTGTTTTGGTCAAACAGCATGGATACATTCAATGGACTAATTGTACTAAGAATACACTTTTAGGAAATTAAATAACCTTTTTTAAATCAGTGAAATTAGCGATTTTACAGTTTTGATGACGTCACAAGTAATTATAATATTATAATACAGGACGGTGGCGACGCGTAGCGGCCGGGCGTTCATTTACCCTACAGACCTGTAGGGTAAATGAACGCCGAACACGAACACGTTACAGTCAACCCCCCCCCCCCCCCCCCCCCCTACACCCATTCTACTGCCGACACATGTCATCCAACCCTAGTTCCGAAAAACTCTGGATTTGAGTGAGTCATACTTCATTGTTTGGAGATTTGCGATTGAACATTATGTGAACATTCTAGAACTCTGAAACGTTCTGGAACTCTGGGTTGGCCTATAAAAGTGGTGTGGTTTGGGGCCAGGCTTCAGACTTAAGCCCCTTTCACACCAACTGGCGACGTCTGGCGATGCACTGGCGTCGTCTTCACGACTGCTAATTCATCAAAAATCGCCAGTGCATCGCCAGTACATTGCCAAATGATTTGCTTGACGACGTATTGACGACCTATTGACGCCCCAGTGGCAACACATAAACGTACATCTGACGATGTGCTAACAACTCGCTCACGACCGCTGGCGATCGCTGACAACTTCCTGACGATGCACTGACGACCACTGGGAACATCATGACGACCACTGGCGTCTTCTTGGCGAATTGGTGAAGACATATTGGCAACATGGCGATGTGTTGAAGACGTTGTGGCGACCGAGTTGTCACGTGATCAAAGAGGTATACAAGGAGAGCAAAACTTGTCCCTCTATCATAATAATATCGCACTCACCCAAGTGCCATCTTTGTAGAATATTCACACCCTGATAATAATATGTTGAAAATGGAAGTATTTGATCTTGAAAGTATACATAATCTTTTTATGATATTTTCTCTGTGTTTTTCATAACTGTGAATATATCAGCTTTATGAAATAAAAGTTACTTCATTAATATATGTGTATGGTTATCAACTTGCAAACTCCTGTGAAATACAATAACCCATTCCTAAGCTAAACTTATAACCTGACTTCGGTTGCCAGGATTGGTATTAAACAAAATCCCACAAAATAGGCCCCAATAGTGAAATCTCCTGATTGTGGATGGTTGAATGTTGACAGGTATGCCATTCAGATGATTCTTTAGTCATAGTCCAGCAATTTAAACACATATACACTTATGAAGGCATAGTAATGTGAATTCCTAATCATTAGATATGAAAATGGCACCCTCTCTTTCATCATTCAAGAAAATATACCTTGAAGAACAACTTTCACAGAAAAGCAATAATCTTCTAACTCTATTTCATCATAGAGATAGGCTATTATCAAAGTATGATAAATCACTAGTGTCCCTCCCCTTTTATCAAAGATGACATCAATGATATTCTTCATTTACTCTTGTAAATGGACCTCCAAAGGCTGATGAGGCCTGAACAAAAATATGTTTGTCTTCTTTTACATGCTAGAAAAAGTAGGGTAGATAGGTGGGGAATTTACCTTATTTTATATCATTTCTTTTCTCTCCTCCATGCTGCATTAGATGTAAATGCAAAGTAAAATAGCAGCATCTAAAGTAGTGGGGTATGTAGATCTATTTAAATCCACAGAACTAGTATTATATGCTGATATTTGATTTTTCTTCTTTCTTCTTTCAATTTCTTTTGTATGCCATGCATGGAGAGAGAGAGGGTCCATTTATCAAATCTTCAAGTATAATTTTGACAATTTTAATATTATCTCAATATTTCCTATTAAAATATCTATTGAGATTCACCTTTGGAGGTCCAAAAACACTGACGATCTGTTAACGACGCATTGGCGAGCTGCTGGAATAGCTTGGCGATGGTTGGCGAAGCGCTGACAACCACTTGACGACGCTATATTCACTGGCGACCGTTGGCGAGGCTTGGCGATTTTTTTGAACATTCCAAAAAAATCGCCAAGCTTGACGAAGCGTTGACGACGGCTGACGAGCGCTGGCGATGTGATGGCAATGTACTGACGTTGTCTGGCGACGTCTGGCGATGCATTGGCGATGTGTCCAAAATTGTTGGTCGCCAGTGCATCGCCAGACGTCGCCAGTTGGTGTGAAAGGGTTAACCTAACACTTAGAGTTAACCTCTCATTTGAGAACATCTGTCTGGCAGAGGTGAGTTCAGTCTATTGAATATAAGTTCTAGAGCTAGTCGGTCTATATAGACTGCATTGAATTTGCTGCCTGAAACACAAGAATGCATGTGCCAAATGCTGTGTAATATACATCCTACCAGACCGAATCAAATCAAATCAAATCAAATGTTCGCATCCAGTGTTATTTTCACTTTAACACATAAATAAAGACCATATCATCCTTTAAATACTTCCAATTCAACTATAGAATACGAGATGTATTGGCCATTGCCCAATTCAGTAAATACCTTTTGGTACGAAATCGTGCTGCCGAAATCTCTTGGTTACGCAGTCTCTTGGTTACGATTTATCTTGGGTACGAAATCTCCAGTTTGCTCGCTCATAAACATGTCATTTTGACTTGTCTTTGGAGTTTTTTGGGCAACTTAAGATCTATCTAATGGTCTCCGACTGTCGGGTATGCTTTATTTTTCAAAATAGTATTTGGAATAAATATCTCATTTCAATTTAATATTACGTATTGAATATATAGTTCTTCCATCAATTTGGGGGGACCACTAACTGGAGCGAAATACTCTAAATAGAGTCTGGTATACATACACATGATTAATATCATAATTTCTCTTTCATAAAGCATGTTTCTGGAAAACAAAGGTAATCATGATGTGCACAAGTATTTTGGTGATCTAGTCATGCTACTTATACAGGTGTAGACCAGTAACAAAGCAGAGATTTTGAAAGTAGCGAATTATTACATAACTCTTTATTTTGAGAACGGATTTTAAAAATTGAAGTAAGTATATAGGAAGCAATAGGTGGAATGGTTCATATGGAGTGAACATGAATGATTTCAAGTAAGTTGTTAAAAAATTATCCAGTGTTTTCTTCTGCAAATTGTCCAGTTCACACCCTGCGGCTTGCCGTGAAATGCCCCATGTACCGAATTAGAACTGCTTTCCGTATTCCGCATCTCATTCTTACTTTTATAGTTAACCACTGACTTTCATTGACCACCATATGCGGAAAGAAGCTCCACGGCGATGGTGTTCAAGAATCAACGACAAGCAGCTATGTTCGCTAGATGATGTACTGAAAACTCAGAAGTTTGTAACAAGGGAACATGAAGGAGTCCGTGAATCAATGAGTTTAGACGATCTTGATGACCCATCCATAGTTGTGTTATCTGTGCCTCTGAAAGTAGAGACGGAATAACGTCGCCATTGTTTTTGTTTGGCTTTTCTCTTCGTTTTGAATCAGAATTTAGCATACAAGCCTAGGAAGGTTAAGAATTAGAGTTTTAATGATAAGTGTTTTATTGATGTAGAGTGAGCTCGTGGTGTAAAAACGGGTGAATTTTATTCATTTGCCTGTTGAACTACGCACATCTGTCGAGTCGCTACCACAAGGACGTTACAAAGGGCAGACCATTTGGTTTCGACCATTGTTGCGGAAGTCATAGCCGTCAAATTCCCCGGGGTTTTGGTTTCCTCGCGTGTTGTAGCTAAAGAAATATGTTGATAAACTTCAATTTCAACGAAACATTGCATCACAAAGTGTTTCTCTGAACGATTGACTCGTCTGCAACGTGCTGGTAAAAACTGCTGACGCCGCTGGTGCACGTGACGTGATCGAAGGGATTCGTGATTTGAGAGAACATTGGATTTGAGATGTCTTTTGTCCACTTCAAGTTCAAGAGTCAGATCCCTTATGACACCCTCACCTTTGATGGATTGCACATCTCACTGGCAGACCTGAAGAAGGGGATCATTGCAAAGAAGAAACTTGGGAAGACTTCGGATTTCGCCTTAAGGATAGTCAATGCTCAAACCGATTCAGGTAAGTTCAATTTTCAAAATATTTATCTAAATCCATCTGCAGGCACCAATCAAAATGGAAGTGGCTGCGTAGCCGGTTGGCCGGCTATGCAGCCCTGGGGGCTGCGTAGCCGGTCAGCCGGCTATGCAGCCTATGCTTCAGCATTTGGCTGCATAGCCGGAATATTATCAATGTGTATAGTACCAGACATGGGGTAATAAGTAATAGGTAATAGAAAAGTAATAGGTAATAGTCCAAATTTCAAAGTAATAGCATGTAATAACAGGGTTAGAAACAAGAAATTAAATGAGCTCGCCCGAATGGCGAGCTCGAAAAAATTTCAGCTCGCCCGGAAAAAATCCAGCTCGCCCGGCTTTCTGAAGCTTCTCGCCCCCTGGCCCAGTCTATATAATGACTTAACCTATTTAGATAAATAAAACAATTGATTAGTGTCAGAGAGACCTATTACCATATGCGCTATAGTGAAGACCTGGCTACCCAAACCTCATCTCAGTGTGACGTCACTAGGAGACAAAGACCACTAAGGGCTCTTGTATCGTTTACATTATAAAGTTGAGCATCAACATGTGCAGAACGCTTATTTTTAGCTATTTCCTGCAGCCGATTGATCGTACTAGCTCTACCTATTACCAATGATTTTTTTTTCTTAATATTACATGCACTATACACATTGATAATATTCCGGCTATGCAGCCAAATGCTGAAGGATAGGCTGCATAGCCGGCTGACCGGCTACGCAGCCCCCGGGGCTGCATAGCCGGCTAGCCGGCTACGCAGCCACTTCCAATCAAAATACTTGCCTCAACATGTGAAAAAAAGACGTGCAATTATATTTATTTTGCACTTGCCCGAATTGGCAAGATAATTTATGGAACTTTTCTGACTACACAATTTTATGTAGAAAATGGCACAGCTTGTTGATATACCCAGAAATATGCAAGAAATGGTTTTAAAATAATTGAATCCATGATAAATAATACATGCCATGCTACCATATGGTATAACTTTGTTTCGGACAAGCCATAAGTTATGTCGGGTTTACAAGTGTTTTTAGAAATAACACATCTAATTACTTGCCTGGCATGGCAAGCTACAGGTGAACTTGGATATGACGGACCACTGTATGACGGATTTTTGCATATGACGGACGATATGCTTGGTTCCAGTCCGATACATATCAAGTATTCGTCATATGTATACGACAGATTTTGCATATGACAGACCAATTTTCCTGGTCCCATTGAGTCCGTCATATCCAAGTTCACCTGTATTTCCAAAGCATTGGTGCCTGTAATGGTCCTAATGCTGTAAGATCTTGCCTAAAAGTAATATTCTATCTTTGCAATTATTGCTAATTTAAGCTAACAATAAGCAAAGCGAATGTGTTTGTTAGTTTCAACTGTGTGCCTGTAAGAACAGGCTTGTTCTCTATTGGTGTTCAGTTCTAGCTCACCGGTACACTTGGAAATCTGGGTCAGTTTGTGGTTAGCAGTCACTGAGTGTGGAGAACTGGAACATAGGGGGAACTAAAGGGGCAATTGGTACATGGGACACTAGTAGTCTAAAATAAGATGTAGAGATTGTGGTACTTGAGATATGATACCTCTGGCGAGCATCCCTACTCTGTGACCCAGAAAACTCACTGGGCTATTGGCAGAACCCATCTGTATACTTTACAAGTGGACATGTAGAGGTCACATGTCCACCTGTAGGGTATATCAATCTTTAGCGCAGAGTGAATGGACTATACTCCTGAACTTGTACCATCGCTCACAGGGGCTTAGCCGCAATGCGTCCAGCGTGTCATTTGGACACGCAGAACACTGTTTTTTGACAGTTTGGACACCCAAAAGTTTATGTCAGAATTTGCTGAAGATGAATTTTCTTTGAAGATAGAATATGTAGAAGCTGTAGTGTCACTTTTTTAAGACACACAAAGCAGTATCTGGCCTAAAAAGCAAAATCTGTAAAGGTATAGGGTCTATCTTATTAGTAGTATGTATTTTGTACCACACTTTGGACACGCAAAAGTCTTTGAAACCTCTATTTGGACACCCTGTTACCAAATATCGGCTAAGACCCTGATCGCTCAATAGTCATTGTTAGCTTGAATTAGCAATAACATTTCGCCATTAATGATATGTACATGAAATAAATATTGACTGTCATGTTGTACCTAATATCACTTCAAATCTGGTTGATACCAGAATTGTAGAATTGCTACATGTGATCACAAATGTCGTTCACAAGATACGCAACCACTGAACCAGCAGTTCTCGCTCAGCAGCCTGGATGCAACTCCTAGGCCAGTTTTTTACTATGTACAGGTGCTTTGTGTGCAGGTTGCAACATAAGTTCCAAAACATTACTTGCTGAGCGGGGCAAGCTGCCCTTTAATTTTGCTTGCCCTGCCCCTGTGAAACAGGTACTGTATGTTATATTGAAAGGGCTCTGCAACGTTATCACCTCAGAAAGTGATATGAAGCAAAAGAGTGGATTGTGATCAAGATTTTGGTTCAGTGTCTTAATTGCTCATAAGTTTGCTCGTAATCAGAGAAATAGTCGATCTCTCATGCTGGAATCAGCTGGACATGATGTTAAAGTCACAGTTTATGTTAAAACCAGCAGGGAAGATCAAATGATAGATCAGTAGGAACCTGAGATTTCATTTGACCAGTGTTTCTCACCAGTCTTACCACAAAACTACATGACATCTATAGACAGAAATGACTCAAATGAGTTTACATATTAGTTGACAGTTGTGAAATACTTTCCTCCCTTAAAACATAGGATAGCAGAAATCATTAATTTTATGCTCAGTCACCCCACTAACAGGTCTCATGCAAGACTATTTTGATTAATCTTATTATATATTTTCATGCCTTCTATAATTTGAGAACAAGTTAGGCCTAAAAAAAAAAGTTGTTTGTTTCCTGTAACCCTACCCTAACAAGTTTTTATTCAAAAAAATCCCTACCCTAAAGTTTTTTCCGCCCTCCAAACTCCCAATCAACGTATAACATGCATAAAACACACATTTTTGACCAAAAAAATAATGAAAAAAAAAGAATTTACCGACCTACCTACCCTATTTTTTTCCGGACCGTTACAGGAAACAAACAATTTCTTTTTTTAGGCCTTATATATCAAAATCAGGAACAGCCTATCTCTCAATCATGTTGGATTGTGTGTGATACCTAAGACCATGAATACAATTGGTATGTCTTAGGTTTCCAGGATTGTCATTATGTGTAAACAGTTCACAACTTAACAGTTAACACCATTTTAGGTACCTAGCCAAAGGCAAATATTATGAAATATATATAGATAAATGAATGTATCAGTCAAGTGTTGGTCACACACAGCTTTTATGCTTAGGTTAGTATGACTGGCAAAGAAAATGATCTTTTAATCCCAGTCCCCTGTTCACAGACAAACCTGCGGTACATTGACAGGTCACGTTAAAACCAGCAGGGAAGATCAAATGATAGATCAGCAGGAACCTGAGATTTCACTTGACCAGTGTTTCTTACCAGTCTTACCACAAACTACATGATGTTGGCAGAAATGAGTTCTCATTTGTTAATGAGTGTCCTGTTGCGCAACATTGACAGGAACTTGGCCATTACCCTTCCAGCCTGTCTTTTGGACAGGCATTTTCCTGAAAACTTCCTTTTTGAACTGACAAATATTTAGTCTGTTACATGAGAAACATTCAGGAGCCTAGAAATCATTAATGTTATGCTCAGTCCTGTCCTCTAATTAAGCCAGTAAAGAGTGAGTTATGGCTGAAATTTTGATCCAGTGTCTTTGTTGCTCATATTAAATCAGAAACAGTCAATCTCTCATGCTGTCCAGGCATGATGTTTTATACTCAAGTCCCCCTGTTCACAGACAAATCTGTGTTTCATTGACAGGTTATGTTAAAACCAGCAGGGAAGATCAAATGATAGATCAGCAGGAACCTGAGATTTCACTTGACCAGAGTTTCTTACCAGTCTTACCACAAACTACATGATAAATCAGCAGGGAAGATAAAATGATAGAGCAGCAGGAACCTGAGATTTCACTTGACCAGTATTTCTTACCAGTCTTACCACAAAGCTATATGGTATTTTCCATGTTGATAGCAATGTGTGGGAGGGGAGGTGGTACCTTATTCTCGAAACTCATAGGTCAGTGCAGTCTTAGCCACCAGGTTGTCTGGGTGTCATTTGGACACCTTGAATATTTTTAACCTCAATATGATTCCCATGACATTGTACGAGGAATTTCAATCATGAATGCCTTTAATATGTTAATTTTAATAGATATGTACATAATTGCGTTTGTAAGCTGAGTATGATATAGTCTCACTTCAAAAATAGGTAGCCCAAAAATTTAATTACTGAGAATTTTGGCCACTCAGTTTCCAAATCCTGACTAGCATGTTGTTTGTCTTAGAGCCAGAGCCTGAGATAAGTTGTTGTACAGATTTCTTGTAAAGGTATGAAAGTGTGTATCTTTTTTTCAATGAAACTTGACTGGATGTTTTGTGTGCTCACATACACTATTCTTATTTCAATAAAGATGGCACACATTGGCTAATGCCCGATCTCTTAATCCCAGTCCCCTGTTCACAGACAAACCTGCGTTACATTGACAGGTTTTGTTAAAACCAACAGGGAAGATCAAATGATAGATCAGCAGGAACCTGAGATTTCACTTGACCAGTGTTTCTTACCAGTCTTACCACAAACTTGATGATTTCAATATGAATGTGTGGGAGTTGGGAAGGAAGGGACGTGGTAGCTTAGCTAGTAGGTTGTCTGGGCGTTATTTGTACATCCAAACCCTCAAATATCACTCTTCAGTACACCCAGACTTTCCTAGAAGTATTTTCTCTAAGAATGTTAATTTCAAGCATATAATTGAATATTTTTCACCTCAATATGATTCCCATGACATTGCATACAGATATATTATGCCATATTTCAATATGTAAACATAGTAGTCGTCGTAAGCTGAGCATATTGTGGTCTCACTTGAAAAATAATTTAACAGATGGGAACTTTTGGGCCTAGGAGTGTGATCGGTATCCGAGGATCGGAATCGGTAAAAAATCATTCCAATTCTTTCCGATTCCGATACCGATTCCTACCAATGTATACAGGGGGAAGAAGAATAGCATTTAGGTTTAAAACTGTATCAGATGCTTCACTGTTTTACATTCCCATGCTATAATTTCATTTTTAGGTAGTAGATTTGATTACCTATCGCACTGAGCTACTGACTGGCATTGTCTCGTTACTTTGTCATCTTATTGCATTGCAATAATATGACAAAGTAAGCATAAATTAGTATCAACATTATGCCGATTCCGGAATCGGAATGATCGGTATGAGATTTTATAGCAATCTTTTTCATGGGATCGGCGATTCCATCCGATTCCTTGGTATCGATTACACTCCTACTTTTGGCACCTAGTTTCTAAATCCTGGCTTGTTTGTTGCTTTTTCTAGAGCAAGAACTGAGACCATTTGATGAGTTGTCTTACTGATTTCTTGTAAAGATTCCTGAAAAATGTGAATAAAACTTAACTGGATGTTAGGTGTGCTCATATCCCTCTCCTTATTTCAGTAAAGATTGCACACATTGATCACTTTAATCCCAGTCCCCTGTTCACAAACAAACCTGCGTTACATTGACAGGTTTTGTTAAAACCAGCAGGGAAGATCAAATGATAGATCAGCAGGAACCTGAGATTTCATTTGACCAGTGTTTCTTACCAGTCTTACCACAAACTATGTACATGATGTTGGCAGAAATGAGTTCTCATTTTGTTAATGAGTTGACAGGTGCACAACATTGACAGGAACTTGGCCATCACCCTTCCAGTCTGTCTTTTGGACAGGCATTTTCCTGAAAACTTCCTTTTTGAACTGACACTTATTTAGTCTGTTACATGAGAAACATTCAGGAGCCTAGAAATCATTACTGTTATGCTCAGTCCTGTCCTCTAATTAAGCCAGTTAAGAGTGAGTTATGGCTGAAATTTTGATCCAGTGTCTTTATTGCTCATATTAAATCAGAAACAGTCAATCTCTCATGCTGTTCAGACATGATGTTTTATACTCAAGTCCCCTGTTCACAGACAAACCTGTGTTTCATTGACAGGTTATGTTAAAACCAGCAGGGAAGATCAAATGATAGATCAGCAGGAACCTGAGATTTCACTTGACCAGTATTTCTTACCAGTCTTACCACAAAGCTATATGGTATTTTCCATGTTGATAGCAATGTGTGGGAGGAGGGGAGGTGGTACCTTATTCTCGAAACTCATAGGTCAGTGTGACAGTCTTAGCCACCAGGTTGTCTGGGTGTCATTTGGACACCTTGAATATTTTTAACCTCAATATGATTCCCATGACATTGTACGTGGAGTTTCAATCATGAATGCCTTTAATATGTTAATTTTAAGAAATATGTTCATAATTGCGTTTGTAAGCTGAGTATGATATAGTCTCACTTCAAAAATAGGTAGCCCAAAAATTTTATTACTGAGAATTGTGGCCACTCAGTTTCCAAATCCTGACTAGCATGTTGTTTGTCTTAGAGCCAGAGCCTGAGATAAGTTGTCGTACAGATTTCTTGTAAAGGTATGAAAGTGTGTATCTTTTTTTCAATGAAACTTGACTGGATGTTTTGTGTGCTCACATACACTATTCTTATTTCAATAAAGATGGCACACATTGGCTAATGCCCGATCTCTTAATCCCAGTCCCCTGTTCACAGACAAACCTGCGTTACATTGACAGGTTTTGTTAAAACCAACAGGGAAGATCAAATGATAGATCAGCAGGAACCTGAGATTTCACTTGACCAGTGTTTCTTACCAGTCTTACCACAAACTTGATGATTTCAATATGAATGTGTGGGAGTTGGGAAGGAAGGGACGTGGTAGCTTAGCTAGCAGGTTGTCTGGGCGTTATTTGTACATCCAAACCCTCAAATATCACTCTTCAGTACACCCAGACTTTCCTAGAAGTATTTTCTCTAAGAATGTTAATTTCAAGCGTATAATTGAATATTTTTCACCTCAATATGATTCCCATGACATTGCATACAGATATATTATGCCATATTTCAATATGTAAACATAGTAGTGGTCGTAAGCTGAGCATATTGTGGTCTCACTTGAAAAGTTATTTTACAGATTGGAATTTTTGGCACCTAGTTTTTAAATCCTGGCTAGTTTGTTGCTTTTCTAGAGCAAGAGCTGAGACCATTTGATGAGTTGTCTTACTGATTTCTTGTAAAGATTCCTGAAAAATGTGAATAAACTGAACTGGATGTTATGTGCGCTCATATCCCTCTCCTTATTTCAGTAAAGATTGCACACATTGATCACTTTAATCCCAGTCCCCTGTTCACAAACAAACCTGCGTTACATTGACAGGTTATGTTAAAACCAGCAGGGAAGATCAAATGATAGATCAGCAGGAACCTGAGATTTCACTTGACCAGTGTTTCTTACCAGTCTTACCACAAACTTAGGTAACGTTGGAAAAATGTGTTTGTTTACAATGTATCTTTTATTATCACATTGTTTTATTACCAGCATATGCCTAAATGTGCATTACTTATGATCTTTCATTTTCCATTTCAGCTTATCAAAATGATGAAGATCTCATCCCGAAGAATGCGTCCGTTATTGTGTCCCGAATACCAGTCGGGGGCACACCAAAACTAAAATCGTGGTAAGTAATTAAAAAGAATCATTCAGAATTTTTGTATTCATCTAGTTAAGTGCTTGTAAGTAAAAAAAAAAGTAAAGCATAATGTCATTCACAAATCCACAACTGTGCGTGTACCCCTCAATACGAAGTTGTAAAGAAAAAGAACAAAACAGGCATCAACATAAGTATTTGCCTGCTTGCCACGGCAAGTAAATTTTTGAAAAAAAGGCTTTCGGGCAAGAACATTTTAGTTTTCACCTGTCTGAATTGGCAAGCTGATTTTCTAAACACTACTAAACACATTTTTTACAGTAAATGGCCCAAGCCCCAAATACCAAGAAATATGCAAACAGTGCAACAAAACTGAAAAGAAAATGGTTTTCAAATCATTAAATCCATGATAAACAATACAGTATATGCTTTTCTAGCATATGTTATAACTTATTTTGGGCAATTCAAAAATTATGTCACACAAGTAAAAATTATTCACTACTTGCATGGCATGGCAAGTTAGTTCTGAAAATGAGGTTGGTGCCTGCAACAATAAATGGTACTTGTAACCATTCCAGTGTTCATGTATACATGTCATACAGAAGCAAATGACGGTGCCTTGAATGTGCATAAAAAAAGATTGGATGCAACAAGATAGTGTTGAAGATGCCTCGATCAATTTACAGAACTAGTATCACTTGTTTATTGAGTCATGATTACATAAGTAATTTGTGAGCACGTCTAGATAAAAATCGAAGAACTCAGTACAGCTTTTATGGCTTATCTAATGATATTTTTATTATCTTATTTTTGTAGGGAACAGACACCAGGAGTACGTAACTTTATTCCACACTATTACGGTAAAATCAATACAGTAGTAAGTAATGAATGCACATAACCTACAATGCTGCCCGGTGCATTTTATTTTAATCTTCACACAGAAGGCTCTTCTTCTGTTCTGTGTGTTGGTGGTACTTAGTGCTATAACTAGTAAGTAAATGTCTGAGATATGTTAATATCATTACATAATACTTGCCATAATTATGTAGAAATTTGAATTGTTTTTGCCTGTTCTTTTTTGCCTACACTTGTTAGGTTGGATATGTTACTGATGAAATGTGTCTGAATGACTTGCATAACAACAGCTGATACCAACATTTCTTGCTAGAAGTGTTAGCTTCACAATGTGTTTATTTCCATTTAAACTCAAAATTGTTCAGACTGATTTTATTTTAACATCACATTTTAAGCGATCTTTAGGAAGTGGTAGAGATTTTGATAAGCAGAAAAATGAGTGTCAACTTATCACAATTGAAACTTAAAGATGCATTTTATGCTTGTGATATGCTCTAGGGTGACTACATCTAAACATTAAGTGTGGTATCTAATGATGTAAAAGATGTTCAATTCCAGTAGCACTGACTTGTTGAAGGGTTAAAACAGTCAGAATATGACAAATCAAACATAGTTACTGCACTGATTTTTTTTGTTTAAATGATGCTTAGAATGGTTTTGTCATTACTGGATGCTATGCCTTTCAGGGGGTGAAAGTATTTGCATGTAGTTATCTTGAACAAACCGTGTACTCCATTGTCATGTGGCCAGACAAAGTTTGGCACCTCTGTAGTAAAGAGACATTCAATTGTCTATGAAAGCAGTACAAGCATAAGCAGGGAGTTAATTTAAAGTTGAACAAACAACAAAATGATGCCAATATGTGCAATTGAGGTTTACATACAACCAGCTCTTATTTAAAATGTCTATTTTTATATTATACATTTACACGTGAACCAACTTTTTAGATGGGTTCTATAACTAATAACATGCAGGCGTGTTATATATTTTATATTTTACTTATTATTATTATTGATGTTGTTACAAATATATATATATTTATGACAAATAAACATGATGCTATTATACAACTTGAAGAGTTGAGTGCTTCCTTCCTACTGTTCAGTGTGGGGGTTGCATATGTCCTTCTGTCCCTGTATTCACTGGCCTCCCAAACTAAAGCCTGTTTTTCTCTGCAACTATTACAATTAGCTGCTTATGAAAAACATTAAAGCAATAAGATGTTCTATTCATCACTCCTACTTGACTTTTTATTATCAGAAAGGCTTTTACCACTTTTAAAAGTTTTGTGTGTACTTGTCTGTCGTAAAATGCCATGCACCATATTTAACAACAAATTAAATGGTTTTCAAGGTTACAATAGAAGAGATTCTGAATAAGTTTCTGGATTTAGAATTTTAAAGCTGACCTGCCAATTCAAATTGATGTGATCTAAAGACTACGGGGTGCTCCCTTTTCCTGGCAGTCAATTAAGCCTGAAGTAAGCTGCAGTAGAATAGCTCTCAGAATTGCTATATAAGCGGAGACTGGCAGTCATAGCCTTTTTCCAAGTGCAGTCACAGAGCAAGTGACACCACCATGCTGGACACCGTTCACGGTCCTTCAATCCGATGCTGCTGCTTGCTCTGCGGACGTATTGTAAATGAAAGGGTAAGCTCAGTGCATCCTGCTTTGTGGACCAGTTCAGGGAGCTCCTCACCTGTGTCTTATTCAAACTAACCTGACTGCTAGATATAGGGGAGTGCTCTGTAATCTTTAGATCCTGTGAGTTTCAAGTGGCACTTCAGCTTGAAAGAAAGTAAATAAGCAGAGGCTTAAATATTCCTCACTGAAATACTCCTGCACTTTAATGTTTTGATATTATATTCTCACTCCTATAAGCCTTTGTCACACTTTGATAAACTTTTGTTGTTTGAATGTCCTTTCTAAGGTGAAGGCAAGTACAACAAAATGACCTGTGTGCATATTTGAGACATCAAACGTAATGAGGATTTGTAAAAGGCTTTTTGTACAGACTTTTGTAGTTCACTATTTGTCTGAAGTACTAAAAGGAGAATGTGGCCCTTAATTAATTTAGTTATAAGTTAAGTCTGAGCCAAGTAAATGGGGACTCCCACTTGAACATGACAATCCAGAACTTAAGTGCTTGCCATGTCACAAGATGTATTTCCCAAAGAAACCTCTGATTCTTTCGAGGAATATCTCACTTATAACTGGTGGGGAATAATGTCATGAACATTTCACTCACTAGAAGCCTTTTAAATCCTTGGCTGCTTTAATTTTATTTGAATCTAGGGAAGCTAGAAGTTGAATTTACCTGCCACATATTTCATCAGACAAACAAGAAAATTATATTGGCTATTCAGAGACTGCCCACAATATATTTTTGAAAATATTGGTGCCCACAGGAAGTATTAGGAGCCTGAGTTGAACAATCAACTTTCTTGCAATCAGCCATCCTGACCGCCATCCTCCCTGCGAAACTAAGCAGATAATAATCCAGTTTTAAGGCTCTCAATCTAGCTAACATCCCATTGATATATGTGGTCAAAATCTATGCTTAGAACCACATTTTAAAATCTATGCTTAGAACCACATTTTATAATCTTAAGTTGCCAAATTTCAAGCAAACACTTACCTTCTTGCTGCTCCTTATAGTTTGATATATCAGCCATCACTTTGGTAAACAAACCACCACCATTTTGAAATCACATTTGTTATCTCAACATGAAAGTGATCTCAGATAATTTCAAAAAGGTGGCAGTTTATTTAATACTGAAAAAGTAGCCGGTTTAATGACCTCTTAGGACAATATAAAGGTAAATTCCTTGTCCATATTTCATAAACCTCCGATGTAAACGTGGTTCGGATTTTAGGTGCAATTTGGGTGCCAAGGCGCAGACCCAAAAATCCATATTTCCTTGGTGTCTAAAATAAAATAAAGTCCACAAAATGATCATGCCACTCGCCCCCTCCGATAGTATATATATATATATATATATATATATATATATATATATATATATATATATATATATATATATATAGTGTATGTGTGTCAAAAGGAGAACTTCTTTGGAGCTGTAAGTATTCTGTCATATAGAGTAGTGGAGCCATCACATCAGGGTAAGTCATATTTTGCCTCTGACATTGCCATGTTACCTACCTGATAAATATTATTGCTTCAGGCCTGCTCACATTTTCTGATATGTGAACCTTCTCTTCTAGTTATGGTTTGATTAGCCTATACCTACAGTCACATTCAAATTATTTCTACCTTTATCAACACATACATACCAATTATATATATATATATATATATATATATATATATATATATATATATATATATATATATATGTTTATATATATATCATGTTTGTATTAAGTGGACAAATAAGAGACAGGCAGACCACTCGCACAACTAGGGTATGACATTTGACTTTTCACCCCAACCTACCACTAACAAAACAAATAGTGAAAATATGCCACTCACTACAAATAGACTTGAATTGTTTTAAGCCGCTTATATATTCAAGGAATGTTACATTTTGTCTTCTCAAAAGAACAAACTGACTAGCCGACTGGAAATCATATGTGGTGCACAGGTACCTGTTTGAAGATAGACATAATTTCTATCATGATTTCCATTGGTGCAGTTATAGGCTTGTTTGATTTATTAGAGAGTGAAGTATTTTCAAATTTGAATGAGGCACCTTAATTATTTTCACCAATGATTCACAAAGTTTGTCATATCTATGTAATCTGATGTTTAGATTATGATGATGAACTGATCTGATGAAGAAAAACCGGACTAAAGGTTGCCTCTACCAATGGTTGTAAATCCTTTCCTTATATCTGGCAATTAGATATTTCTGTTATGATAGGTATAGCCTTTCAACCTATCAAATATAAGATGATTTAGACGTCTAGCGACTGATTTTGTGGTATTTACTTAAAATGTTCAGATTTTAATTTGTTTGGTCCATAACCATTTTTTCCATAAACAAATACTTATCGAAAATATTGAGCAATTTATTGCTATTGCAACATTGTTTTTTTGGCCAAACAATACCCCATTATCCTTTGAATTCGCCTTCAGAGTTCTGTTGTTATATATGCACTTCTGTTTCAGCTTCAAGGTTCGGCAGCACTTTCTTGGTTTAAAAACAAGACCAAAAAATGTTTAATTCCTACCTGCAAGACTTGAAGATACTATGATCGCTTACATCTGTCAGGCTCATTCGAGTTACTTTCTTAAACACTAAGTAACATTTTCTTAAAAACTAGTAGGCGGAACTTCATTTGATGCTCAACATAGTTTGGTTGAAGTCACTACTATCTATTTCATCAATTTGGTATCCAGCGGTACATATCCTTTCCCTTGGTTTGCTACCCATTGTGACTTGAATATTGGCAGCATAAGGATTTGATTTTGTCAGTAAGTTTGGCTGGATTATACCGCTTGTAGAATGGTGATGTATTTGTTATACATTTTAATGGTAAAATCATGTGTTATTTGCTTATTAACTGTTGAAACCCTTTTATAAGGTCCTTTAACCCTTCCAATGCTGAGGCTACTTTCACTCAAACCATCTAGACCCTGTCATGTTTTGTATTCATTATATAGCTCTCATTGAGTACTCCCCAAAACAGTAACCATGTGCCAGGGTTTTGGTCTTTTATCATGTTTTTTGCATCATTTTGTATTGGAAAATTTAGCCACCAGCAGCTTAAGGGTTAGATTGCGGCCATTTTAATGTTGTTTCAGGTTACATTTCTTCCTCATAGATGGTCACTACTGTTCTTTGGTTAATATATATATATATATATATATATATATATATATATATATATATATATATATATATATATATATATATATATATATATATATATATATACATACATACATACATATATATATATATATATATACATATATATATATATATATATATATATATATATATATATATATATATATATATATATATATATATATATATATATATATATATATATATATACAAACAAACTTAGCATACATAGTCTTTGACCCTGGTTAACTTTTCATGAACAAAAAGTGCACATATTTAAGATGCAACTAACAGATAGATGAGAATTATGCCTGTCCTAAAGTTGGAATTTCAAATGTAGCCTGAAATGTAATGGCCATGTATCAAATGCATAAACTTGAATAGGAAATCAAAGGATGTCTTAAGCACAAGCGTAAATTGAAACCAAAATGCACTGAAGTGCTTATTCTATGACTTCTCGCCAGAAGAACATTGTTGGTTTTACATGTGGCAAATGGGTGCCTCTCCTGGAGTTCCAAGGGTGGTAAGTGAAACAAGTAAGCTGTTTGATTGGGTCTTACACTATTGATTCAGTTGTATGGTACTGTTCTGTAACTGGGGAACTAGTATTTATTGTTGCTGGTGTCCTTAATTTACTTACAGTATATATACATATATATTTATATGTATATATCTATATATCTATATATCTATCTATATATATATATATACATATATATATATATATATATATATATATATATATATGTGGCGCTGGCTGAGAATTTGAGTGTAAGGCACGATAGCAGAGGATGTTGTCTTTTGGTGCTCCTTACAGTTTGACTTGACGGAGAGCCAATCATTTATCATTATAAGATTATGCACACTCGTGAAAACCCTGAACATTTAGAGGTGTCTTTAACATATGTTTAGGAAAGGGTAGTTTTAGATGAATTATTTGACAATCTGTAATGTGTGTTTCAGGTATAATACCCATTTTCTGTGGTCTTTTCACTGCTTGATATTGATTGAAAAAAAGCTTCACCATTCACCTAAAGGAACAATGCATGGATTGATATCTTGAAGAAAAAAATGTATTTACCCTTTAGCTGAGCAACAAAACTTCTGAACATTTAGAGGTGTCTTTAACATATGTTTAGGAAAGGGTAGTTTTAGATGAATTATTTGACAATCTGTTATGTGTGTTTCAGGTATAATACCCATTTTCTGTGGTCTTTTCACTGCTTGATATTGATTAAAAAAAAACTTCACCATTCACCTAAAGGAACAATGCATGGATTGATATCTTGAAGAAAAAAAAATGTATTTACCCTTTAGCTGAGCAACAAAACTTCTTAAGAATTCTTACAAATTTCTAAAGCCATGACTTACCGTGCAGTCAACCGAAGGTGAATGAGTTTTCAATTATATATATATATATGTTTGTATGTATATATATATAAATATATAATGTATATATATATATATATATATATATATATATATATATATATATATATATATATATATATATATATGTATATGTATATATATATATCAGACAGCTTATTACAAATTAAACATTGAAATAAGTTGGCCTGTTTGATTGACATTTTGAACAAAATACATCTTACCTTTGGTGACAACATAGGTTGACGTTTTCTATTGGATATACTGAATGTTTGTATGCCACTGGAAAAGGGTGTCCAGTATTTTATTCAGCTTCTGAGAATCATGGTAATGATCTCTGGTGTAAGGAGGTTTTGTACTAAACATGATGGGTGAAATTCAACATTCATTTGTATGTGTATTTTATGATGTATTATTGTCTGTATACGGTATTGGCAAAGGGGTTCTCTGCATGTGAAGTGGGTGTTATGTGTTAAACAAGAGCTGGTTATACTAAATACAAAGGTACATGACAATGGAGACACAAAGGTGGTTCTAAGAATATTGTGATTTGATTCACTGTTATCCTGTGAACTGTTATTGTTTTGGTGATACATTTATGAATAAACTTGTTATTATGCTTTTGAAGATATTTGCTGTGTTGCCCCATATAATACAAGCCCCAAGTTTTACTCATTTTCTTCAAAATTTGGGCTTATAATAAAAGAAAATCAAGGCTTATTCTTTGAGAAAATATTATTTGCTGGTAGCATAAATACCATAACATTTTATACTTCTGAATTATTCACATCTTTAATTTGGCTTTTCATGATTCCTGCATTTTCCCTTAAACATCGTTTACATTTAAGTATTAGTATTAAAGCTGTAATCTTTCTTTCTAAATCTTACTAGTGTTACTTTATCAGAACCCTACCACCAACCCCTGTCAAATCTTGTATAAATTTAAGCGAAATTCCCAAGTTCTTGTCAAAAGTATTACTGATGCAGACAGCACTTTTCTAGGGGACCTTCCGCCATATAGGTATTACACAGACGCATCTCGACAGCCCTCTGTTGTAGGCATGACATGAGTTTTGAAACATCGGCTCTCTTACATAAAGGCTGTATCCCAAAGAAGTTCAAAGAAAAACAAAAACAATTTTGCTAATTGTTAATCAGCCCAAGAGCTATGATTTGTTATTCATTGATGACATTGTTCCAGTGAGAGTCATCTGGTTGCAACTCTGGCTGAATGGTTAGAAATTAAAAACATTGAATCGAAAAATAACACTTATGGTCACAGAAAATCTTATATCCCCTTAATTTAAACAAACATTGATATGATTTTGAGGTCCAACTGAAACGTTCATTTAATTTGTTAATCCTTTGTTATGATTCCTCTGAAAAAGTAGGAAGCATAAGGAATTTGTTGGGTGAATTACTGTTGAAACCCATCAAGAAATCTTCATTGTTAAATTTTTCTGATGCGCATCCACACATGTGTAGGCTTAAGCTGTCAAAAATGTGTGCATGTCTGGATCTTCGATCCCCACATTAGGCCCAATTTATGTAGCAACCAAGTGTCAATCATTTCTAGTAGGAACATAATGACGCACCTAAGCCAGAGCCCTTCATTTCACTAGGAGTTAATATAATTTGCAGGTTAAACTCATGCTTAGAGTTCCCCTTGAAATTAGTGTCTGCAAGCTGTAATACCTTTGCTAACTATGTGAAGTCAATTATTTAGTATGTTTCCATGCTGTTTATTTTCATTTAGATTTGTTTCCCTTAAATGCATTCCTTTGTAAGACCTTATGGCTGCTACAGGCATGAGGTCTCAGAAAAGCTTCCCAATTTCTCCATTCAAAATATATATTGCTAGATTCGTTTATGCGGAAAAATTGACTTCCTCAACTGAATGCTTTGAAGACTTCATGATCAGCCAAAGCAAAGAACCACGTACTTATCCTAGGATCCTAATTCTATTTAAGAAAATTTCACTGGTTGATTATACCTTGAAGTAATTTGACTATAAAATGCCTAAAACTAGCTATATTTAGTGCTCCCCTTTCTCGGCTCAGCCAAGCCAGTTTTCAAAACACTAGAAAAAGTTACTGCCTTCTTTCTTGTCAAGTGCCAATGTGCGAGTGGATACGTGTATGGATGACTTTCTGGTGTGAATGTTTATGTGAAAAGTGAGGTTTCAGGTCATCGGTTCTCCTGATGATGTCCACATGGGTACACCAAAAACTGGAGGAGGCACTGACATGCCGTCATGGTGAGGCAGAGAACCTGTAGGTGAGACAGGCAACCTCGGGATCGGTCTTGACTTGTTCTTAATCTTGAATTTTATGTTTTGTTTACTTGCAGATGAACAAGCTGTCATTAGAAAGGTTGACCAAGGTACATATATCTGCTTTGTTTCAATATTACTAACCACAAAATCTTCACCAATATTTGTCTTGTATATAGTAATTTGTTGATTTAGTAGGGAGTAAGGGGTGGATGTTATGTAATGAATAAGGGTATATTGGTTCTGTAAGGTGATATAGACATCAACAGTTGTGCCAGACAAATAGGACTCCATTCACTTATAGGTACTTTTTTCCTCCAGAAATTCTCTTCAAGAAATTTGTTTTTGTGGGGATATTTAAATGTACTTCATTGAAGCTTGATAGAAAGTCTAAGATATTAAAGACAGGAACCTCAGGGATTCACTTTTGTCTGAAAGCAAATTATCAGAGAAAACCACTCTCTTATATCACAAGATTTTACGTGTATACTCTAGTAGCTTATCCATAGCATTTGAGGGACAGAAGGTGGGATTTGTTATGGATAAAGATAATATCCTTTAACTAATTAAGAAATGACAACCTTACGGTATATGTTAGTATTACAAATATATGTTTAAATTAGATATACCTTTCATATGCTTGATTTGTTAGTGTAACTTTTGTTTTGAATGAATAAATATGAAAATCACATTCTTTATATTTAAATGAGTTAATACTTGTGAACATCTAGCTACAAGTTCTTATTGTCTAAAGGTGAGCGTAGAATAGGTTCTAAATATAGTTTACAGGTACTTCATGAAACCATAACTAGGGTTTGGAGGTGAATGTGTCGGTGGTGAATGCTTGGAGATGATTGATATGAAATCATTCCATTATATTGCTGTGATAGCTCCCACATGTTTTACACTTCTTAGATGGGGAGTGTATAGCAATTCAGTGCATGAAGGAGGGACATGGCAAAAGATTACGATGGTCACCACAATTTGGAGTACTTACCTTTAATTTCCCTGTGTCTTTTTGTAATAACCCTGTTTTAGAAATAAAGATAATACTATATCAAATATTTAATGATATTATCATTTTGAATTTAACCCCAAATGTTCAAATATAAAGTTACCTAAAAGCAAGTTTCCTCAATAGGCTATAAAAAATGAAGTGTCAAAGATAATTTCATTTAAAAAAATTACCCGTGAAATATTTTCCTTTTAAATTTGAAAATATCTCAAATTTAATATTTATCATCAATTTCTTCTTTTTGAGTAATTTTTTTTCCCAATTTAGTATAATGGTTATTCTACTTTGAAAGTCTTTCAGCTAGTACCTTTAACACTAATAATGTAAATAAACAAAAAATAGAAGAAAACCATTAAGAACATTTTTGTGTATTAAACTTCCAATGCCTATCATAGACAGTATCAAAATGGGTTTTCACCATGTCACAAATTTACTAGATGTGGGGATTTTCCTGACTTCCCTAGCCTAGATTTAAAAACTCGGTCAAGTAGTTGTTAGGGTTAATGAATATCAAAGTTTTTTCAGATGTTATATTGGTGGATCATTTACTGATAAGTTTACACTATCGAAAATGAATATGTTGATATATTTATTTGATTTACAGTTCTGTGATTAATCTTTGCCTTCTTCCCTGAAGAGCTCTTAGTAGACCTATTTTTGTTGCTATTTTCTTGAGAAAGACAACTTTCATAGCATACACCTTTGAAGGGGTACTGCTCAAGTTGAATTATGAATGTAAAAGATATAAATGTGGTTTGGGTATATTAGGCATGGCATGGTTGATGGGTGTTGCCTTCAAGATTCGAAATATGCACTTGGGGACCTGTACTGACCTTTTACAAATCATTGATTATTAATTATACACTCCTTAGATATCTACTCCCTTGGAGGGCTAGTCTGCATAGCTGAGTGGCTTAAAGCATAGCCACTGGCCGCTCTCTCTATCACCTCTGTCAGGTTTTGAATATGGCTTTCGACCTGATAAAAATGCCAGTCACCTGGGGTTAGGCAGTGATTTTTTTCTGCATAGTCTAGATTTAGCCACAACATAGCTGATAACATGTTAATAAATAATGTCCATAATGATGGAAGGAATTGGTTTTTATGTCGCTTTCTACAGCCTAGGTCATATTGTGAGGAGGCCGAAACCTGGAACCGTGAAGAAATTCTTTTCTTTTTACGAATAGCTCCAAGCAATCTTTAAGTTGTAGATGCACCGTCGATGGCCTTCCCTAACCACACATTTATACATAGCCACCAGGCCAACCTGCTGATGGGCATCTAGCGGAGACTTAAATCTGCAAACTCGCGCGTTGGAGCCTGGCATCGTAACCATGAGGCCGAGGCAGATCCCTGCCAATGTCCCTCAGTTCACATTCCATTAAACTCCCACACATGTCTCCTATGCCTTCTTTGATGGCTGTAGACTCTTTACAAATAATTAATTCTGCACATGTTAAGATGTCTACATCTTTGGCAGACCGTTAGGGTGCTTTATTAGTAGATTGGAACTTAGATGAGATGTGTATTTAAGGATATGTCTCAAAATAATGAAGTACACAAGGTGCTGTAGGGTTTGAAAACCTTACTGTATTATGAGTATTATATGTGGAAAATGTGGTGAGGAACCTCTGCTCATAATAATGGTTTTCAAAAAAAGTCAGGTTCCATTCCCTGGGTTTCACCACAAAGATATTTCAGGAGGATCTATAGACGTTGTTGTGACTAACTTGAATGTATGGCTGGTGAAGGAGCATTTGCTTGTGTTGTCTTGCATGTTGATGTTGTCTGTGCACTGGGAATCCAAACCACTATCATTCACAGCCCCTTATCTTGTCTGATCAACCTGTTATGTTGAGGAATTCTATATCAGGGCAGCAAAACCTGATCTTGCTCAGCAAAACAATGGCATTATGGAAATGACTCACATAAATTGATCACCATTTCACCATGTTGGTGTAACTGTGGTGTATATTCCTAGGTTATCATTTAGGACAGCCATTTTAACCAAAACTTTTATTTTCTCTTGTCCATCATAAAGATTCACATATTGAACTTATGTAGAAGAGGTCATGGATGATTTCTAACAGCTTACCAGTTACTTTTGCCTGTCCTAGCAATGTCTCTGCATGTTCATGTGCAATTATTATATCATTTGGATTTGAAACAGAGAAACAACCTCTCATTACATAATAGAAGATTAGATCAAGGTTTAGGTTATACCACATTTATTTGATATAGTGGAGGAGCATACAATCAAACCAGGTATATTAAACATTGTCAGCTGACTTTTAGTGTTGACCTGTTTTATACATTGAGGGGGGTTCACCTACATATGTAATGAGAGCAGTGATAAAAGTCTTGACTGTTAGTCTATGCATTAAGAACATTAAACTGTGACCCCCAAGATTTCAATTTAGCATTAGGGGCTTTGCTAATGGCTTTAACCTTCAGACTTTAAAATAAATATCATCACTCCATGTTAAATATTTAGTAAGCTTTATTAGTGCACCCAATGACAATTGATAGCCTGTGCATTTTGAACTTAAAATAATGATCTCAGGCCCCCTAAATGTTATTTGGCCCTAGGCGAATGGTTAAAACCATGCTTCTAGTATCTTTATGGCCAGATATACATTCAGTTAGTCATTATAGGTGTACCAACGTCTGGTCATCAAAGCATGTTTTACAGCGGCCTTCTGACTTCTAATAAAGGGTTATGGCATCAGCTAATGCCTAAAAACCTTTATGCTTCAAAATATTATAATACCCTGAATCGTCCCTGATAACCATTCAATTCATAATTAGAGCACATAATGTAATGTTTTCCTCACATTTTGGAACCCTTAAATTAATCCATCTTAATCCCAGAAACCCCATTTTATCCTTTCCACTAGAAATAACCAATAATCCCACCAACTTTCTCTTTGTACTAGTGTTATGACTGAGGTGTGCTGCAATTTATCGCTGTTTATTAAAAAAATATATATATTTCTTGTGTGTGTTCAATTCCTTTACTCAAAATGTGTGCAATGGAATTATTTTCTTTTTAAATCGTTAACTATAATGAATTTCATTTAGGTCTTATATATAGCAATTTCCCTATTCTCAGGTCATGAACAATTATGTCCTGTAAGCCAGTATTTCACTCATGAATCCTGTTATATTACAGCATTGCCATGTCAGAAGTTGGATAAACACCATATATACTATACCCCATAAGTCCGACATTGTACTCAAAAACTTGAATGAATGCTGCTTGTCAGATGATGCATACCACATATCAAATAAACGTCACACTTCAAATTAGTATGTCAGATGCTGCACACGACATATTAGATGAAACACTACACTATCACAAATCTGATAAACACCACAGATCATACGAACACTACACCAGCACGCCATACCAGATCTAATAAACACCATGTCACATACTAAACATTCCCAGTCTGGTAAACACCACTTGTCAAATGAACACTACACCAGCACGCCATACCAGATCTAATAAACACCATGCCACATACTAAATATTACAAGTATGGTAAACACCCCATGTCAAATGAACATAATTCAATGCTGTATGTTAGATACAGTAAAATAGAAGTAAAGGCATACCTGGTTCTGCACACTACACTGCACACTACTGCAAGTCAATAAACATTACACATCAAACAGAGTAAAACAAAAGTCAGATAAATAGATCCAGTAAACCAGGGTCTTAGCCAGGATTTAGAAACGGGGTGCCCCAAATAAGCAATGGTAAGATATTTGGGTGTCCTATTTTTCAAGGGATACCACTGTGTGCTTAGAATATAACCATAAATATGTTCTCTTTATGAAATAAAGCATAATATCCTTAGACAATGTCATGGGAAGTAAATTTTAGTGAAAAAAATCCAATGGTATGCTTAAAATTGACATCTTAAGAAATTTTTCAAGAAAGGTTTTTGGTGGCCTGAATGGGCCCAAATGATGCCCAGGCACCCTGCAGTCTAAGACTATGCTGTAAGCCCTTTTATAAATAAACACCCACATGTCAGATTCTGTACCACCTAAGTCAAATAAGATACTGCATGAATAACAGAAATCGGGTAATAGCAGTCAGAAGTGTATTTGATAATCTGCAACAAATCAAGTGCTCAGCTGATACTGTACACCACAAGTCAGTTAAGCATGGCAGGTGATGCATACCATGAGTTGCATTGACCTCAAATGTTTGCACCAAAAATAAAATAAACACAACACATCAGATAGTTTATAAGTGAAAGAAATACCACATTCCCCTAAATACATCACCTATCACTGTATAAGATACCAATACTGTACATCATAAAGCTAGATATACAGCATTTGCCAAAGACTAAGCATCACAAGTCTGTTGGACATTCTATAACTCAAGAGAATAAACCCCACAGGGAGTAACACCATATCTCAGATAGGTACTGCCAGCCAGATAGGTAGACTAGGCACCTAGCCCCTGAAATGCTAACATGCCCCTTGTTGTACCATAGTATCAGCAATGGTGCATAGATGGCACCATGTGGTTCGTTCACACATCTGCTCAAAGAGAGCCCTCCATCCACCTGGTGAGATAAATATAAACTATTTTGTTCACCCGGATCACCATTACCACTTGGTGCCGGGCCTGGTAACAGGAAAACCTGAAGGCAAACTAAATACATATGACAGCCTAGAATCTAGGCAACCAGATAGTGTACAACTAGCCTCGCATACTCCCAAGTCATGCACTGAACACCAGTGGGCAGACAAACACCATTAGTCAGACAATATTCATGATTTATTTACACAGGCTTTACTATTAGCTCATTACTGATTAGTAGCAAAAGTCTGGTTGCATACTCTTTACTATATACTTAACTATGTAGTCACTGAAAACTGTAGGTCAAATCAACTGCACGAGTGTGGCAGTGTTCACCAATTGGCTACATTCTACTATATAAGTCATTTACTGATGAAGAGAAGTCCAATAAACTCCACCAGTCTATAACTAGATTTTGTTCACTAGTAAGATTCATACATGAACTATTCATTGTAAGTTAGTGACTAAACACCACAGGTTGGATGAATGCATTCTGTGCTCCATCAGACAAAACTTTACCTGTTCAACAAAAGCTAAATATGATTTATGATGTAAGTAAGACATGAAAAATGTCCGCTTAGTGCTGTTAGTGGACCGCTGTTAGTGACACTTGACTTACCCCAGGATGCCACTTGGTTAATGTTAAACAGATTATAGGCCTATCCAGAAGATGGTCACTGTGTAACCTTTAAGTCAGAAAAGGTATGACCTATACCTATGGTCTTCAATAATCCATCTCTCTTATTGGGCTTATGATAACGGGAGGTTGTAAATATCTTGGCTTATTATAATGTATGCTATAGAATGCAAATTTACCACAATTTGGACTTTTCTGAATCTCATTTTAACAGAAGTGTGACTTATTGGGGGCCATGTTTGATTTAGATTGGAGGTGACTGATAAAAAGATAAGTGATCATAAATGTCAATTCATATTTGGATGCAGGAAGTATTTGCGAAAGACAAAAGAAAAGGCAATCAAAAATAAATTTGTAAGGTATTTAGCCATAGGGAGTTACCAGAACATGTGAAGTTAAGATTCTGATATTACCAAACCACCTCCATTTGGCAAATCTTGACAAAAAAGCATTTAGATAAATTTACCAGTCTATGGTATTAGTGAATATATTCCACCTTCATATTAGTAGTAGCAAAAAGATGCCACTTTAAGATGCCTACTTTTCATCATATTGTCATGGAACGTGTCTGAAATGCCATGGTTCATGGCTAATTTGAAAGATGAGATGTTATCTGACAAAATGAGACCAAACCCATAGGCATTCATTTAAAGCAAGTGGGTGCCCTGCCTAATACAGCTTGTGAACAAGCGTTTTATTCCCAGCTTCCGGGTTATTGTTCATTTGGACAGATCATGGAGTCAAAGATGGAATTTATGGTCCAACGTCCAGTTATTGCATATAGTCATGCCAGATTTCCAGGATCACTGTACTGTAAGACCAGGCCTGCTTGGCCACAGCACTAACGGGGGTAGGGGAACTTGACTAAGTACCCATCTGCATTTTTGGCCAAAATCTGGTGAAAACACCCCCACTAAAGATCCCTGTATATTATTTGTCTGGGCAAGTTAGTTGGTAAACAAGGTATCCTTGAAATGACCTTTTGAAAAGGTCTGTACCTTTCAATGATTTTTAAAGGTTGACAGTAGTCTCACTGAGGCCTGTTAAAATTTCTATAGGAAGGAGGTGAAAAGGCTTTGTCTTTAGTTGTTTATTTTTGGAGTTGTATATTGTTTGTGCTTATGGCTATTTCTGTTGTTGATGATGCAGCTGGGCCTGTTTGTGTTTCAGACTGCGGACTTGGCCAACGCTAATGCCTCGGAGGAGGACAAGATCATGGCCATGATGTCACAATCAACACGCGACTACGACCAATCAAAGTGAGTAGGCTCAATCTCACACTTGAGAGAAAATCAGAATTAAAAAGATTATTCTATTTAATTTTCTCTATTTTGTCTTAATGGGAAGCCTTTTCTCAATTAGAATAAAAGAAAAGTTAACACAGAAGATCTCTTTATTGTAATTAATACAAACATTGTTTATATTGAAACAATGACTTCTGTTCAATCTAATTGTGTAGAAACTCTTTGGCATAGTCTTGGCTTGCAGGGAGTCTGGGCATCATTTAAATGACCAACCCTTTAGATGTCCCCCCTCAGAACACCCTAGTTTGTTGTTATTTTGAAAAATATTCTAAAATTTCAAGAATTTAGTTGATTTTTTTCACATTAATGTAATTCCCACATATAAGGGTATTATACCTAATTTCAATAAATGAATATTTGTTTATGGTTGTAATCAGAGTATATGTGGTCTCCCTTGACAAATTGGACGCCCAAAAGTTTTACAATTGTCAATTTTAGGCTCCCAGATTTGAAATCCTGGCTAAGACCCTGTCTCTTGGCTTTATCATAAAGCTATGAAATGATTACATTTATTCCCATTTCCACCAGTGCTCCAGTTGCCTCCTCGTTATTTTGATTGGTTATGGTAGAAAGAAAAAGAAAATAACCACTGAATTCTAGTGAATTAATGTCTTGATTTATCTCATTTCCCCAGCTATGTGAAGTCCAAGTATCCATCAGGTCCTCCTCCAGCGAACTATTCCTGCTACCTCTGTCATAAACCTGGCCATTACATACAGAACTGTCCTCAAAAAGGCGGGGTGAGTAGTAATAATAATAATGATAATAATGATGATAATAATAATAATAATGATGATGATATTAATGATAGTGATAATAATGATAGTAATGATAATAATAAAGAAAAAGGTATCTTTATAAAGGGGTTTATAGAACTGTACTTCATATACATTTACCTCTTTTGCTTCCTATTTGTAAGTTACAACCTATTTGCATAGAAGATGCAGATTGTTAGAAAAAAACGATTGTGTGAAAAAGAATAAACAAGTTGATGAGTATTTAACATGTTTAAGTTGCAATTGTTGCAGAATATGCATAAGATACCAATATTTACTCTTTCTTTTTTAGCCTGAAGATGTTCGGTTAAAGCGCAGTACTGGTATACCCAACAGTTTCTTGAAGCCACTGAATAATCCCTATGTTAAAGGAGCAGTCCTCACCAGCTCTGGGATGTATGCTGTGCCTATCATTGACGAGTAAGTTATGACATACAGGTGACGAGGTGTCGTAAGATGACACTTGTCAAAGATATCTCCATCCATGAATGGGAAAACAGTCTGTTGTGATGTTTCATGCAAGTTTTCTTCAAAATTACCCTAAGTCAAGATGACACTTGTCAAAGATATCTCTGGGCATGAATGAGGTAAGTGTCTGTTGTGTTGTTTTCTTATTTAATCTAAAGTCTTATTCATAAACACCCTATGCCCAGATGACACTTATCAAAGACATCACCTGGCTTGAATGGGATAAGAGTTTCTACCACTATGGGGCTGAAATACCCATTGAAGAAATTTGATTCCCAATGGCCATTCCCAATGGGCATTTGGAATGATTTTATTACCATATTTGGTAAAGATTGCCTTATGTGGAACAATGCACCACGTTCGTTGCTCAACAACGTGGCCTAGAAATGCCAGGCACGTGCTCTGGCACGCTCATTATATTTAAAGCTTCCCCGATTATTTACCTTTTATTTATCTATGGGACGTGGCAGAAATAGGTGCTTGAACTAGTGTGCTAGAGAATGATATTTCTTACACTCGGGACAGAATTTTCATCTTGGAACTCGCCAGAGGCTCGTTCCAAGATGAAAATTCTGTACCCTCGTGTAAGAAATATCATTCTCTAGCACACGCGTCCAAGAACCTCTATATGCTGTGTTGTTTCATGCTTTAATCCCTAGTACCCCAGGCCCAGATGACATTTATGCATGATACCTCCCGAAATATGTGGGATGATAAGTGTGTTGTGTTTGTGTATTTTCAGTGCGGCGTACCAGCGGGGCAAGAAGGAGAAGCACCCGTTTGCGAAGGACAACAGCAGCCACCCGGTGGTGGAGGAGAAGAATATTCCCTCAGAGCTGCTCTGCCTGCTCTGTAAGGAGCTCCTCACAGATGCAGTTGTCATACCCTGCTGTGGCAACAGCTACTGTGATGAATGTAAGTACCCAATACAATATCAAATATCAATATCAATAGCAAATAGGAAATATTGTATGGTTTAAGATCTGTTATACTGATACTGCTCAAGGATATAAAATTGACGTATCTGCTACTTTGGGGGGCATGTCCACACCGGTGCAGTTTACTATTTATTGGCAAAATTTCTGAAGATTACTGTGCCAAATTTGAGAAAAAAGTATTAAAGTCACTGGAAGGCAAGAAGTATCATTTTAGATAGTGTTTTAAGACACCAAGAAATATGTCAGGGTCATAAAGTTCTTGATACATTCAACTATTTCAAAAAACTTAATCATAATCTTTTTAAGGAGTTGAATAAATGATTATTTAAATATAAAGATATGAGAGGCTTTGAGCATCTCTTAGCAGCACAGTGAGCAGCCTCAATTACTGAAGTTTCCTAATGCTCTTTATTCTCACTTTTACAGGTATACGCAATGCTCTCCTGCAAACAGAGGATCATGAGTGCCCCACATGCCATGCCCTTGACATCTCGCCGGACAGCCTCATCGCCAACAAGTTCCTGAGGACGGCGGTCAATAGCTTCAAGAACGAGAGTGGCTACTCCAGCAAGGCCCAGGAGCTCCAGAAGGCCCAGCTGCAGCAGCAGCAGCAGCAGCAGCAGCAGCAGCCCAAGCCTCACAGGCAGCAGCAGCCGCCGCCCGATATGTCATCATCAAAGTCTATTCTCCCTGGTCCTCCACAGGCCAGGGCCAACATTACAGTGCTTTCATCCTCATCTCCATCATTGTCTCAAAGGTGAGCAGCATCCTCGGAAACCAGCATCCTCTCTCTTGGCTGCTCTTGACATATAGCATAGTGGTGACTTCTCGCTGTCTCTCACCACAGAGGGCCAGCCCTGATATCTTTTATGTCTAAGGTGTTGCTACTGTCTGCTTGCTGTCTCTCACCCCTGGAGGGCCTGCCCTGATAGCCGTATTGTCTAAAGCATTGTCAGCGATTGCTCACGGTCTCTCAACAATTAATGAAAATAATCAAAAGCTGATCATCCTGATAAATGTCTATTAGTATGAATCAAAGTTTGATAGGTTAATTCTTCCTCTTGCCAATATTCGCCTAGAAACATACTGAAAGCAAGGATCCCCCACATATAAGACCTCAAATGAGATGTGGAAAAATTATATACTGAAATCTCCCTAGTTTTCTGTTGTTTTAAGTTCTTACATAAATATTTCTTCAAATTTGAGATGAGGAAAACCACTTATACAGGTGAACTTGGATATGACGGACCACTGTACGACAGATTTTTGCATATGCCGGAAGACATGCTTGGTCCCAGTCCAATGCATATCAAGTATTTGTCATATGGATATGACGGATTTTGCATATGACGGACCAATTTTCCTGGTCCCATTGAGTCTGTCATATCCAAGTTCACCTGTATAACCTGATTGACTTGTATCTTTTGTTTTCAGTATACAAATTTGAGCTGTGGAAAAAAATATGTATTGAAATATAAGGTGTGGAATGATCAAATTTTCAAATGTACCCTAGTATCACTTTCGTTTTGATTTGCATTACTCAAATTTAACTTACCTCAAATTTAAGCTGTTGAACACCAAATATTTAGATTACCCCAAGTAATATATTTTGTTTGTTTTCAGTCCTAGTGACCATGATAACCGGCCTGGGACCCCTGTGAAGGACGAGCCTGTGGGCCAGCCTCTGATGACCCTGGAGCAGGCTATGTCCAGTCCTCCAGGCCACGGGCACGGCGGCAGAGGTCATGATATGGAGGAGCATTACGGGAGGCCGCCTCGCTACGACCGGAGAGACAGGCGCGACGGGGGGCACATGCACGACAGGCCGCCCAGGCATCATGACAGCAATCACTTTAACGACAGGCATTATCATCGTGGCGACAGGAATCATCGCGGCCACCACAGTGGACCGCCCAATCATGACAGAGGCATGCCTCGTAAGTAATTATAGACTACCTTTGCTGCTACTCTAAGAATACATCTCTACATAGCCCTCCTTGCTTGAAAAGAATGATTTATATAGCAAATACAGTTAGAAAAGTTTTCTTGACTGAGATTTACTTTGAAATAGAAATAAGAAAATTCTTCACCCATAAAACAAGTTTTTGCTTAATTTGCATCACTAAAAAATCCTCACTAAACTTATCTTCGAGTTGAAGATAAGTACTGATGTTTTATTGTTCAAAGGCTATTTGTTAAATTCTCATCTGCGTGTATGACTTTCTCATTATACCAATTCCCAAGCAATGCAAAATGTGCTTATGGGAACTTTACCAGTTTCTCAGCCATGATATTATTTGTGAAAATGTTGTACTTGAAACCTCCTTGTATATGCTTACTATGTATATATATGGACTATGTGAGTAAGCTAACATTAGTGACACTCATATACCTTATCAAAAGCATGTGATACATCATGTATCTCAGAGGAAACGTCAATGTGTGATATATAATGGCTGCTATGAGATCAAGAAGCAGATAATCTTGAGCAAAAAGGTGGTGTGCGTTATGACATGATTTATGATTTGTTATTTTCCTGCTTTTAGATCAGCCGAGTAGATCTCAGCCCTCGGGTCCTCCTCCAGCTCGGATGTCAGCCCCACAGCCTCAGGGGACAGGGCCAGGAGCCCCTATACAGAGGTAGGTCTACTGCTTATCTCCTCAGATATTTATACACTCAAGAGTTTTCTTATTAGGATACATGGATTTGTCCATCTATGAAGATGTGTGAAAAAGCAAATATTCATATCCCTTAGCTAACATTTTTTTCACTACATTTATATTTATTTGATGTTGATGTAAGCAATGATGTTTACAACTTTAGTTCAATCTTCATTGACCTAAAGGGATACATCAACATTGCATGGTTATGAATCAGATAAGCACCAGTTCACGTTTAATCTTGACACCCAAATATTTTATTTTTATCTTATCTGATTAAGATTGTTTTTAGTAAAATTTGCTAAGTATGTGATTCCTGATGTATTGGATCTGCTTCATCAGGTGCGGATCCAGGATTTCTGTGTAGGGTTTTTGTTCTGTATGAGGATGGTTCATTTTGACAAAGAGGAAATTCTACCTCACTGGCTTGAAGCAAACCCTGGAAAAATGTCAATCCTTATGGCAAGGTGATCAACATATTGAATGAAACCCCCTCTGCATCTGTAACTCTCACTGAAATCATTAAACCCCAACACCCAAATATATATATATATATATATATATATATATATATATATATATATATATATATATATATATATATATACATGTATATATATATATATATATATATATATATATATATATATATATATATATATATATATATATATATATATATATATATATATACTTTTTTTTGCTGAGAAACAGTTTGTGTAGTAAATTGTACAACAATTCTATACATGTGATTCCTGATGCTTTGATTCTCATCCGTGAAGTTTTTGTATTAATGACTGTATTGATTTTTTTTCTAGTGCACCACCAATGTCCTCATCAACTGCTGTATCAAGCCACCCACCTGTACATGGAGCGCCACCTCAATACGGCCCTCCTCCTCCTGCTGCAGGCCCCATGGGTCTTCCAAATACCTCTCTCCCTCCCCCGGGCATCGGTCCTCCTCCTGTGCCACAGCAGCTGGGGCCACCTGGCCCTCAGCCCAACATGCTGCGGGGTCCTGCCCCACCTACCTCAAGCGCACCACCGATGGGACCACCCGGTATGGGCCCACCACCACCCACATCGCAGCCAAACCAGTACCCACCGCGGCCGCCATTTTTCCCTCACGGGGTGCGCCCACAACAGATACCTGGACCGCAAGGAGGTCCGCCAGGGATGAGGCCTCCAGGGGTCGGCCCTCCAGTAATCGGGCCTCCCGGGATGCGGCCACCAGGCATGGGCCCCCCTCCACCAGGTATGGGCCCCCCTCCACCCAGAATGGGCCCCCCACCCCCAGGAATGGGTCCCATGGGTCCACCACCTGGAATAGGTCCCCCGCCGCCAGGAATGGTGCCGCCGGGTATGGGTCCCCCTCCAGGCATGGGACCCCCGGGAATGGGACCCACCAGGCTGCCACAACCAGGAGGACCCAGGCCACTCACTGAGCAGGAATTCTACGAGACAAAGAAGCGACTGTTGCATGAGGAAAAAAGGTAAGTTGTCTTTGACATGTAGATAATACAGATCTAGTCCATTTACAAAATTCCACTGCTTTTGCTCTACTTATCATATTGCTGTTACACTGTGTATGTTATATTGTAATTGTTATTTTATAGTCGGCCAATAGCCCTGGCAGCTTGTGTTTACTATGTAAAATTATTACTGACTTGAAATAAAGATTATCTATCTGTAATATCCATCTATCTCTCTCTATTCACTGGTCAGTAGGCCTGATGAGTGCGCTTTATTCCATATAGGCTGACTTAAGGCCATCCATGTCTTTAGCAGCCTAAAAGGGCCTGTCAATTCTAATGATAGCTTAACTAACTTATATAGTTTTAGAAAGCATTGAGTTCCTGGGCAGAACTCTTAAGTACTCATCTCCTGCAAATAATATCAAAGTTTATGCTTTATACAATATTGTTTTCAAAAGCAGTATATATACAGGCAATACTTATTGGGGGGGAGCTTTACATGTAAATGGGTTAATCAATTTTGCTGTTGTCTACCAATGGGAAAAGATACTATATGCTTGACATTTTAAGAAATTCCTCGCAAAAAAACTTGGGTGTCATGAGGGGTGCTTTTTTAGGGTTTGGGTGTCCAAACAACGCCCTGCTGGCTAAGACTATGGTCACAGTGCGCACCCACCTCACTATTTTACAACTGTATTCTTTGGCATTATAGGAATGCTCCTGATCCAATGGAAGATTTTGAACGGAAACTCTTAGACTACAAGAGAGAACCAAAGAGACAGCATACAACCCGCTCGAGATCCCGTTCCCCGTCCCGTCCAAGGTAGGTGACTTACAGTAACCTGAAAATCTATAAGGCCTCACAGCAAGATGACAATTATAGTGGTTCTGTAGCTTGATTGCCTCTGTATCTAGGATTTTTAAAGTGAACAGGAGGCATATGGACTTAAAAAACTGAAATGTTGGGAAACTTGCAACTATGTAGAGCCAATTTTTGGCTTGATAATGTAAATGTAACTGAAGTATTGGCAATAAACTTAGTAATCAATTATTTAATGTTCAATATGAAATATGAATAGGGTTTGTTGAAGTAATAGTGGTATTATCATTCAATTTCAATGCAGTATTTGTAGAGAAAAAGCCTCTTTCACTCTTGCCACTGCCCAGTTTCGAAATCCTGGCGGCGCATGTGAGAAAGTTGCCAATGACGTCGGATAAGGCTGCGTTTTTGGCTGGGGACACCGATTTCCTCCACCACTTACAACTGGCTAGGCCGGACTTTGTCACAAAATGGCAGAAAATGTGTAAAAAAATCAAAATTCTTTATAATGAAAAGCATTTATCAAATGTGTGTTACTTAAGAAGATGCGAATATTTGCAAACTGACGAGTTGTGTGATTTATTTCAGAGCTAGATCTAGGTCTAGGTCTAGATCAAGATCTAGGTCCAAATCAAGGCCTAGAGTCGCATCAAGGTCACCCTCTAGGTCACGAAGCCGCATCAGATCTAGGTCCAGAGGTCACTCAAGGTCAAGAGTCCGCTCCCGATCTAGATCACGAGTCAGATCGAAGTCCCGCTCTAGATCCAGGTCAATCTCTAGAATTAGGTCAAGGTCAAGATCCATCAGACGCTCAGTGCCAAGATCACGGACCCGATCCAGATCTAGGTCGAGAGGGAGATTTAGGTCAAGGTCGTTCACCCCTCGCCGGATGTCAAGGTCTCGTTCACGATCAAGGTCGCCTTTTGGAAGGAGGCCGGTCAGGTCATCACATGGTCGTCGGTCTCGCACGCCCCCTGGTCCACCTCGCAGGTATTCCAGATCACCCTCTCCGGGATATCGCACAGGAGAATGGGGGTCACCCAGCTACAGAGGTGGTTACAGGTCTCCACCACCACCAGAGGGCGACAGATATAGGAACCCACCCTTTCATCAGGAGAGGTACAATGAGAAGTACTATGGCAGGTGAGTTATTAATAATGTGTATCTGTTCGTATGTATATACATACATACATACATACATATTTGCACACATACCTATCACCTATGTACATTCATACATACAAACGTCCCGCTTGACTATCTAACATGAGAATGGAAATTGAGAGGTACATTCATTGAATTCATAACATCATCTTTTGAATAACAGTATAGTTGACAGCAACCTTGAAAAGTCACCAAGGGTAAGGGCGGAAAATAACTGGGCGAGAAAAATATATACAGAAATAACATCAAACCTAGAATTTAAACAATTAAGAAAAGTTTCATTGTCTCTATGTAAAGGTTAAACAAGGTAATTGCTATCAAATTGGCCGGGCAATCTGAACGCCTGGCGGTACTATCTTATCTTGGGTCAAACTTGCTCCGCCTGACTTCCTGGGTTGGCCGGGTACTGTTGAGCCCTGTAGGCATTGACGATAATAAAGGTTGATAGCATTTGTAGTATGTAAAGCTACCAGTTAGTTTCTTAGTTTAAGTTATAATCTTAAATGAATATGAGTTGATTATGTCTCTGTTTGATTTCAGAGGGTATGATGACGTTGCCGAATATAAAGAGGCCTATAAGCGTTGGATGGAGGAGTGCGAACAGTACTACAACTGGTACAACACCGACGAACAGCATCACATGCCCAATCACAATCCCAATCACAATCCCAATCACAACCAGAACCAGCAATGGTACCCAGACGAGTACAATGACCAGCGCTGGGGGGGACAGAGACCAAACGGCCCACGTCCGCCTATGGGCCCGCGTGGCCGCTCGCCACCTGGTGGCATGCAGGGTCAACACGGTATGTGGGGGCCCGGGCCCCAGGGCTCGAGACCCCCTGGTGGTGGAGGAGGAGCCAGGAGAGGCATGTCCCCAGGGGGTAGGAGGCCCGGTGGTCCTCAGGAAATGGAGGATCGTGAAAGGGATCGCCGAGGAGGAGGAGAGAAGCAGCAGCGTATGCTTCCCCCTAAGCCAAGGCATGCCGGGGATGAGAACGAGAAGGAGAACGACCGCAACGAAAGGAGTAGTAGGCGTGGTATGAAAAAGAGTCCTACGCGTGAGGGCTCAGCTAAGGTGAAGGATGAGAAGGACAAATACAGGAATGAACAGAAACCCAGACCAAAATCACCCTCTCGGGAAAGTACATCGAGACAACCACGAAAAGACAATAGACAACATGAGAAGAATCCCTTCTCAGAAAAAGACAATAAAGATAATAAAAAGGACAGGGAAAAACACAAGGAGAGCAAAAAGGACATTAGAAAAGATTCCAGTGAAAACACTCGAAATAACTCTGATGGGAAAAAGACCAAAGAAAAAAATAGAAAACATGAAGATAAATCGGAATCTGTGCCTGCTAAAGACTTGAAACCGGCATCAGAAGGAAGTGATAAGAATAAAAAGAGAAAACTGAAAGACAAAGACCAAACTGTGGCAGGTTCTGAGCCTCCAAAAAAGCAGGCAAAAGTCAAAGGCGAAAACCCTGCAATGGCAGAGAAGGCTAAGGATGTCACAAAGAAAAAACTTAAGGTAAAAAGTTCTGACACAGATGCTACCTCCCAGTCAGAAAACGAGTTAAAGAAAAAGGTGAAAAAGAAGAAAAAGTTGGTCGTGGCTGAGGCAGGTGCCAGAGTAGCAACAGCAGGGAAGAAAGGAAGTCCTGTGAAGAAGCTGAAAGTGCCACAAGCCGAGGGATCAGCAGCAGATGGTGCTCCTCCTGCTGCTCCTGCTGTGAGGAAAGAGGAAGGTATGGAGGTGGATGCAGGAAAGGAGGAGCCTGCAGGTCGATCCCTGCCACCGCCGCCGCTGATGTCGGTAAAAACCAGGTCTCCCTCGCCTGATCCCACACTGGTGGCACAGGCTCCGGAACTCTCCAAGTGGGAGAGGGAAGATTACAGCTCCGATAACACCTTCAAGCAACTGTCTCCCCCTAGGAGGATCAAGTCAGACGTCAAGAAGACTCTGCCAAGGTAAGTTGCCTCAAATATACCTTCCCTGCCTTGCCAATACCCAATACTTATTCATTTGATTGGGACCATCTTTAGATTAAAATCAGTATTTCTAATGTAAATTCAAGGTGGTAGGTGATTTAAGAATATCTACTAATTGATGTCATTAAAAAAAGCTTTACGTTTTGGTTATATATTTTTTCTACGCAGCATTTTTTAAAGAATTATTTTGCAGGAAAATCTCAATTAGACTGAAGGTGCAATTTTAAAGTAAAGATCACTAATTTGCGAAATGCAAAATTCACAATTTCTTTTTTGGTTAAATAAGTCGCCTTAAAAGGACATATTAGAATTGTTGCAGTCATACTATCTTCAGTAACCACATATTTGTTGTGACAGATAGCAATTTGTTGTTCTGATCTATGAATCATACTTAATATCACTTAGTTTAAATATAGGTATTTAATATTGTCTATGACAACATGATATATAAAATTGGTAATCGATAGAACAAATATTTGCTGTTTACCCTATTTTTCTCCATTTTCCAGCTTTGCAATTTTTATTGAGCAATTACTACATATATTGAAATTGTTTTTCCAGATCTGTGATAGAGAGTGCGGAGAAGGCGATAACCCAGAAGCCGCTGCGCGGTGCGATCGTGGCGCCGTCTCAGCCCAAGTCGTCCACTCGGCGAGTGTACCTGGACGAGAAGACCGTGGCCGGCAGCAAGCAGGCTCTGATGAGGGAGCGCGATCTGGAGAGGAAGGTCACTCAGGGCTCTCGCTCAAACTCCATGCATATCACAATCACCAGCCCCGGAGCGGAGCAGCAGAAGGCCTTCAGCTTCGATCGCAACCCCAAAGACGAGTGGGAACACTCTTATCGTGAACGCCATGACAGGCGCTCGCCAGACCGAGAGTCTAAATCTAGGGACGAGTGGGAAAGTCGAAGGTCACCAAGACGTGAGATGAAATCCAGAGACGAGTGGGACGATCATAGGTCACCAAAGCGGGAACTCAAATCTCGAGATACATGGGACGATCGTAGGTCACCAAAGCGGGATATCAAATCCCGAGATGCATGGGACGACCGTAGGTCACCAAAAAGGGAGTCTAAGACAAAGGACAAAGTGAATGATCAAAGGTCTCCTCCCAGAAGAGAGATGAAGTCTCGAGATGATTGGGATGACCACAGGTCTCCTAAAAGGGAGTCCAGGTCAAGAGATGAGTGGGAAAATCATAGATCTCCCAAACGAGACACTAAGGCAAGAGACAATTGGGAGCAGCGCAGATCACCAAATAGAGAATCCAAGTCCAGGGACGAGATGGACGATCGAAGGCAGGAGAAGTATAACAGGGACAGGAATGAACGAGATTTTGAGAGGAATGATAGGAGTAAGGACGAGAGGAATCAAAGAGACGAAAAGAGGGATGGAAAGGATGACAAAAGTGGAAACCTGGATATATTTGACATTAAAACTGAAAGTATGAAGGAGGAAAAGAGGGATAGGAATAGTAAGGGAAGAGAAGAGAGAAGGGAAAAAGAGGACTCAAGAGAAAGGAATGTAAAGAAAGAAAGAGATGAACGTAGAGAGAAGGAAGACAGAAGGGATGTGAAAAGAGATGACAGTAGAGAAAAAGACGAGAAGAGGGTTAAAGATGAAAGGGGAGAAAAAGATAGTCGAAAGGAAAACGAAAGTGTGAGGGAACCGAGAAGAGAAAAGGACGTGTCTCCTGTAGCAGTGAAAAAGGAAAAGACCGACGAAAAAGATTCTCAAGTGATGAAGGAGAAAGAAAGTGAAAGTAAGGGTGAAGAAAATGGAAAGAAGGAAAATGATAAGCCGAACGGTAAAACAGAAAAGGGGGAACGGGTGAAACAAGAATCCCGGCTCATTGAACGCAAGGAATCTGTTATTGACGAAGCAGCTTTCGAGCCGAACTACCATGACTCTAGTGATAGTGAAGATGAGGACGACTCTGATGCAGAGTCGCATGCACCAAGTGTAAAGAACCACAGGCGCTCGCGCAGCGATAGTCGTAGTGGTGGCAGCAGCAGCGACAGTGACGCCAGTCAACGCAAGGACAAGAAGAAAAAGCACAAGAAAGATAAGAAACACAAGAAACACAAAAAGCATAAGAAGCATAAGAAACACAAGAAGCACAAGAAAAACAAAGATAAAGATAAGGAGAGTGACAGGGAGGAGGGAAAGAGTAAACCTAGGAAAGAGAGCAGCAGTAGTAGCAACAAAGTGAAATCAAGTGTATCGAGTAGACATTAGTTTCTACTGCTGCCATTCTAGAGCGGGGCTTGACTTCAAGGCTTGAACCATTGTCCAGACAAGAATGAATACCAATAGGGCAAATAGACAAATATTCACTGGTACAATAGAGAAATTAATTGCAGTTAAGTATGAGCTTCAACAGCACTTTTAAGTTTTCCTTATATCCTGTAACTCTTCTTTTGGAAAGCCCAAATCAGATTAAACAACCAAAACATTTTAATGACTTAGGATCGAGGACAAATGAATCAGAATTCTTAGTGTCAAGCCCTGAGGTTTCTACCCTTGCTCTACCTATGCCCACTCCCTGTCCAAAGGTAATCTGGCAAATGTGACCATATTTTCTGTGCAATAGAGAAGTTACTGACATATTGAGGAATTTTTATTTTGGTTATGTTCATAAACAAATTCATTACGATTCTGTATAAAGGAAGCAATTTCATCACATGATCATGTTTATGATTTAGCTTATCTTAGAATGCTGAGGAGGCTTTTTTGTGTTCAATTGTTAAGGTCACCAAATTTAAATCTTAAGTTTCTTACCTGTGACCAGCCTAATGTTTTTACTAGGGAGGGTTCCCTTTGCTGAAATTAGGGGGGGAGGAGGCAATTGTAGATACTTGAACAAGGAGGACACCTTTGATCCATGCAGGTATTTTTGTACAAATTAAACAATGATAACTGAAGGGTTTGCTGACAATAACCAAAGAGGTGTAATGGTAGCCATTAAGGACAAGTAATTCTTGAAAAAATACCTTAATATTTAAGAGAACAAGTAGCACATTTCTTTGGCAACTAGTTTATCTTTATCTGACAAAATATCCATTTAATCCGTTGTATGATGAGATACAAACATATGGACGATGTGGTAACATTTTAAGATCATGCATATCCTAACAGTCGCAGGATTTTAGACTTTCCTGAGAGCCAGTTCTGAAATCTTCCATGAGTGTAAATAGTAGAGAACAACGTTTCTCTGCTTAATTGCAAGGAGTTTACTGGTAATCATAAACATAGCCATCTGTGTTATCTCATTCTTCTTGGGTATAAAAGAAAGTGGGGCTTTTGGAGACATCTCTGGTATGTGATAGGGTGTAGGAATGGGGGATCCTTGGGTGCTTAGGCATGGTTGTTTGTAAAAGGGGTTAGGTATCTGTGATGGTGGTGAGGGATAAAAGGTTAAACCTGCAACTGATTAATTTTTGATAGATATAAGTAGAACCTGTAAATAGCCAGTCTCGAGCAGTGCCTCATAAAAATTGCAATTATAGACCAATGAAATTCTAATTGTTACAAGTTGGAAGTAATAGTCTTTAATTAAGGGAACTTCTGTGCCCTCAAAAAGCATTCTGTTTCACCCCCCCCCCCCCCCCCCCCCCCCCCTTTATAATTGGCATAATGCCAAATGTTTTAATTAATTGTCTTGCTCTCGGTTTTAATAGAATACTGCAATTCCACTCTGGATATACATATGTGTACTATTGCTATGCTGTTGACAAAGGACCCTTAGAATATATACAATAATGGTTGAGCTCTGCTTCACTTGTAGCTGGGAAAGGCAATGAGTTCTTCCTCTTTCAAACTTGAAAATAATACTATGAATAAAGTCAATTTGCTGTATGATAAGTTTTATGCATAAGAGTGTTGAGATATGTGCTAATCTCATTTTGCAGTTTTCCAAATCCATGAAAAAAGTCTGTAAAAAGTTATCAAAGATTTTGCTAATCATAACTTTTAAGTAAATATTGTCAAAATTATATTGGCAGGTTTATTTGATTTGCCTCAGAATAATCTGCAGAAATATCTGGAACGTAGAGAGACCGGCCTTAGTAGTCTCCTTGAAATAGGTAACTGAACTAAATGTCATGGCTTAAGTTCAGCTTTGTGGTATTTATTTTGTATATAACCCATTCATGCCTGTGATGCCTTGAAAGGCTAGACTATTTTCTGCGTATGACGTAATAAAGGAATGATAGTTATGTGCGGGAAGAAGGAATGTGAATTACAATATTTCCTAAAACTCTGTTTTTACCCTTTCAATGCTGAGGCTACTTTCGACCAAAGCACAAGGACGCAAAGATTCTCAAAAACCATCTAAACCCTGTCATGTTGGTATTCATTGGAAAGCTCTCGCTGAGTACTCTCAGATGAGTACCCATATGCCATGGTTTCAGCCATTTTTTAGGTTTTTCACATCATTTGGTATTGGCCAAATTAGCCCCCAGCAGCATAAGGGTTAAGGCTTCTTCCTAAGTTATTCTCAAAAGTATCCTAGAGCCAGACGACTCTATATTAAGAGACGTCTAGGCATAAATGGGTTATTTGTTCAGAAACCAAAGTGTGTGTGACTTTGAAAAGTAGTCTGAAGCACGTTTGGGGGGGGGGGGGGGGGTATTCAACAGATCAGGTGCTAGGTATGAGTAGGTTTTATAATGAACATTGAGGTTGATTAGGAGGTTTTCTATGTATAGAATCATGCACACGAGTAATTGTCATTGTAAATAGCATTGGTATGGAATGGAGGGTATCTGTTGGATGCTTATGTGATGTATGCACAATTTAATTGTGGTAAGAAACTATGTGTATAGGTAAATGAAACAATTGAACATTGTGGTTGTATTTTTTGTTGATTTTTATACAGCTGAGGAGACGTCTGTAAGGAAGCAGTCACTTTTCTTTTGATCTGATACTAACTCCTTTGTTATTCTTTATATTGATTCTTTTAAACATGTTTTAACAGAGGAAATAAAGATGTAATTCTGGTGCTATCTGAATAGTAAGTTCCAGTCCTTTTTTTTTTTCAACTACTAAATCATACATTTTGTTCTGTTAAGCAAGGCCCTAGAAACTGTCCTTACAGTCTGGGTGTCTTGACTTACAGGTGGTTGAAACACTAATTTTCACCTCAATTAATCTTTGGACTGGTCATTTTAAACAGGTGCTCTCTCTCTAGCAGGTTTGACTGTAAGATAATTACAGCTTGTGAAAGAAATGTATGTTTTTTTTGTATGTGTATATATATATATATATATATATATATATATATATATATATATATATATATATATATATATATATATATATATATATATATATATATATATATATATATGTGTGTGTGTGTGTATATATATGTATACACACATACATACTAAAGTCTTTCAAGAAAAGAATGGAAGGTTATGAAACAAAGGTCTGTGTATCAGATCAACAGAGTTCAGCTGTGCTTAGATATTTGCATCAAATGTCAAGTGTGAGGAGCCTTCGAAATTGAATATATTTTGTACTATAAGGTGTTAATAAAGAAATTTGTAAATGAACTTGTAACTTGTTTGTTTTTTCTTGACTTGAAAAATGCGGAACATGCAACAAATCTGAAGCAAATGAGGCACGCATATGAATAAAATAATTGATTAGTCAATTGAAAATTATTGGCTGAAAAACATTCCATTGAAATAAAACCATTTAAAAGAGTATTTAATATTAACTAAGTAATGGTTAATTGAACTACAGGTTGTTAAAACCTTACATGTTGCTATCTGTTCTGTTACATTCCGATAAATTAGCATTGCATGTTCCCCATTCACTCGACAAGCAATATATAGTTCAGGATCTCCTCAGAAACCTGTTGCATACAGAAAAAATTGCACATCAAAAATTTACCACAATTCTTAACAGCTAATGCTACAATAACTATTTTTTGGAGCATAAGTGGATGCTCACATTTTCGTTGTGACCTATCACTCTTATGACCAATGAATACCAGCTTAGGGTATAGGATTATTCCCTGGACCAGATTTTATTGGAAGTTTTTGCACAAAGTTACGATTATGACTTTTGCAAAATATGTAGATACTGTGATCTGAAGACGGCTAAAATAAATACTGCAATTGAGAATGAATTTCGTTGAACCTTCTCAAAGCTTTACTGCGTATGTAACGAATCTAAGATTATTTCCGATTTTAACAAAATTCATAAGAAACATGCACAAATTTGACCACCGAGAAATGTCAGAAACTAATATTATTTTGGATTAAGGGAATATGCGACACTGAATGAAAAATCCTAATTTCAATTAATATCTTTGATTATATAAATAAAAAGTTTCTAGTATTTACAGAATCAAAATTTCTCACAGTCAATCAGGGTTAGGTGTTCCAAACGGGGGTTATATTTTCATAATCAGACCCTCAGAAGTAACGTGAATGTTATTAAAGAATGCAAACTAAATTGAATAATGAATTCAATTTGAGAAATCGAATACAAAATATGGCCTAAATTCCACACAGCTTTTTATTGCACAACTACAAGTACACGAAAGAAACTCACAATGATATATATATATATATATATATATATATATATATATATATATATATATATATATATATATATATATATATATATATATATATATATATATATTTATATACATGTATATATATATATATATATATATATATATATATATATATATATATATATATATATATATATATATATATATATATATATATATATATATATATATATATATAATGCCCCTGAAATCAACTTTGAGTGAGATAGGATCAAATGCAAGTTGTTCTTCAAAGGCGAATCCAGGATATAATTACACAGCGCTCACACGTGCCTGGCGGTCAGCTATTTCGAAGTTAGATAGAGAGAGACACTCCAAGAACCGACGTTTGAGATTAACCACGCAGCGCCAAACCTCTAATTTGCATAACGACCGTAGGGCAAGTAGCATCGGCTCGATAACCGACTAGACACTTACCATATTTAGCAGACGCTGCCTGTTTTGGTCAATAAAAGAACAGTCCTGGCTCTAACTAGTCTCTGAGTTGTGTATCAATACGAGTAAAACCAAAATAATCCAAATTGGAAAATGAAGGGACAGTAGGATAATACTTAGTCCTGATTAGGAGCTCAACTGGACACTACATTTTGAGCCTTGAGGGATTACGTTCGATGTTTATAACATTGCCGCTACAACACAACTTAACCTTATAGAGAATATGGCAGTGATAAACAAACTTGTTATAATGGGGCAGCCTCGACTCTTGACTCCAATTTTCAAAATCACAAAAATCAAAAGCAACTATTGTCCAAGAGTATGCATATTCTACCGTCCCTTCCCCCTCCAAATGCTAATACATTCACTGAAATAGATCAAATCTACAAGAGTTTTTTGTGGGACAACAAACCACCCAAATACCGACAGGATATCATTGAGGCCAGGACAAAAAGTGGTGGTTTAGGATATCCAATTTTGAAACATTTGATTTGGTTATAAGGGTTTCCTGGATCAACACAACGTATGAAAAAATCTGGGGCTTGGTCCTTTTTCCGGATAGCTACGGAATAATACAATTACAGTACTCATTTATGGTCTGGAATATGCCGAGAAACAAGCAATTGAAATTGATAACCCGTTTTGGAGGGATTCTGTATTAAGCATTGGTTCCTGATACCGTACACACGATGCAGTGAATTAACCACCAACAAATCCCTTCTAGAAACGCTATGATATGGCACATGATTTTCTTAACAATTCAATAATTCATGGCTTTCCGAAAGCATCAACATAGTTAAGGATATACTAAATCCTAATGGTGTGCTAATGTCAAGAATGGAAATCATTCACAAGTACAATGTAAAATGCAATTTTTTTTAATATGAAACTACGTTTTACAATACAACTGTTAGAAAATTCTCCGCAAGAAAACATTAATCGGGACTGGTCCTGAGCTTCCTCTGATTCCTGTCCTGTCTAACTGTGGCTCGGAAGGCAAAGTTCAATACGCAATAGAATCGAAAATAGGCCCAATGTTTTAATAAACATTGCTGGTCCATTAAGCTCAACGATGGCATTCACTGGGATGCAGCCAAAGACACTTTCAATAGCAATAAGATGATAACGGAGAACGCCTTTTCAAGATACATTCATTTTAATTCATTTTAATGAATAAAAACATCGTATCTAGCCCAAAGTGTTACTCCTTTGGCCAGCTTGGAACGATAACATATGCCGACGTGTATTGGCAGAACAAATCTAACTTATGGAGACAGGTTGATGAATGGATGCAATCAGAATTGAATAACTTCTCTAAATTTTCAGAAGTTGAAAAATGTTTGGAACGTCTCGTACACGTTTACTTGAAAACAAGGGTTTTCATTTAAATTGGCAGTCGAGCTCAATGGACCAAACAGTAAAGTTCGATCAAGGTGCTTATGCATATACACTCAATGATATAAACCTACCGTAAATGTTGACTGTTAGGGGAAACAGGTATAGGTCAAGCACCGTTTTATTAGCCATGAGTGTGTATAAAGGCACTCGAAAAATTACATTGCATGCATTTGCATTTAGTTAGGCCAATCATAGTCAATTGTATGTTTCACATTACAGACAACTGCCAGAAGAAGGTCGGGCAGTTGGGAAAAATAAATAAGGAAGAAAATAAAGATAAATTACTTAAGAGTTAGGGGATAAACTATTTACAACACGTAGTTTGCTTATTTATGTTTTATAGGTGTCCTGCAACACTTTCTATATGTTTCTTATTTATTGCTGAAATAGGATTAATCAATCTTAACACATGATTGTGTATTTAATGTGCCCAGGAGTACAATACACCACACCACAATACATTTACATTTACCAACCTATCCCATTAGATATCAACTTAAGTGATGTACATGGAGTGAACGGTGGACACAGGGAAAATAAGTGAAATAAAATTGGCTGTCCTCGTTTTTTTTGTTTTGAGGTCGCATGTTCGAGTCTCTGCTGGATTCCTATCAGCGGTTTGCCCTCGTCGCTAGATAAATGTGCGGCGTTGTGAAGGGCTGTCTGTGGTGATTCTTGAAGACCCCTTGAAACTTTTTCTGAGTATGAGGGAATTAATCCCTAAGCTGTTGAAAGTGACATGAAACCAATTTCTCCCTTCCGATTGAGAGTATCGGATGCCCTTAAACGTGATTTAGCTTTAAGCTCAGCCTCAGTGTAAACGTAGTTAAACAAACTCTGGTGAAAGTGTTGTACCAACCTTGGTATAAATTACCCTGGTCTAAGTGTAAAAACAAACTGTTAAGGTTTCTAAGTTTCTTTACAGTGGGGCTGTAAATCCGATATCGTGCACTTCAGGTTGAAAGCGTAAGACTTGGTAAATGTATATATTGGCACCGACATTGGTACATTTTTGGATATGTAGCCCAGTAAGCAGCGCCCCTGTTAGCCAATATTTACACTTTTCAAAATGACCGCCTATGGCCTCACTCTTACCTCGTTTACTAAATTAATGGTATATATGCAAAGGGAATTACACTTTTCAGTGGGAGTAATATTACTGACCTTGGCATTCCTGTTTAAGGCCAGGTTATAGTGAAGTATATAGGACTTGTAATAGCAAAAAGAATACAACAATGTGGGTGGTTAACACAGGATTTTGGTTTTTCGTGCCTTTGGCTTAGTAGCTTGAAATTGCACACACAAACATTGACCCATTACAAGCCTCTTTGGATATGGCACTCCTTCAGCTCTGCCCCCTGCTGCCCGGGGAGGTTCTTTAAAATGGCTGCATTTTTCAACCACATTGTTGTATTTTTTTTAATAATACTAGTCCTATGTACTTTACTCTGACCTTGGATATATATTTCCTTTATCTGTGTCTTTGGATAAGAACTAAACCTGCCATTATCAAGCACGTCTGGAAACCAAGGTGAAGGCTTACTTGGTGAATTATAAAAAGGCAAAGAACCAGCTGAAAGTGCTGTTATTAACACCATGAAGTTTCTACTGCTGTTCGCCTTGGTTGTGGCTGGCTGGGCCGCACCTATAGACCAGGTAAGACTGAGTGAAACATCGAAACCGGCATAAATCTGGCACATGAAGTGATGCATTTTTAACTATCAATGGTAATTTACTGGTTAGATACCGCTTATTCTATTCATTTTGATTTGGATTGTTACAATTTGATATTTGTTTAACTGCTTTCAATATTATAATAGGTATATTTTCTTATGCTCAAATATTGTTCTTTTCACCATGTTTTATCTAAATAATTTAGGATTTCTGTAGAGTAATAGGGCTATAGTCGATATCAAATGGGGTTTTCTCCGTTATACTTAGCTTTTTCATTCTCATTCTCCATCCTTCACGCTTTAGCTTGTTTTTGGGGGAGCAAATGTTGGTTTTGCTTTATAACGTATCTCTATTTGTCAGAGCTCGATTTCAAAAGAAATTAGAGAAACAACATACATTTTGCTGAAGCAGTCTTTTAGGGTTTTAGCAGAGAGGTCTGCTCACTGTCTCTCACCAATGCCAGGTACACTTTATACCACTCCATACTGGTACAGAGAGTCCCTGCCACTGGAGAACAGTGCCAAAGCATGATTATTCTAGGTGGAAGAAGAAAATGAGGGAGGGTAAAAGCAGAGCCATCTGATCCAAAGAGGACTAAGGGATATTTTAGGTACAGGGTATCCATAGACAGATCGACACGTCCCCATTCTTTTATGGGGCGAGCAAGATGCCACACTACCGTAGGTTTCCCGGGAGGTGCGAACTCCTATTGCACACCAAAAGGTGTACCATTTGCACGGATACGTGACTATGGGTAGGCGGTGGTTCCCCCTGGTACCCCGGTTTCCTCCGCAATATAACTGGCTTACAACGATTAAGCCAAATCTGCCAGAAAAACTAACAATAAACTGAATTGATTTCCTAAATACTTGGTGTTTTAGCGGTCGTGTTTGTATATTTCAAGGAGACGGAGAGTATCCTTGAGGTGCAGGATATCGGCCTGTGGGGAGGTGATATGGCCGGCATTGAGAACGAACAGGACGCCATCGATACCCACAACGCCATCACCGATAAGCGAAAACGCTGGCCAGGCGGCATCATGCCCTACCAGTTCGACAGCGGCGTACCTGCCCGCGACCGCTCCATCATCACCAACGCCATGAACCAGTTCAACAGCAAGGTGCAGTGTCTGCGAGCCGTGCCGCGCACCAACCAGCAGCACTACGTCCGCGTCATCCGAGGCAACGGCTGCTACTCCTTCGTCGGCTGCCTCTTCCGCGGCCCGCAGGATCTGTCGCTCGGGCCGGGCTGCGTTTTCACCGGCACGATCCAACACGAGTTCCTCCACGCCGCTGGTTTCCAGCACGAACACCAGAGGGAGGACAGGGACGCCTACATCACGGTGCAATACCAAAACATTCGCCAGGGTCTTGCGTACGCCTTCAACAAAATACGCACAGATTACCAAGGTACGGGCTACGACTATGCAAGCATCATGCACTACGGGAGAACAGCCTTTAGCTCCAATGGCAGGCCTACTATTGTTCCCAAGCAGAACGTCAGGATTGGCATCAACGCCATGAGTCCAGTAGACATCGACCGCGTCAGGCGTCTTTACTGCTAAACACCAAATACCACACATGTACACCAGAAGCAGGATAAGCTGTAATTGATTTTAATTTCTGTGTATTTCATAATTTCTATCACAATACATTCGAGGGGGGCTGGAAAGCCTAGGTCCATTTCTATGACATTTATGTCAGAAATTTGAACTAATAAAGCATCTAAGGACTTTCGTGTCTTTAAATCTTCTATTTTACTTATTACGTATCGGTGCAGGTAATTTAATTGTTTCAAATAAAAATAAATGCTATACATGTAGTAATTATTTGAATGTGCTGCTCAAAATCCTACTAGGCCTAGACACTAGTTAGTCCCTTATGAAGTAAGAGCTCCGTCAGGAAATAGAGATAACAATTTCTATAGTGTGAACACGAAAAGAAAAATTCACTCAGTTAAAGAACATGCTTTTAAGAACTTTAACATCTGCGATTTATGACCGTGTGTTACGTACAATGAATTGGCGTAAAAACGGAAGCATATACGCGGCGAAAGTCTTTTATTACGCACTGAATCCTTACTGGCATCGGCTCATGAATGAACTCTATCTTGGACCAATCTTTCGTAACATTATCAGTTAAGATAACATGCTTTAGATGTTGAACGTTTGGATATAACTTATATGAACGTATTTTCTTTCCTGCGTTACCTCTTTTTTATGTTGGTCAAGGGAACTATTTGTATAATCAGATAGTGTAATCTTGCATTAGGAATGGATATTTTAACATATATATTTAGGGAATGGTTTATCCTTTTTTCGGTATAAGGATTATCTCAATATAATTTACCCTTGTATAATATGGAAGCATAGGCCCAATAAAGACACTGGCTGAATGGCGGAGGTCGCCTTCATGGCCGAGTGGCCCAATGCATTACAAACCAGTTGTGTCTCACCACTGCGTGAGGACAATATTTAAAATCTCACTTGAAAGAGTTGCCATTGACGTGTGCTCCATTTTTCAAAATAAAAGTAATCTATACAATACTGTAAATTACAGAAATATGGGTATTGCATTCAGATGCAGACTGTAGATTATTCTGTGGTTTAGCTCAATCTGTCACAACTGCCCCTAAACATTGAGTACGGCACGTGTCCAATCCTTCTTAGCTGAATATCTCCTTTCATCAATTTCAATATCTGAAAATGATATGGCTAATAAGAAGATAGTGATAATGATGATAAGAGGTGCATCGACGTATAAATGCTTTGTCGAACTCCACTAATTTATCAGATCCACCATGAAGACATTGGCGGTGTTCCTCCTGATTGGTGTGGCAATAGCTGCACCTGTTACCGAGGTAAGATATATACATATATACACACACGCAACGGACTGGCCTTTCCACATGGCTTGCAAATGTTTTTGTAAATGGCTTTGTATTCCTTAATGAAATAATTGAAACCAAATAATTCATACTTCGACAATCAAGGTATTTTACAAAGCTTTCCTTGGTATTGCGAGAATAGTCCATTCTATTGTCGATATCATTTTCCTTATTTTGCTTTCGCTCTGTTGACCATTTCCTTTTTTTGACATACTTGCTGTCTACAGTGTATATACAATAAATTAGTAAACTGCTAGATACATGTAGTGTGTTCTTTCACGCGATCACATGCTTGTCCATAACGAACCAATACAAAGCAACATCATGCAATACATCTGTGCCAGGAAATAATTGAGCGGCTTCCTCCGTGGCAAAGCGGCCTACCTCTCGCCGTGATTCTTCTCTCTACAACGTATGGGACTAGAATCTCGCCTCGGGAATGAGTTAAAGGAAATTAGTTATATTAGATTGGAGTGTTTTTTCCAGTTTATACTCCTATTTCCTTTCTACAGTAACTACTGGCTATTCCGATTCTACAATGGTTCGCCCGTGACTGCAAGAAAAATGAACACAGCAAATTGCGAAGAGTAGAAAAAACTAAAATATCAGAAAAACGTGAAAATCAGATAAATAAAAGTAAATTTTTCTGTTCATTTCATTAATTCATTATGTTATATTTCAGCCTAGCATATAAGAAAACATTATGATATCCTGATATTTGCACATAAATGTCTTCATTGCTACGAACTCTCCAATCCACAGGACGAGGATAATGGTATGAGAGAGCTTGAGACTCAGGACCTGGGTCTGTGGGGAGGCGACATGGCAGGCATAAACAGCGAGGAAGAGGAAGCGGAGAGGTGGAACGCCATTATCAACAAAGGCCAGAAATGGCCGAACGGTGTCATACCATACGTGTTCGACAGCGGCGCCTTTTCCTCCTCAGAACAGTCGCTGATCAACAGCGCTCTGTCCAGCTTCAGCAGCAGGTTCCGCTGCCTCAAGGCCGTGCCCAGAACAAGGGAAAGGTATGTTTCTAAAAGAATATTTGTCCCATCAATTCGTGAGGTACTCTCATATTTGTCGTCTGAATCTTTGAAACTTGTGACAAAATCTTGGAAAGTAGGAGTGATTTTAGAAGATATTTGAAGTAAAAATGTTGGTAGTGCTGTGATCAACAATTCTCCCCCAAATATGTTCCCACTATGCTTTTGCCAGAGAAATTTCTTAAAATTTGATAGGCTGGCTTTGGTAGCTGCGAGCATTTATGGGTTAACGATCAATGATACTTTGCTTAAAATAATGCATCAGTAAGTTTCCTTGCCTCAAGGCCCTGCCCAGGACAAGGGAGTGTACGTGCAAGTCAAAATTGGTCCACTGAGTTTGTTCCACTTGATTAAATTCGAACAGATTCTTTGTATACTGTTTCAGTCTGTGATTTTTCCTTTGATCGTAATGTTCACCTTTTATGCTAGACAAAATGATACACGACGTCTCTCCCAAAGTGCAAGTATAGATTCAACTACCTGCACTTTAAGGGTCGTAGCTCAGTACATCTACGCAACTAGGATGACGATCTGCCTGAAAATATAGTTTCGACTATCCCCTTCCCTAGAATGTGATTGTTAGAGGAAATGGTGGGAGTATCTGGGACTTCTGAAAATGATGTGCTCTATGGAATGCCATTAATGCATTTATTCACTATTTCTCTTTAAAGAAAAATGATTCTTTAAAGAGAAATAGTGAATAAATGCATTAATGGCATTCCATAGTGCTCCTATCTTCGAACATCGTCAGCTCGGCCAGAGCACCAGTGAAACTGAGCTTATAGCAACCCATTGACCATTGAAGGCCAGATCTGATGGAAAATAGTAGGGTATGGCTGGAACAATTGAGCACAATATTGCAAACATTTACAGTTTCATGTATTCCTTGCAAATGATATAGCTACCGTAATTCGTCTTAGGGATGTCATACATATCATCATCTTCTTTCTCTCTTTTTTGTCAGATACTATGTTAAGATCATCAAGGGCAGCGGGTGCTGGTCCATGGTGGGCTGTACCCGCCGCGCGAACCAGCAGCTCTCCATCGGGCCCAGGTGCCTCAACTCCGGCATTATCCAGCACGAGTTCTACCACGCCGCCGGCTTCAGCCACGAGCACCAGCGAGAGGACAGGGACCGTCACGTGACCATCAACCTGGACAACGTCGACCCGAGAATGGCCTCCAACTTCCGGAAGGTGCGCACGGACTACCTGGGGACCCCCTACGACTATTCCAGCATTATGCACTATGGGAGAACGGCCTTCTCTAAGAACGGACTCAGCACCATCGTGCCCAAAGACCGCAGAGCAAGGATTGGAGGCAACACTATCAGTAGTTGGGATGTTGAGAGAGCTAGAAGGCTTTATTGTTAATCATTCTTCTCTTGTACTGCTTCTTTATTTGAAAAATACATTAATCTACTGCAATTTTTAATTATTGTTATTTTTCTGTCAATAAATAAGACTGCACTTCATCGACTCTTATTAGGAAATAATGATATGATGGCCAACGATAAACTTCAACGCACGTTAAGAAACTGGCAACTTTCTCACAAGTTGGAAGCAATGTGCGTATCCCGAGCCTTTAGCAAGGAGAGGTCCTCGTATAATGCTCTAAATTAACTGGCAGTCCCTGGAAACATAAGGTCTTGATAAGGATTGTGATGGTGCAAGTGTGAAATAGAAATACTTTAAAAAAAAGATACACGACCGTCTTTTGGGTTTACCCGCCCACAAATGCGACAGAGGGAGGGTAAATTTTAATATTAATTTACCCTCCATCTGTTGCATTTGCAGGCGGGTAAAACGTTTTTTCATTTATTCTCCCCGAAAGACGGTCGTATAAAAAGTTCTTTATTTTTCTCTTTCACACCTGCAACATCGCAAAGGAGCACTTTAACCAAAGAATGTTTGTTTCTCTGTTTGGCAATCTACAGTGTTGTTACTTTCCTTTTACACACATTTGGCACCAGATATGCAAGATTAAGGAATGAAGGTACATGGAACGTACTGAATCGAGCAACATACAATGAATGGCTACCATCAACACTTCATAATATTACCAAATTGAGGAAGTTCAATACTAATGAAAGACCAAATGTGGAAACGCTTGTATTTTTGTTGAACTACTCGAATTTAACTCCGTCAAACGAAATAAAAAGTCATTTCAATGTAATGGACAATCTATAGCAATTGCGATTGAAAAATGCAAGTGTACCCAAAGAAGTAGCTCTCTCGAAGGACATGTACATGAAAATATCATCAAAGCTGTTAAGGAAATTATGCCAACTGTATACAATTATAAGGACAATTCGAAGCTAAACTTAAAATCTTCCTTCGATACTAGTCGAGTTTAGCTATAAGAATCACTTTAAATTCTAAAAGGAAAACTAAGACACTGAACATCGTAGATAATTCAATACTCTTATTTTGCTTGGTTCAGAAAGTAGGCTGATTTTCATCAATTTTCATAGTCAGCAATCATAGTATCATTCATAGCTTTCTTATACTTCATCCTATCAAGCACAAACCAAATCATGCTCAAAGGCCTCTTGCCAGATACTTGGGACTAACTGGAAATTCACTGCTACTACTACTACTACTACTACTGCTACTACTACTACTACTACTGCTACTACTACTACTACTACTACTACTACTACTACTACTACTACTACTACTATTACGACGACGACGACGACGACGACGACTGCTACTGCTTCTTCTTCTTCGTCTTCTACTACTACTACTACTACTACTACTACTACTACTACTACTACTACTACTACTATTTTTTCAAGCTGAAGATGGCTTTCTTGAGGCGTAGGATACTCAGCCAGGGGGTTGATACATGTCTGGAGTTGAGAGTGGGCAGGGCACATTCGATACCTTGAACGCTATCTTTGATAAGCGTAGGAAATAGCCAGATGGTGTTATACCTTATCTGCCCCATTGGAAACTACCTGTGAACGACAACTTGCCATTATCACCAGTACCATGTATGCATTTCATGAACAGGCTCAGATATAATCAAGCAGGTGCTGTTTTACGAATCAATTGCATTAGGACACAATGTCCAATTTGATCTTTTGAAAGAAATACTTCGATACGTTGACTGTTCTTTTCGATTGGATACGATTCCGTGTTACAATGCCTGGGTCAAAAGCGTGCAGTCACAGGTTCGAGTTCCAGCTAGATCCTCATTTGCATGTTCATTATCATCGACCATTCACAGTGCGCATGCTCATGTCATAGACGGCTCGACATCTGACATCTGCCGCCCCAAATGCTAATTTAAAATGTACACAGCAATTTATTGGAAATTCGTTTCTGAGGATTCGATCAATAGAAATAGACCATTTCACTTTGATATTGTATCTTTAGTTACGTATGACTGTTTCCAAATCAAAAGCAATTAAATATATAACGATTCTTTTACTTTCTGTAATGCTGTTGAATCAGAGATATAATTATGTTGATGCACAGTCAGCCGCCAGACGTAAATGTGATCACGCGATCCTGGTTAACTATGACAGGCTCCAAAGTACGAAGTGCGCTTTATCTATGTGCCAATCACATGAAAAAACGAAGTACCCTTACTTTAAGGTAGCTTATGGGGTTTCTTTGACACAGTTTTTCATTGTCCTACTTTTAATAGAAAATTCAGTCTATACAAAGTATACATCGACATAAAGGTCTTTTGATGACCTACCTATTAAGTATCACAAATGTACCACCCCAACAGGTAGAATTTTGGGCATAAAAAACTGAACGTTTTAAAACATGCGTAGTGTTTTCAAATGGAGCTCTTTTCTACAATCACAGACAGAGTACCATCAATTACTTAAATGTTAAGAAAGGATTCATGCGGAGGAAAGGGTATCACACAAATACATGAATACATACATACATTCATACATACATACATACATACATACATACATATATATATATATATATATATATATATATATATATATATATATATATATATATATATATACATATATATATATATATATATATATATATATATATATATATATATATATATATATATAAATACATACACACACACACACTCATACATACATACATACATACATACATACATATATATATATATATATATATATATATATATATACATATATATATATATATATATATATATATATATATATATATATATATATATATATATATATATATATATAAATACATACACACACACACATATATATATATATATATATAT
>OZ012685.1:8574764-8582264 GCA_963942565.1 Maea johnstoni | reverse complement strand
AATCTTTTGTTGGCAAACGAAAGCATGCTTCATTTTTTCGAAAACGTTTTAGATTACGAAATATGTTCTACACAAGTCATTAAAGCAATTAATTTACTTTTCTTCTCCTTCTACTTAATTGAAAGGAGTATTTCAATCACGTTCGACTCTACACATATTTAATATTGCATTTCGTTCAAAACATTCCTTTTGTAACTTTAAGAAACGCTTTGTTTGTTCAATTGCATGTCAATAATACGGTACATCTAGATGTAATATAATTTCTGCGATTGCAGATGAAATATATGACTCATGTATATATGTAGCATATGAATATTGTGGGCAATGTATACCTTACACTGCGATACCATACATATTGTAATTTTAGTGCTTAGTAAATTAATACTATTATACATGTATGTTGAAAGCATCGGATCAATTATCTTATCGTTCATAATTCAGTGTTGTTGTTTTTGGTTTGGTAATCCTGCTTAACCAAATGGCTATGTGTAATAACCCTGTTAAAAGACTAAGGAATAGTGTATCATTTTGGAAAGCACCTAGTACCTTGTATTTGGTAAGATACGGCTGGCGGATTCCTGTAATGGCCATATCCACGTCACGGTCCAGCACACATCGAACTGGACGATTCAGCCTACAATACACATGCGATGATAATCATGTTAACGCTGTCAATCCTGAAATCTGCAGTTCTATGTAATAAAGGTTGTTTGATTCACAGACAATGCGAATGATCCATAACAACCCCCCCCCCCCCCCAAAAAAAAATAAATCTGAAATGAACCTGTGATGGCAATCACGAGATCCACAGACCAATGAGAATGTTTCCAATTCGTTTATGCCGCAGCCCAAAATGTCCTGACTACAAGTATTCTGGCACTATCCTTCTAACAAAAAATAATATATCAAGGGAAACAATGGTGCATGTAACTAAAATACTGTCATCAACACTGCTCAGATTTATTACAGCAAAATGCCTTTTTTGAAACTCCACTAAACAATTCTAGGCAATACTTGTTACACGCCTAATAGCTCGCTGATAACCTAGACGTGTATTAACTTACTTTACAGCAGCAATGGCTGCCGGCACGGCGGCAAGTGTACAGCGAGTCTGCTTACCACCAAAAGAGCCACCTTTAAAAGGTAAAAACATGTGTAAATATAGTAAAACCAGCATGTATATTATCCACTATTAATATATATATATATCACACAGGGTAAAGAAAATAGTGCCCAAGTACTAATTTAAAATATCGTTTGTTCCCCCTTAAGTATCTCATATATTTTAAATGCCAGTCAATTTTAACCCCTTTTTTCTTTTTGTTTTTGCAAATCCTTTTTTTAAACTAGATATAAAGGTTAAGTTGACGTGAAGAACGTGTTTTCCTTTGATTTTTTTGTAGAATGTGATATGGCAAATCAGTCCCGAGAGCCTTAGAATTTATATTTCTGACATGCCAACGCTAAATTCCCTTGCCTTAACTGATATATATGTATGTATGTATGTATGTATGTATGTATGTATGTATGTATGTATGTATGTATGTATGTATGTATGTATGTATGCAATGTATGTATGTTTTTATTTTACGATGTATATATGTATCTATCTATGTATCTATATATGGGATATTTCCTCAATTAATACTATTTTTTAACAAATGAATATCGACGTACTGTCATACCATTTCATCTCTATGATTCGCTCATTCATCTTATCAAATGTAAGTGCTTTACCTAGGCAGTGTTTTTTTAGTACAGACTTACCTATTCGAGGTACCGTGACAGCGACTTTGTGACTTGACATACCAAGTACTGCAGCTACCATAGCCTGGATATAGAATAAATTGCAACACATCTTACAGGATTATAGTCCTGTGTAGAAGAAGTAAAAATGCCAAAATAATGTCATAGATTTTGACCTTGAAAACCCTGTTTGACCTTGAAATTCAATTCAATGTTACATGGCTTGGAATATCAGAATTTCGAATATCACTGACCTCCAAGACGCATCTAATGAGTGGTCAATGACAAGACTCTCTTTAACAAGACAAATATGTTAATAATTCTTTTCCCTATCGCTTTATTTAAGCCAAAATTAGGATCGGCCGAGTATTCTATCCAATTACAGTTTCTGCAAAGTTTTCAACATTGGGCGTTTTAATTTGATCGCAAACATTTTTGTATATGACCTTTCTCAACACATGAAAATTAAAAAGGTATATCTTTCCAGGTAAGGTGGCTTCACTTTAAAGCCTTTTCGGGATATTGGCTTACATCATATACATTTAGACTCCCTACTGAGTACCTGTGCGTAGGAGGCATCATGACTCCCAACAGTGACGTCTATGTTCTTGTTATCTCTGGGCGCAGCGCGTGCGCAGTTCGTCTCTAGGTACATGTGCTCCTGTCCTCCAACCTTCATCTCTCCCTCCAGAGTTTGGTCGGACTCAATAAAGCCTTGCTCAATATCTCCCCGCTCAAGCTGAACGACTGGTCCCTCAACGGTCCCAGCAGCAATGGCGTCCTAGGCAGAAAACACAACACATAGGCACAGATGGCATACTCTAATTGAAACTAAAAATATAATACTTCATCCTTTTTATCATAATTCAATATTCATATGAATAGGAATGGCGTCGAATTTTGTTTTTTGACAATATTTATTCCGAATTGTGACTAACTAGAAGTCAGTGTGATGAAGGAAACTTGAGGATGTATCCAAGAATTTCACCAATCATCTCCAAGCACTGGAACCTTTTACATTTACTCAAGTGATATTATCATAAGGACCCCAATAGATTCAGGTTGTTGCGGTACCCTCTTGGTTTGAGTTGGTAAAAGATGGTATGTAGGATGAAATACGATGCTCAAGGGATATTATCATAAGAACCCAGCAGATCCAGGTTGGTGTGGTACCCTTTTGGTATGAGAGGGAAAAGGTAGGTATGTAGGATTAAATACGATGCTCGCGTACTTATGTGCAAACATCTTTCTCACTGTATTTGATAATACCCAAGCTTTGGTTTCATGATACCAAACATACAGCTTACTCTTAGTCATTAGATTCTTATGGAAGGATTTGTTTGCATTTATGTAGATTATTTTCAAGCCGTCACAGAACTCTCTGAATAGCCGGTTTTCATTGTATAGCACCAGAAAGCTTCAGAGATACTAAGAACACATAAATGACTGCTGCAAGCTGAACAGGTGCTTTCACCTCCCGGTAACATCAGCAAGAAATATGCACAAGATACTCGCAGGTACATGCAGGTGTATGGAGGAACATTAAATATGAATACTTTTCTTCTCTCTTTTTTGAATATTCAGTGAGCACAGACCATCAAACCTTTCATTGCCTCACACCACAAAGCTGATATATGAGTAATAACACACATTTCCAAGTTTGTTTTCCTTACCTCAGTCGTAATGATGACTGGCTGTAACTCCTCATATTCCACCTTCACCACAGCAGCCGCCTCGCGCGCCCTCTGGTGGCTCTCAGCGACAACAGCGCCAATCACCTGACCTTGACACGTGACCTAACAATGCAATCAATATATCAAAAGGTAAGGTGGATGCATAACTCTCGCTCACACACACACACACACACACACTGACTGTACATACACATTGCCAATAAAGTCACTAAGAGGAATCTGAAATACAAAAGAAAATCGATATATATATATATATATATATATATATATATATATATATATATATATATATATATATATATATATATATATATATATATATATATATATATATATATAATTAACATTTTGGTAGTACATTAATTGTTTCTTTTTTCAAATTCTGAAATTCCTGTGTTACTCATTTTGTATTGTTTTACTTGATACCCTACATGTATGAATCGCAGAGGCGAAAAAAGGTATCTTAAAATATTTGATTTATCGTATGATTGAAATCATCATATAACTAATTTTCCAAATGCAACTTAATACCGTATCTGTTGCAAATATTTCTTCCTGTGGGAAGGGGTGGGGTCGATTTTGTCCAGGGACATCTTTGGCTGAGAAGAAGGCCACCACTCCAGCCATCTCTAGCGCCCTGGCGGCATCCACAGACACTATCCTCGCATGGGGCTTAGTACTCAGCACCAACGCTAGGTGGAGCTCATCTAAATGAGAAAGACTAGCGGAATTGAAATTCCCCATATAAACAGTAAATAGCATTAATAATCACGACCCTTTGTTCATGATTTCTTCAGCTTAACATCAAAGGCTATTACAATAGGCGCATTTAGAGCGAATGACCGCTAATTTTAGCTAGCACTGTGATAGCGCATGTGTTTGTAAATGAGCTATATCCATTTATCAATACTATTTATGATGTTGATAATTGTTAAATCCCTATGCACCGCCAAAAGGGCAACATCAGACGACTAGCGTATATGGTGTATCATAGGTTATCGTATATATTTAAAGGTCAAACAATGCTAACGTTTCGTATCATATAAACGTCATATAATTGTAAAAAACATATTAAGTATTTCTCTCAAAATGCATGGCCTTTCCAAGGCTCTACCAATCAAGCAATACGGATCTCAAAGATACAAATCAAAACAACCAACTCAAATATGTATTTTGTTCGATGTAGTTTTCACTTCCACTTTGTACATGTATGTATGGCGATAAAAAAAACATGTGCATAACTGTGTACGCTTGGTGTGTTGCTAATTTACTATCTGATATATTACCTAGTGAGGGTGTGATGTCGTCCAAATAGAAAGCGTCTCCTGTGGCTGCTTGTAACGCCATGACGTCAGGGATGGCTCGACCAATCAAGTCAATCTCTGGTTGACTCTCCGGAACCTCCTCGAAGTCAACAGACGTTTTGCAGTACGAATAAGGATGCAATTGTTCGGCTGCTTGCATATCGGCAGCAATGCCCTAAAATTCAATGTACGTTTGTTAACATCCATGTCTGACCTTATAGCCATAGGTAATATATATCATTATTATAATTGTTATTATTATCATTATCATTATCATTATTATTATTATTATTATTATTATTATTATTAGTAGTAGTAGTAGTAGTAGTAGTAGTAGTAGTAGTAGTAGTAGTAGTAGTAGTAGTGGTAGCAGTTGTATTATTATCATTATCATTATCATCATCATCATTATCATATACAGTAGTAGTAGTAGCAGTAGTAGTAGTAGTAGTAGTAGTAGTAGTAGTAGTAGTATCCTCACCATCACCATAATCTCTAACCATTATCACAATCATACTTATCATCTTCTAAATTTACCTTGCCTATGCTTGATTGCACCATATCAAAGAACTTGAGAAAAAGACTCTGCACAAGTGCTCGCCGGAAGTGAACCCGACCCCCTGGCGCGTCTTCCTCTATGGGCACATCTTCCAAAAGATACTTATTTGCTAAAGAGAGCAGTTCTTTATCCCATTTCCTGGAATACACAACGTTATGATATACATCTTTGCTCTTAGACTCCCTACTGAGTACCTGTGCGTAGGAGGCATCATGACTCCCAACAGTGACGTCTATGTTCTTGTTATCCCTGGGCATTAATCAAAAGTCACTGTGGGAATTGTGGCGCATCGGATGTGTTTGGAAAGCAATACATGCAATAAGTGTTTTAGTCAAAATTAGGAAATGAATATGTTGTAAAAGAATTCTGAATTTTCATAACATTGTCAAAAGTACTATTGACCCAGGTGGCACTTTCTAGGGGAACTGCTAAGCATGAATGGGTTAATTCATAATCACAAACCTGCCAATCATACGAGTAGCTGTTTCCCGTGCTAGGATAAGAGGAGTTCCAAGAGTACAGTAGACAAGCCTCATATCCAACACACAGTTCTGCGAGTCCAGTTCCACAAACATGGCAGACGCCATAATCGATGCCTGTTTATAGGAGGCGCAGTACACCCCCTGAAGATATATGTGAATATGATAGGCTATCTATGCAATTATGGAACGATATGGCTATTTTGAATGTGTTTTTCGTAAAAAGAACAAGAGAGTAACCACTAATTTGAATGTTTTCCATAGTGGATTATTTGAACTTAAGAGTATAACATGGATTATGAAGTACTAGCAGTGTCGCGGTTATATATATAAATATATATATATATATATATATATATATATATATATATATATATATATATATATATATATATATATATATATATATATATACATATATACATACATACATACATACATATATATATATATATATATATATATATATATATATATAATATATATATATATATATATATATATATATATATATATATATATATATAATAGTAAGAAATATGATCGACTAATTGGCGGTAAAACTCCTGTGAAATAACTTGCGTAGATGCGTAGTGAAACCTTACCTTGGATGTCGTTGGTATGATGACGGAATGAATTATCTCACTGTCAGCCATCAGCAGCTTTCCATCAGGCTGAAAACATTCTGGACTTATTCGAACTGTTCGCCTCTCGCCACCTTGATATAGAATTGGCACGGAGACGAAAAATAACACGTCAAAATAAACCATCAATATAGTTGTTTACTGAGGCAAGGGATTATGAAAATTAAAATCAATGCTGCAAAAAGCTTGGAGTCATAACTATTGACATTTATTCGAGCGAATATTAACACGTTTAGATTATGTATGTTCTAGGGTGCACCTCTTGTTCATATACTTCTCCATGTAGACGATATAGGTTGATATACTAGTAACGAGTTTATGTACGGAATAATATTTTGTTTCTTTCTCTCCAATCATTCACCATCCAATGTCCATGCGTGTGGCTGTCGAAGAGGCGGCGGATTAATACCTGCTCATGTGACCACCTCATGTGATCTTGAATAGAAATATAATATAACTCTAGTTGGTGATTGGTGTGTAAAGTTGTCGGACCGGGCGTACATTACAGATACAAAACGGTTAATAAGCACTTTTCAGACATGCTGTTAGAGGTGTTTCTTTGCAGATTCAACTAAATCGAATTCATTTCCAGTCATGATATAGTCAGTAATAGTAAGTCATTAGATGCAGTCATTTCTAATCCATAAATATTTATACTAGTGTTTTGCCTTCATGTACCTTTCTGACCATGTGTGTTTACTTACCTGAAGACATGAAAGTGACTGAGCACCCGAACGCCATCAGGGCAGCAGAAAGGTCAGTTTTGCCAGGAGTCAGAGGAAACCCTAGCGAGGTTGAGACCAAAGAACCGCCCACTGTCTGAATAGAATAGGAGAGTTCATTTATTAAGTTCATATATGCCTGCAGATGTATAAAAGAAGTAAAATAATACATAATGGCAGGTCCGACTGCATTCTGAGAGATGAAAAGGGTAAACTGCCTTCCGTGTCTCAATATTTGCTTCAAGTCTTCCACCTCTTTACAGAACGCTTTTCTCCTAAGCTGAAATTTAAAAGAATTATATCTTATTTGAAACTTTGCTTCCGGTTGACACCACAGGAGCATTGGATTTGC
>OZ012685.1:8547264-8569764 GCA_963942565.1 Maea johnstoni | reverse complement strand
GGATGCCATGGGACTTGACAAGCCTCTCCTGAGAAATAAACATATATAACAACATTTAGTGAATGGGTTCAGTTTATGTAATGTACTTTACTTTATTATGCTGCTGCCCAGGCTGATAAGTGTACAACACTGCTAGAGGAGTTATTGCAAACAGCCTATTTGCACCCTGCCATGAATTACTATGTCCAGCATTACATTACAATGTCATCATACAGTTTGAGTTGAATGAAAAGGAAAATATAATAATGTGATTAACTTCTTCAACTATTAAAAATTAATAAAAAGGACAATGATGATATTAGCAAGTGTTACAGTATGAATACGATGCCAAAGAAGAAGAAGAAAAAGGATACGGTGGTGGAGGAGGAAAAAAAATAATGATAATAACAACAAGAACAATACATCAATAATAATAATAATAATAATAATAATAATAATTATAATAATAATAATAATAATAATGATAATAATAATAATAATAATAATAATGATTATAATAACAATAATAATGATAATAGCAATAATAATAGTAATAGTAATAATAATGATGATAATTCAGAAAGGCATACCTGAATAGGATGCAGGCCAGTTGTACCGTTTCCAACACCTTCCACTGTGGTGACAGCTTTTCCATGCAGAGAACAGACAGGAACGAGGCACGCCATGACGGCTTTGTGACTGGTAAAAATAGAATAACTTAGGAAAACAATTTTTGTTGCTGATTGATTTTCTTAGGTTAATGTATTCACTAAAGTTGATCGGGCATTTCTTGTCCCCATTCAAATTCCCAATGTTCGTGTATTCAGTTTCTCATCCAGTACATCACTAATCATGGTAATTCCTTTTTTCAGCCAGCTTTTACGATTCGGAAAACATGATACAATTTATGATGAGAAATCGTTGCTGTTTAAGAGGTGGTCATGATTTTATATAGTTTTGGTTACTGTACGATGACTTTTTGTTATGCGGACTTTCAAAAGGCATAACATACTATATTAACCAGTGCTATCTACATTGCACATGGATTTGATATTCGACCATTTCATTTTTTAATTTTCAATATTCACCAGGTAGCACATTTTGTTATTCCTCTTTATTTGCCCTGTCCTTATATCACGAATGTCGATATTTATCGAAGCTTATATCCATTGTCCTATGTCAAAGTATTCAATTGACTAGTTTTAATGTTGTCAAATGTAAATATATTGATTTTTATAGTAAATTTTCTGAGGTCAAACAAATCTTGTTCGTTATAGCCAATGGGCAATCATTAAGTGATTGTGGATACGAGATTGTCATCTTCTCGCCAGGTTCCACTGCTGACACCATCACTGTGCACGCCCCGCATCCGCCTGTACCACATCCTAGTTTACTCCCTGTCAGGCGCACTGGAACAGACACATTACTTTTTAACATTTTTCATAATTCTCAAGACAATCAAAAGTTGGAAACGATAGTATACATTATTTTCCATCTCTATTCCTATAAATGACCATAGTAAACCACCATGTATTTAACATCCGAAACTTTCTTTTAATAAACAAATTGCTGAAGTTGATACCTCTGCAATGATGTATATGGCGCAAACATTCATTAGGACAACTGAAGTGGTCACATCAAATGCCCTACTAATAAGGTAAGAATGTGGTGATTGAATAATGGAGTTTTTTTGGTAGCTACATTTATGTTACATACGGGTGGATATTTCTATACGTTACATATACCTGTATACCTGTAGTAATATCAATATTACGATGAAATAGCATCGAAATGTTATTTGGACAAAAATCATAATACTATGTTGCACCGTGATGTTTTCTCCAGAACTGAAATGAATCAATCTATCAGCTAGATTTACTTACAGTGATCTCTTAGGTACGCAAGCAATCTTGTCTTCGGATCAGCGTTTTTCTCCACTACCTACAACAAATCAGATATATTCACAGTTGAGAAAATTATACTGGGCTAGGATTTTTGGGACTTTTGCTACTTTTTAGAGAGGTCTTGCAAAAACATACAAGAATGTAACTTTTATGTATTGAGGAAAACATTATCATTCCGCGAGACGATTAATCCATGATATACACAGAGATGTGAGGCCATGATGCCCACACTTCACGATTAAGGGGATCGCAATCTCTTTTGGCAGTAGATGTCTGCTTAATCAATCCTAGCAAATTTTATTTTTTAACCCATTCCTATTTAGATCTTTCTATGACAAGTATGGCATGGAACTACAATACTATTGCTGGGCGACAATCATTCTACTCTAATATAATTGACCAAAAATGACGATTGAAAATTCTCAGTGCCCAATGCCAACTAAGCCCTTTCTTAATTGCTACACTTTCCATGTTTGATACCAACAAGTCATGATAGACTCACTATGTGGGAATTCTGATAGTTCCTGACTTGTACCCTTATTGCATTCTAGATTTACCTGTGGCCGGTCCATTCTAACTCTATTTAGGAGTATTTCAAGATGGTTACAGAATTTGGCTTATCAGCACTTTGGACTTGAACAAAAACACATAATACTAGGAGATGAAGAAAACGATAAACTTTTCAATTTGATTTTGATGATAGGTAACATTCCAATGAAAACTGGACGAAGAGACATCTATACTCATTAGCGCATTTTATAAGAGACAGAAAGAGAGCTAGAAGAGATATGAGCTATACAAAATGACATAGTAGAAGTGTATGAAAAAATTGGGAGAGGCGTATAACAAGACAATAAATATTACCTTAAATCTTCTGTTTCTTACAGAGGTATATACACAGTATAATGGATGGTTACAAAATAGGCAATATTTGTGTAAAAGGTCCTCCAGGTTGTTTTAGTTTGCTAATATGGAGACAACATTTCAAAAGGAAATTGTGTAATATTATCATAATGTTACTTTATTTGAGTAATATTATGTACTTATATGTTTATAATACTATCTTATGTAAATAAACGAACAATGGGTAATTCAATGTTCTTAAACAACTTATAAATTAGGATATTTTGCAAATTATTTGCAGGATAGTTGTTGTTAGTGACCTGGTTAACATTTCTCTTTCAATTTCTTTTTCTAAAATATACTTTCTTATAAAAGAATTATCGAAATTAACTGCTTTTGGTCTCAATTACGACTTTTTGGGAGTAATAACCTATTTTCTCCTAAAAAGCATCTTATACGGCTAGGCTGAAGTATGACTTTGTCACACTAGGCTAGGACATGTGGTTGGCGTGACTGATTTGAAGTAGCTAAGTAACTACTTCAGGAATCACAGTGCCCACCTACAGTCTCTGCAGCTAAATGCTAAAGTATAGGTTACGTAGTGGGCCGGGCTGGTACCATAACCACCGGGATATATCGCCAGCGCCGGGCACGCAGCCACTTAGTATTGATTTATTAAACGTTCAAACTTACAAATAAACGACTATAGCTTGCGTGATGTGCTATAAGATTGAACTCTAACCGGCAGACATATCCACACCCAATGATTTTGATATCAACTATACAGATAAGACCCGGCTTATGACTCTATCCAGGTCAACTTTTCTGATTTTTCTCTGTGGCATTTTTCGAGACATGGATCCAAGCTGTGTTGAAAGTTGAGCTCTGCTACGGTGAATAGAGATATATCAGCCAATACACTGGGAGCGTCTTTTACATCATAACAGACTCTCCGAGAGTCTTTGCTGATGATCGAATAGTGAGGCCTCTAGTAGCAAAAACAAGAGACCGGCCATAATACCTTGTTGTATGTTCCATAATGCAAAACATGCCATTTGTTGACACTGCTGACAAAGTCGTCCTGTGTCGAATTACTGATTCTGTATTGCTATTCTATACAGATCTTCTTTCTAAAATAATAAAACATCCAAGCATTGTCACCTGCTGGCATGGTACAAATTAACAAGTCAATCATGTACATAATCAAATGATGTAAGTCTCGTCGTGTTTCTCACCAGAAATCCGCTGGGGTGACCACTGCAGATGCCAATTTTCAACACAGCTCACTCCAATTTAATTGACCTCAAAACAAGTGGCGGGAATGAAATAATATCAAATCAAGAATATTGCCAAACCGCACACCCGTAAACTACCATTAGCTAACATATTTGAAACTTTAGACTGAAATTTAGATAGCAGTACCTTGTTTCCATTGACAAAAAAGACAAGCGAATCTCGTCCCAAAGTGGGAGATGGGAGCCCCGTGTCCGCCATGTTACCACGCAGTAGGTCAGGTTGACTTATAGGCCTAGTTATATACCCTCCGCTCCTGGTATTGCCGACGCAAACGAGTGAACTGCTCGGGTCCAATTGCTATTTATACACTGTACATATTCGCTGAGAATGGACTCCATTTTACGTGCGCTCCACAAACACACACACACACATATATATATATATATATATATATATATATATATATATATATATATATATATATATATATATATATATATATATATATATATATATAAATATATATATATATATATATATATATATATATATATATATATATATATACATTTATATACATATATATATATATATATATATATATATATATATATATATATATATATATATATATATATATATATATGTATATATATATATATATGTATATATATATATATATATATATGTATATATATATATATATATATATATATATATATATATATATATATATATATATATATATATATATATATATATATATATATATATTTATATATATACATACACACATATATATATATATATATATATATATATATATATATATATATATATATATATATATATATATATATATATATATATGTATATATATATATATATATATATATATATATATATATATATATATATATATATGTGTGTGTGTGTGTGTATGTGTGCATATATATACAGTATGTATATAAAATTCTACCCGTTGGGAGGGTACATTTGTGATGCTTAATAGGTGGGTCATCAAAAGATCTTTATATCAATGTTTACCTTGTATAAAGTGAATTTTCAAATAAAAGTAGGACAGGAAAAACTGTGTCAAGGAAATCTCTTATATTATCTTTGATCAAGGTTACTTCGTTTGTGATTGTGACATATATAAAGCACACTGCGTACTTTGGAGCCTGTCATAGTTAACCGGGATCACGTGATCATAGTTATGTCTGACGGCTGACTGTGTATCAACATAGTTTTATCTCTGATTCAACAGCATTCACGTTTTGTCTAGAGTTGGCAGAAGTTCCTCTACATGCTTCTCAATTGGCTTTCGAATCTGTTAAGAAATGAAGATTTTGCGACAGGTTGAAATTGTTGTAATTTTTTGTCACTTTTTTTTCGCTGAATCTATGCTATCTTTTGGTCAGTATGATATGAAATGAACCGAAGCTATGCCTTTCCGTGGGTCAATTTTAATGCGGTGCAGATTGTTAGAATCGCAACAATTTCCTCTACATGCTTCTCAATTTGCTTTTTAAATCTGTTGCGAAATAAAGATTTTGCGAAAGGTTGAAATCTTAGTAAGTTTTATGCCAGCTTTATAGCGGTAGAAGTTGCCAGAGTAGTGGACTCAATGTTCACGGTATAAAATGAATTACTCGCCTTACCGTGGGTCAATTTTAATGCTGTTTAAATTGTTAAAACCGCCACAATTAATTCTACTTGCTGCTAATTAATTAATTTTAAAAGAAGGATTTGGCGATAGGTTGAAATATTAGTAATTTTCATGCCATCTGTAGTAGTGGGAAAAGTTGCCTGGGTGTTGGACTCAATGTTTACTGCAAAAATCTATGCTATCATTTGGTCAGTATGAAATGAAATCATCAGAAGCTTCGCCATTCCAGGGGTCAATTTTAATGCTGTCTGGATTGTTAGAACCGACACAATTCCGTCTACATGCTTTAACATTTGTTTTTAAATCTGTAGCGAAAGGAAGATTCTGGGAAGGGTTGAAATCTTAGTAATTTTTTTTGACATCCTTAGTAGCGGGAAAAGTTGCCACAGTCATGGATTCAATGTTAACGGCAAAAATAAATTACTCGCCAGATTTCAAATTTCTAAACCTCGCAATTCGTTCTACTAGCCTCTTACTGCTCTCTTAAACCTTTCACAAAATGATGATTTTGCGACAGTTTAGAATTTGAGTTCGGGGGGCGGGGGGGTGGTCCTGCATCTATATAATAAATCGTATTGGCGGGAAATTTTGCAGCGCACTCTATTGATTATAACCGTAACTAAAAGACGTCGAGTGGCGACATTCCTCTTCTTCACATCTTTGGTCTAATACTAGCTGATTGATTCGTTCGCCGTTGATAGAAACATGGGGAGGTTGCTATCTTCTGTATCCTGTCTTTCCTCTTTCTGATGTGATTTCTGCATCCTGTATTTTTCTCTTTTGCCCTTTCTCGTGTGTCTGCGCATCCAGTTTTACCTTTCACTTTTCTTCATTTTCTCTTCCTACTTATTTCTGTTTCATTCTTCAATGCGCTCTCTTATTATATTTGTTTTTTTTTTGTTGAAAAAAACTTTCAACGTGTGCCTCCGACTCCTATATTGTACATTTTATACCTGCACCCTGCATTCTTTCTTTGTTTGTGCATCCTATATTCTCATGCATTTATTCTCTATTCTTTTTGTTTTCTGTGCATCCTTTCTTTGTTTATTCCTTATTGCATTTTCTTTAATTTATAGATTTTCATTCTTTCATTTTTTGTGCATCTTCAAATCATCTTTTTAAAATTCTCTGTACATATTCATTGTCTTTCTTGGTCTTTTTTTTTTGCACTATATATCTTCAATAACTTCTTTATCTCCAGTATTGTATTCATTTTCAGTGTCCCAGGGTATACTTCAATAACAAAAAAAAATATTCACGTTTTTGATTTAAAAGGTCAAGGGGGTATTTCTACTTGGTTTTAAGAGAATATTTTAGCTGATACAGATTTCTCTTTTTCCCTGATTTCCCCTTCTCAGCACGATTTGATTTATAGTTTTATTGCTTAATTTTCTCATTTATATCAGTTTTGTCTGTTTTCTTCCTTTTTTTGCATTCTCACATGAATTAAACTAATATGTCATACATGTTGACTCTCTTATTCCACTAATTATCACTTATTAGAAATTACAATCCAAATCCGTGCGTAGCACGGCGGGCGGCTAGTCAACGGCATTATAGTTTCACGTTTTGTCTAAAGTTTGCACTTAAGCTATGTATTCCTATATTGCAGTGAATATTGCTGCATTTGCGAGAATGTGAATTTGGCAATGAATGGGTACATAGAAAACGATATAGTACGTCATATGATTGCGCTTGGGTGCATATAATCTAACATTTCTACTCTTTTCGACACTTTGAAGCCAGGCAGACCCTAGCCTATAGTGGTGCAATATGTCGCGCCGTAACATCTCTAAAGTTCACTAGCTTTTGCAACTCAAACCCGTAAAAAGCCAGGCATCGACCGCGAATGAGAATTACTAGGCAAGACTCTCCAAAAATGGTATTTATATATATATATATATATATATATATATATATATATATATATATATATATATATATATATATATATATATATGTATATATATATGTATATATATATATGAATATATATATATATATATGAATATATATTCAGTGGCAACGCCAGACAACTCAGCTGTCTGGGCCGACCCTCGTTAATTTGAAGACGCCTTTAGGCTATAATGTACTGTATTACATTGTATTGCATTGTTATGTTTTGCATTTTATTATACTGTGGTGTTATGTTGTGCGTTGTATTGTTTATTATATTGTATTGTATTGTATTGCATTGTATTGTAATGTATTGCATTTTAATATACTGAAGTGTTATGAAGTGCGTTGTATTGTGATGTATTGTGTTGTATTGTATTGTATTGTATTGTATTGTACGTTTATTAGCCGGCAGACAATGCAGACGCATTTTGAAAACATCTAGATGAGGAATAATACCATATAAAGGAAGACACGAAACAAAAAGAGAAAAAAAACTACAGCAACAGTGAAAAAGTTATATTTCTCTAGCAATATATTCCCCATTCAAATAACTCTTGATAATTAATAAGGTCCTTGTCTAGTGAAAAAAACGTAAAATGAAATGTTTAAGGGTTGTCTACACTGAGTGACCTCACATGTAGGGTCCATACAATGTATGTAGATACGGGTAAACGTTGACTATTTTTGGACTTTCAAGTTCTAATAAAAGACATATATGAAGGTTTTCAGACAGGCAATAGATAAATTAAAAAGATACACACTATAAGCTTTTATTTGATATATTGCTAGACCCCTTGCACAGTTGTGTATTAAACAATTGGCTTTATACATAGCAGCTGTAGTGATGGCTACATACAGCAACTTGGTTTTGTAGCTCCTTAGCATTATTCTTCATTCAAATTACTCTTGACAGTTAATAAGGTCCTTGCTAAGTGAAATCATTGAAGACGAATGTGTTAGGTGTGTGTTGCACTGAGTGACCCCAAATTAGGGTAAATATGCGGGAAAGAACATTGTATTTTTTGGAACATTTTGTTCAAGTAAGTAATATATGAGATTGTGCAGGCAAACAATAGAAATATCCATTAAGTAGACACTGTGCTCAATCATTTGATTGTCATTAGAACCCTTGCACATCTTATTAATCATTTTATTAAACATATGGCATCATAAATGGTAGAGACAGTAAGGGTTATATAAAGCAACTAGGTAAAAACTCACCGAATGACAAACTCACTCTATCTACTTTTGTGGCTTCTTAGCATTAATTCTCATTCAACTTAGTCTTGCCAGTTAATTAGATCCTTGTTTAGTGAGTTTTGTTCTGAGTAACCCCATGTTTAGATAATATAAACAAAGAACTAGGAATACAATATCTACCTTTTAAAAAAGCGTTTTATTCCATAATACCTATTCGTGATGGATCGGCATCCAAGGTTTCGACATTTTTGTTCTGTGTTTCTTGTAGTTATTCCTGTTTAAGTAATGCTAACCCATATCCCACTTAGAATTACAATCGATGCACAGCCATCATCTTTTTTCATTACATCAAATCATTACACTACTGAGAATTCATCTTGGGGCGAAAGTCCGCCCGAACTCATAAACCATTTCCCATCTATCTTCTAATTGATTTAATAGCTCGTGCAGCGAGTCGGCAAAGCCAGCGAGCGCAGCGGCGATTACAGTATAGAATTTCATCAGGTACCTCGCAGCCTGCTACATACTGAAGCAGATTTTTGGCTGTCCGTATCTGTCTGTTTTTCCTCTTGTCTCGGTCGCTTGACGATAACCTCGCGAGAAATGAGCATCACATGTGCGTTAAGAGCACATTTTTCTGCCAGATCTTTTCGTGTTTTAAATATTCCTAGATCAAATAATAAATATGGATTGTTTCCTTTAAATTGTATCAAAATACCGTTTTACCCGCCGAAGAATAGCCAACAAATGGCGCTCTATCGGCGGGATAGGGCACTAAAATGACGTCATCGGAATCCCGCCATGCAAAAAGACACTCTCAACACAGAGATACGATATGCATTGTCGACACTAGCACGTTGTTGCAGTGAGACTGAAAAATTAATTACTCGTCTTTCCGTGGATCGATTTCAATGCGGTTTAAATCATTAGAACCGCCACAATTCATTCTACGTGTCTCTCAATTCTAGTTTAAATCTGTTGTGAAAAGACGATTTTGCAACGGGTTGAAATGGTATTTTTTTGCCATATTTTTGATCAATCGCTACACCATTACGCGTGACACATACTGTGACTGTGGTTATTGCACAAATATGAAGCTCGTATCGAGGGGCTTCCAACTGTCCAATATGTTTCCCTGAAGTATAAGTAAATAATGACGTCACGGACAACAAATTCGTAACTTTTTGACTGCAGAATATCGTTGAGCTGCGTGAGCATTAAAGCTTTGCTTTTTCGTCATATTATAACCCTACACCAAAACAAGTTTTCTCATGCAGTATTTTCTAATGAAATCTTATTTGGTTTCTTTTACATTGATATTCCAGATTTATTTTGTTCATTTCCATGCAATTATATAGATCATGAGGTCAAATTCTAGAAACCAGGAACAACTCTCCCTACAATCAGCTCTCTCACAGATATCTTCGGGAATATTTCTATTCCAACCACCAAAGTAAGTTGTGTTGTCATACAACTGTGGCTGTTCTGACAGAGTAATGACTGTGAACTCCATTGGAATCAGTTTGAACTGCCATTCTTCACATTACCCTTACAGAATGTAACAGTTAGTAGCATACATAATTAAAATATCTCCGTGCTGCAACCACATTATATATATATATATATATATATATATATATATATATATATATATATATATATATATATATATATATATATATATATATATATATTCATACACATGTAATTGAATAGAGGATATATATGTGATACAGCCGCAAAATTAAGCTGGAGCATGTTGTTTTGCAAGCTTGAGCCAGCTATCTTGTAGATAAAGTGATCCTAGTTTGTAAATAAATTGTCTACAGTTGTTGTTTCAATATTTTCCTACATGCATAAAAGCATGTCATAAGGATGCTATAAGTGAACTCCACAAAAAGCAGTTTACCTGGATATTTAAATCATACAACTAACTATCAAATTGTTATGCAATATATCGTAATCTGAAAAGCAACCACTTATAGCCGTTAATGATGGTGCCTATTGATAGCCACGCGCGTTCATATCAGAAACTTTATGATTAACATGTCATGCTCTCTGTTTGCTAAACTCAAACTATTATTGACCAGGGTGTTTCTCCTTGCTTGCCACCAGGTTGCGCTGCAGTTTGTTGGGCAATGACGTCATTGCACGCGAGACGGACGCGTTCGTTTGTGGCGGGACTGTCTAGCCTAAATGGCCCGGTTAGGCCAACATCTTTGCGAGCAGAAGAAATGGCATCTTTGATGGCAAGGAATACGACCGCGCCAGCAAGCAGAATAGGTTCCCCACATCCCTGCAGTGGAAAATAAATGTCTAGAATCAAGATTGTTTACACATTATATATTTGAAATAGCACATACCGTATCAGTATGTTCAATGACAATTTGGAACAAATATTACAACTATGCTAGAGTGATGTCCCAAGATAGTAGAACATACACTAGTCCAATTTATGTCTGACCACTTATTTTTTTAGATAAAACCACATCTTTAGTTTCACGCAAAAATGAAAGATTGAAAACATTACAAAAACTTGAAGACCTTGTGTCTGTGTTTTCTGTCCACATATACTTAAATCCATTAGGTTTCACGGTGTAGGTTTACCCTATTTGCTGATAGTTACCCACAACAGGTGTGAACCTATCGATATGATATATAGGAAAATAATGTAGATAAACCACATTTCATAAAATATTTGAAGGAGAGTTATAGAAGATGCTGTGACAAAGACAGTATCTTCATTTGGTCATGTTAATACTTAGGTTCGCATCAAGACATTTTAACACATGGAGATGGAACTAACGTTTTATTGATATTCTGAATAAAATTGTAGGCACACTCCTTGCTTACGCTGTCCAGGAAGTAGGTGAACAAAAGAAGAAAGACAACAGAAAGTCACTGATACTTACCACATACCGCAAATGGACAGGATATATGTACCTCTCACTTTGGTGAGACACATCTAACAAATGAGGTATACGACATTGGACTGCTCGCCCATGGGGGCAGCACCCTTTTGTGAAAATGAAAAAAAGAACAAAGAATGTTCACTTACCTTTGACTTATAGAGTTGAGCTCCTGGATCCAAGACCCCGTTTTTCAGTAGGCTGATATTGAACTCTCTAGGAATATCTTTGACCATCGGGACATGGTATAAACCTGGACCACGAGTGTAGATAAAGCCCTCTGGCGAATACAGATGTTCCTCTATGGTGTAGAGACCATGTCCCTAAAATGGCAAATAATACAATTGGGATATTTTGATCATTTTCTTGTAAGCAGTTTTTTCCTAAAAATAGGTTTTATTTGTTTAAACACTCACACAGGCATACATACATATATACATACATACATACATACACATATGCAGAGCTGTCGCAGACACACACACATACATACATATATACATGTACACACACACATATACACAGATATAATACGCTGAACTAATTTCTATTACAGTAACACTCCCTGCCCTATACATCCGCGGTCCTTACAAGAAATGAGATGATAACATAGTGCAAAGTAGATTTCTATGTAACTTTAAGATATGTTGTCATTGTGTTGCTTTTGAAAAGTCAAATTGAAATTACAATAAACTTTTGTGAGATAGTTTTGAATGACCTTGCAAGCAAATAAAAAGTATATATGCTATCGGGTTTAATGACGAAATGTACTTTTATTATTTAACTGTGTGAATTATCCAAAGAATCTGCCAACATCAGTTTGCATTGCATTGCAAGAATTTTTGTTTTATTCTATCAGTATTAATGACAAAATATGTGACACTTGTACTATTTACCTGTGTGAATGATCCAAGAATCTGGCCAACGTCGAGTCCTGGATTTAGGCTTTTACCTGCATCAACAACCACATCTGCGCGCAATATCTGGAATTAATTAAATAACACAAGCCCCTCAGCAGTTCGCATGACTTAATGCTTAGGCAGATATATTTCCATTTGAAGTAATTGCATATGTTATATGTATCTAAAGATAAAAAGTATATTCTGTCACTTACTCTGGTTTGTTTACCTAGACATGAGTGATTTCAATACGACTTTTATTCTCCTTGTAAGATAAGTTTTGCACATTTAAGTAGTTCTTGTCTTGTATCGAAGTTCTTTGTTAATCACTTTCCCACTGTGCTTCTATTCATATATGTATATATCAAACATACGAATTTGAAATCGTACATACGTAAAATAGGTTCTGCACCATAAGTACTCGAATATATTTTTTCAAAAATAGGAGATTCATCATAAGATGAATTTGGATTATCGACTTTTGTCACTATTTCTGTTTTGTAAGATCAACTGCAAAATCGTTGCAAGTATATTTCAATGCTGGGGAAACCAAGCTTTTCTTCTCTTGAACTTATGTATTCTAGTTCTTTATCAAAGCACTCCAAAAGAACGAGTCACAATTCTCCTCCGTATGCTAATATCAAAAGAATAAATCTCTATTTTGACACGTCAACATGTCAATGCTTTATAATTCAACATCTACCTTGTAATCTCCCGTCAGGCAATCAATTTCTACTTTTGCGCACGCTGCCGCGTATGAGAAGTACATTCCCATATCACCTTTCCCAGTTTGCCAGTCCATGTTCAGTGATTCCCTGCCCCTGAAATGAAAAGTGAGAAGAGGTGTGTGTGTGTGTGTGTGTGTGTGTGTGTGTGTGTGTGTGTGTGTACCCACTCATGCTTAAAGTTCCGTTAAACACATTTGTTGTTTTAGGGACTATTAGTATTCAATCACTACAATTATGCTGCAATGCATTTGGTACCCCGCAATCCAATTAAGATTCGCAAGTATTATCTAAATCTATCTTGATAGCATAACTGTTTGATTAATACATCATGCGGAAATGCATTCGGTACCACTGACTGCGGCTAAGAGTGGCAAAGTAATGGCTTAACCCGAGGTCTCTGTACAGTGTATAGGTCTGACACATGAACATAGAATTACATATAAGAATGAAAACTAACGTATATGACAATATATGAAAAATGCTTCAGTTACAGCTGATGTTTCCTGTTAGGCATTACAATCTCTTTACTACTATCTTTTAAATATTAATCATGTCTTTCTATGGTTACACTACAAATACAAAAGAAATGATAGAAAAATCTCGTGTGAATGCCGTGAAACTTCAAAAGGCAAAAAATATTTTCTAGAGGTAAAGGTCGAGTTTAAGTGTACTTATTAAGTATTCACGAACTCTGCTTTTAAAATAACCATATGGTCAAAGTAGTATGACAATTTTAATACTGGAAAGAAATGCTTGGAATAATTGGAAACGTCTTTTGAATGCATATTTTCGTGGAATGCGCATAAAATGGTAATACGAAGTTGCTATCTGCGCTTAAGGAGAAATACACGAAAAAATATTTGCTGAAAGTAAAAACAATGAATACCTGATAAAGGTTAAAGAAGGGGAATTTCAGAAGATACAGTCGTGTTATGAAAAGGAGTGCACACTTTAAGTGTTGTTATATTTCTAGGAATTTTGACGATTTTGTCTATTATACTTTGGAAGATTTTGATGCCTTTATCTGTGAATTTTGAAAGACAAACACAGAAAAAACATTAAAAAAACATGTAATCATAATGAATTAACAATAATAATACGAAAAAAGATAACACACGACCCAGTGACAGTAACATGTCTTTGTCTTAAAGGTTCTCTTTCATTTTTGTAGAATATAAAGGCATTTATTAAGCAGTATGATAGGATAAACAATGATGCACTCACTTAAAAGATCCCATGGCAGAGAGATTGGTGCGTTCATTGTAGGCAGCAGAAACCTTAATGAGGATGAAAATCAACGTCATTTAAAATACACTTACTAATACAGTGTACAGGCAATTTTCATTCTTTATCTAGAATGTATTTTACCATTTGAAGTTATAGATCTTTTGAAGATTCAAAAGTAGTTTTAATCGTATCCGACATATTATTCTTTGTTGGATAGCAAGTTAGAGTATAATACTGCAAAACATTTCTTTGCATAATACTATGTTCATTAAGTGGCTGCTTACGCTGTGGAGTAACTATAAGTCAGAGCATCTGACAGAGAATTTCGCTGTATATATATGTAATATATATAGTGTATACATATATATACATACGTACATACAAACATACATACATATATATATAATATACATATATATATATATATATATATATATATATATATATATATATATATATATATATATATATATATATATATGTATATATATACATATATAGGTAGCTCTCTCTCTATATAGATATATATGTAGGTAGCTCTGGGAGAATAGTCTCACCCATTTCTTCCAGCCTCCTCCAGGATCCTGATCACGGAATGGCTCAAGTCTTTGTACAAGTACCTCGCACGCGTCCTATAAAGCAAGAAAACATCTCATGAATACACCACAGATATTCAATTCTTGCACAATGATCCGTGTTTCTTTTTACCAATCTCGACAAAATTAGTCTACAAGAGGAGTACCTTTTCTAAGTCTGCATGCATTCAGTCTAATAGCGGAGGCAAGGATTCCTTGCTCCAAGCTAAACTTTCATTTTTGAGATTTTTCTGGATTTTTTTTCCTCCAAAACGAATCTTATTTACCATTTCGGTCTTGTCACTCATAAAATCAAGAGGGTAAAATGAAGTTCATTCTTAAATATGATTAGCATAGTTGTCTAAACTGGTTAAAAATTGTCTCGTCTCACTTTCCAGGATTTTTGTTCTTTTTGCTCATTCATGAAGTAACTAGAAATATTGGACTATTGCTTAACATTGTTAACAGTTTATATGACGATTGTGAATATCTGAAATGGCAACCCAGGTAAAAAATTAGTACCCCTTACTTTTAAAAAGTAAAAAAGGTCATTTTTTATTACACAACTTTTCGAATATTTCAGATACTGGTGGCGCCAGCTGCTCACGAAATGTGTAATTCAATAGAAACGTTTCTCCCAGCAATCTTTCACTGGGAATATAATCATATGCACCATACCACATGTAAGATACTTTACAAATCAAAGTGCCTGATTTTTAGAGTCAGTCCCTTTTGTTTAGATTGTTTGACCTAAGTCTTCTTGGACAAATGATAAAAATTAAAACTAAAACTTGGATGATAAAAGATTTCCGTAAAATCAAAGCACATGTACCTTTATGGCAAGACCACATAAGTCTCCAGTAGAACTGCCACCAGTTATAGCTGCATTGGGAACAGCTGACACACTGGTTGAGCCCATGTTAATCAGAGATGCAGGTATCCCGAGTGCCCGACTTGCAACCTGTAAAATATCATTGTACACATATAGCCAAACCTTAGAGAAGTGAACACAAAGAATTTCTTTTACATTTGAGATATGGTTTCTCAATACATGAGAACACAACACGTGGTCTTCAATAATGTGACATGTGAACAAGCACACATACAATAGTTGAATACTTGAAAATATCAAATACTAGTATACATTGGTGCGATGTTCGGTAAATCTTTGATTTAAGGGATTGTATTGTTAAATCAGAAAAAAATATGAGTCAAATATTTCTTACTAATACTTTCTTGTCAAGTAAGCTCATGTCTTATGTCAAAATGACTAGTTAATCACCTCTCTTATTCATGTCATTTGGCATTCGTGAGTTTTATTTGATGTGACCACGTTTTGCAGTGTATATTTTACCTGTATCATCTTGGTGTGGATTCCCTGACCCTTCTCAACTCCTCCATGACTAAGCTTCAACACTTTGTTTAGAACAGACATCATGGTCCAAATGGATATAATACATGAGTTACCGATATGGTTTAACCCCAACTTGAAACTCAAATTTAAAAAGAAGTGGTTTGACCAAGGAATTCGAACCTTAAATGACATTGTTGATACTTATGGCAAACCATTGAATTTAACTGAGTTTCAAGAAAAATTTCAATTAAAAACTAACTTTTTAGAATATGGTGGCTTCTGTAAACAAATCCAAAAATCTTTGAGATATAAAGACTTTCCTCAATCCAAAACTCCACTTCCTAGAAATAGCTACCTTAATATCATAGCCAACAAAGATAGAAAGGGGGTTTCAAATCTCTATCGCATCTTACAGGGTAGACATTTCAACATAATTGAAGAAAACTGCGAAAAATGGAACACTTGTGATGATGTTGATCTAATACCATCTGAAATTTCGAAGTCTTTCAAGCGGCATAGTGTTTTAATACCTGATACTTATGCAAAATATGTCCAGTTTCGGCACTGCACCAGAGATTTTTTACAAATGATCGACTACACAAAATGGGGATAAAAGAAAGCCCTTTATGCAATATGTGTGAAACAACAAATGACAGCAATGCACATATGCTCTTGTATTGTGAAAAGTCAATTAAACTCTGGTCAGATGTCGAAAGATGGATAAATCAGATAGGTGTACCGAATTATATCTTAACAGCAAACAGCATCATCACGGGGGATATCCATAAAAGTTGCCTAATTTCAAAAATTATTCTATACGCCAAAGTAAATATATATTCTGCAAAGTTGAAAAACAAGACACCGAATTTCTTCTGTTTCAAAAATTTATTGAGACAAGAGTATATACATGCAAAATACTTGGCAAATATTACAAACAGTATGGAAAAATTTGAGAAAGAATGGCACTTACTGGCAATACAATGGTCTTAATACTATTCCATGTAACATATTTTTTTCAGGAAAATCCTCCCAGATATTCTAATGTTTTTAGAATGGAGGTCACATTAACCCACATATATTTATTGTAAGAATTCTCAGATGCGAGTATTCACAGGGACACAGTAGTATGTATTAGTATGCGACTGTCATAGCTGGCATGTAATGAATAAACAAAAATTCTATAAATTTAAAAAAAGCACACATACAATAGTTGAATACTTGAAAATATCAAATACTAGTATACATTGGTGCGATGTTTGGTAAATCTTTGATTTAAGGGATTGTATTGTTAAATCAGAAAAAAATATGAGTCAAATATTTCTTACTAATACTTTCTTGTCAAGTAAGGTCATGTCTTATGTCAAAATGACTAGTTAATCACCTCTTTTATTCATGTCATTTGGCATCTGTGAGTTTTATTTGATGTGGTCACGCTTTGCAGTGTATATTTTACCTGTATCATCTTGGTGTGGATTCCCTGACCCATCTCAACTCCTCCATGACTGAGAAGCACAGAACCGTCACTATAGATATGAACTAAAGCAGAGCCCTGTTGAAAAGTACAATATATATATATATATATATATATATATATATATATATATATATATATATATATATATATATATTTATATATATATTTACATACATATATACATACATATATCTATCTATATATATATATATATATACATATATATATATATATATATATATATATGTATGTATGTATGTATGTATGTATGTATGTATGTATGTATGTATGTATATATATATATATATATATATATATATATATATATATATATATATATTTATATATATATATATCAGACATCAAATTTAATAAGGTCGGAAATGGAAATACCGGCAAATTGCAAAATCGTTGATGGCGGACTCTTCTACCTGTTCTAAGTCCATGTAAATACGCAATACGGTTCATTTAGGAATCTCGGGTAGACCGCATCATTCTTTACATTATCCTTCAATCTTTTAAAGTTTATTTGGAATCAAAAGCCTGTGTTCATATAGTGTATGCTCCCTGATTTCATTTCTAAGTCCGTTCTCCGTTCATTATGAAACATTGAGAAAATTTATCATTTTCAATACCATGTGTTCTATATTTATTAAGTTGTTTACCTGGTCTCTTATCTTCACATAATGTCCAACTCGTCGTCGCACTATAGAAATTGCCAGGCCTTGTTTTTTCCGTTGATTTTTGCTACGAATAGTCATAGAAGGAATGACACAGTAAATTATAATAGATATCCACAGATACAAAGATTACTATAGGTATTCACTAAAACATAAGGTAACATTAAGCCAGCAATAAAACTATAAGGTGCTGTATTCCGTTTGATGTTACTACAAATGTCTATCGATCTCAAATGAACACATGTATGGTTAATGGATCAATGGTGACATAGGTACGTGTATTTTTCCTACAAAAGGAACAAATCAATGAATATCATTTAGCAAGTCAGCCCGTGTGTTTCATCCCTAACACCTGGTTTATTTCAATTGCTTGTTTTCATGAGCCACGCCAAAACAAAACACACACGTTAGGTCTTTATTGGAATTAGCCATTGAATCCCTGACATCCGTTTGTTATCAAAGAGCAATTGGGAAATGGGGATGGCTGGCATAGAACAATTGTTCCCTAAGCAACCAAGTACCATACGTTACCAGTAATGCAAACTGGAAAGGGGGTCACATAGGCAGCAAATCTGGTCCCCCTAATCAGTCTAAGATTTGGAAGCAACCAGTCAACATGAGTAAGAGAGCGTATAAGGAATTGCCTATTGTGAAGAAAGTTGAACTCTAAAAGGAAGGTGGTAGCAAATCTGTGAGACTGCAAGCTAAGGACCATGGAGTGTCAGTTGGAAACGTGTCTAACATGCTAGAACAAAAACGTGAAATAGAGGAGCAATATGAATCTAATGTGGGTGCAGAGATACTTAGAACCTGGATACATTGAACACCTGCGTACATTGAACACTTTTTCATTTCCTGTGAGTGTTCAATGTAGACAGGTTCCACTATACAATAGCTAAGTTACCTACAGTGTATATATCTCTTTGTGTTCATCATTACATATGGAATGAAAGTGTGCACGACAATAGGTTTAGTCCGATTTTACACAAATATTGCTAAAGCCCTATATAACATACGGGCAGGCAGTGCCTTTCAAACTAGGGCATATTCAATTGCCACCATCACGCCTGTGACGTCACATACACGATTGTGAACACGACTGAACACGACTGTTGAATTTTGACAAAATCGTGTTCAGTCGTGCTCGTAAAACACTCGTTATGGTTAATTGTTGAGTAAACACGGTACAACACGTGTGTCATACGCCTCTTATACGGTTGTGCGCGTTCTTCATACGGTTGAACACATTATCCATACGCCTCTCATACGGTGCAACACGATGTCCATACGTGTGTCATGCGGTTGAACGCGTTGCTCATACGACTAGAGTCAGTGAACACGATTGTCATACGCCCGAACACGTGTGTCATACACCCGAACACGACGTCCATACGACGCTCATACTATTTCTGGTTAAATTACATTTAAAAATAGGATGCAGTGGCACAGATAAGGAGGAAGTGAAAATAAAGCTAGATTTTATAAAAAAAAATATTGTGACATATTGTTTCTATTCTGATGCACATTTCTCCATCGTCTTCCCCCCCAGAATTGTTTTGCTAAACCCACAATTTTCGCAGCAAATAATTCACTACCAGAGATTCCCTTTGAAAATAACGCCTTGATGACTGATGCAGGTGAAGAGAAAGTTGAAGTAAAACTAGATTTCAAGAAATATTTTGACATTTCGTTTCTCTGTTTGAAAGTTATCACAACGTTGTAATGGGTAAATTTCTAAAAGTCTATTTATTTCTATACACCTACCCTTAAGAGAATACGAAATACATTGGAAATAGAGTGAAAAGTCAAATTAGATAATTATTGCTTCCTATCTCTACTTAAAATATCGTCCAAGTGCTGCTGAGATATGAACGATTCCGGATAATTATACACGTCCTTGATATCCTCTTCTTGATATGAGAAGTCAAGTTGAAAAATGGAAAATTTTTGTTGTTTCTTATGCATATCTCCACTTCAATTATCATCCAAATGATGCAAATATATGCAAGACACATGAATTATATTGAAATAAGACACGTCACTGATATCATTATCATTATTTTTTGAATGGGGATGAGGATAGGGGCGCTTCTAGCAGGGGCTTCTAGTGGTGGAATTGAATATATCAAAATAGCCAGGTTTCCAACTTCTGAAGAAATAATTTAAAATGAAAGCGTATGTAATGTTAGACTTGGTGTAGACAATGGGATATTTACTGGTGCAATACTTTTGATTTTTTTTCTTTTGTCTCAAGTTGAAAAGCATAAATGCTAAAGCTTTTAGGGTGTATCGTATTACGACTATAATGTCTCTAAATACCTGCCCAAGCCACAAATACCACACCAATCCATTCGTTATAAGAGATTCCCTTTGACAATAGGAGGAATTGGAAATAAAATTAGATTTCAAAAAAATATATATTGTGACATTTTCTTTATGTTGCTGATACGCATTTCACTTTCCCCTTCATGTTGTTGTATGTAAATGACAAAATTGGCGGGCACAAGTGTATCACATAACGAAATTCGACGGGCATATGAAAGACGTGTTCAGGCGTATGAAAGGCGTGTTCGACTGTATGAAGGACGCGTTCAGTCGTATGGCCAAATTTGAACACGACTGAACACGCCCTTCATACGGCTGAACACGACCGAACACGCCCTTCATACGGTCGAACACGCCTTTCATACGCCCGTTAATGGGCCATAAAACGCGATAAAAGTCGTGTTGATTGTTTGAACATGCTCAAAAATCCAACACGATTATTTTCGCTACACGTCCTTCATACGCCCCAACACGACTGAACACGAAAGTGAACACGTCTTTCATACGCCTTTCATACGCCTGAAAAGTCGTGTTCAGTCGTGTTCACAATCGTGTATGTGTGAAAGGGGCTTTAGCTATACTACGTAGCTCAGCTGATCATGAATAAGCTTGACTATTTATCGCAACCGTGCATGCCTGGGTAACTATTCTTCCCATTACTGGTAGAAAACCGGTTGACTGGTGCTGGAATTAAATACCTTTACTGTACCTGTTGAATGTGTCTACACTGCGCCTGGTTGCAAGATAGTCACTGGTCCTAAAACACTCCTGGAAGCATGCACCAACATTGACGGCTGTTAAAGTCTGGCCAAAAGGGGCTTGCCATCCTTCAGTGCACATATTTCGCTCAACCACCTGGATAATGATCGGAAGTGAATTTTACAGCAACATGTTATTTCATTTATATATATATCAATTCTTGTATTTAACTTTTGTACTGTACAGTTACTCCAAGTTGGGAATCCCACAACCTGGTACATACACATCCAGTCAGCACATACACATCCAGTCAGCACATACACATCCAGTCAGCACATACACACCCAGTCAGCTTGGTGACCAAGGGGCTACTGATCACAAAACAAATGTGTACATATAAAGACACCTTATGACAATATAATTAGAATTGAATGTACATGTCAAATGAAGGTTGGGCACAGTAGGAGCGGCATGAGGCATCCGCAATGGTGGTATTGTTCACTTTGATGTAATTGAGAATGGAAATTGCAATTTCCTTTACAACACACACACACACACACATATATATATATATATATATATATATATATATATATATATATATATATATATATATATATATATATATATATATATATATATATATATTTATATATATATAGATAGATAGATAGATATAGATATATGTGTGTGTGTGTGTGTGTGTGGATGTATGTATGTATGTATGTATGTATATATACATATATATATATATATATATATATATATATATATATATATATATATATATATATATATATATATATATATATATATATATATATATATATAAACACACATATATATATTTATATTCATATACATAATAAGAGATGGTATAGTTGTCTCACTATGTGTCTT
>OZ012685.1:8543865-8547064 GCA_963942565.1 Maea johnstoni | reverse complement strand
CAATCCCTTAAATCAAAGATTTACCGAACATCGCACCAATGTATACTAGTATTTGATATTTTCAAGTATTCAACTATTGTATGTGTGCTTGTTCACATGTCACATTATTGAAGACTACGCGTTGTGTTCCTAATGTATTGAGAAACCATATCTCAAATGTAAAAAAAATATTTGTGTTCACTTCTCAAAGGATTTGCTATATGTGTACAATGATATTTTACAGGTTGCAAGTCGCGCACTCGGAATACCTGCATCTCTGATTAACATGGGCTCAACCAGTGTATCAGCTGTTCCCAATGCAGCTATAACTGGTGGCAGTTCTACTGGAGACTTATGTGGTCTTGCCATAAAGGTACATGTGCTTTGATTTTACGGAAATCTTTTATAATCCAAGTTTTAGTTTTAACTTTTATCATTTGTCCAAGAAGACTTAGAGGTCAAACAATCTAAACAAACGGGACTGACTCTAAAATCAGGCACTTTGATTTGTAAAGTATCTTTCATGTGGTATGGTGCATAGGATTATATTCCCAGTGAAAGATTGCTGGGAGAAACGTTTCTGTTGAATAACACATTTCGTGAGCAGCTAGCGCCACCAGCATCTGAAATATTCGAAAGGTTGTGTAATAAAAAATGACCTTTTTTACTTTTTAAATGTAAAGGGTATTAATGTTTACCTGGTTTGCCATTACAGATATTCACAATCGTCATATAAACTGTTAACTATGTTAAGCAATAGTCCAATATTTCTAGTTACTTCATGAATGAGCAAAACTTAACAAAAATCCTGGAAAGTGAGAAGAGACAATTTTTAACCAGTTTAGACAACTATGCTAATCATATTCAAGAATGAACTTCATTTTACCCTCTTCATTTTATGAGTGACAAGACCGAAATGGTAAATAAGATCCGTTTTGGAGAAAAAAAATCCAGAAAAACCTCAAAAATGAAAATTTAGCTTGGAGCAAGGAATCCCTGACTCCGCTATTAGACTGAATGCAGGCATACTTAGAAAAAGTACTCCTCTTGTAGACTAACTTTGTGGAGATTGGTAAAAAGAAACAGGGATGTTTGTGCAAGAATTGAATATCTGTGTTGTATTCATGAGATGTTCTCTTGCTATATAGGACGCGTGTGAGGAACTTGTACAAAGACTTGAGCCATTCCGTGATGAGTATCCTGAAGGAGGCTGGAACAAATGGGTGAGAATATTCTCCCAGAGCTACCTACACACACACACACACACATACATACATATATATATATATATATATATATATATATATATATATATATATATATATATATATATATATATATATATATATATATATATATATATTTATATATATATATATATATATATATATATATATATGTATATATATATATATATACATATATATATATATATGTATGTATATGTATGTATACACTCTATATATTACATATATATACAGCGAAATTCTCTGTCAGATGCTCTGACTTTTAGGTACACCACAGCGTAAGCAGCCACTTAATGAACATAGTATTAGGCAAAGAAATGTTTTGCAGTATCATACTCTTACTTGCTATCCAACAAAGAATAATATGTCTGATACGATTAAAACTACCTTTGAATATTCAAAAGATCTACAACTTCAAATGGTAAAATACATTCTAGATAAACAATCAAAATTGCCTCTACACTGTACTATTATGTGTATCTTAAATGACGTGGATCTCAATCCTCATTAAGGTTTCTGCTGCCTACAATGAACGCACCAATCTCTCTGCCATAGGAACCTTCAAGTAGGTGCATCATTATGTATCCTATCATACTTCTGCTAATGCCTTTATATTCTACAAAAATGAAAGATGACATTTAAGACAAAGACATTTTACTGTCACTGGGTCGTGTGTTATCTTTTTTCGTATTAGTATTGTTATTTTAGTATGATTACATGTGAAACTACGTGTTATGTTTATGTTTTTTCTGTGTTAGTCTTTCAAAATTCACAGATAAAGGTATCACAATTTTCCAAAATATAATAGACAAACTCGTCAAAATTCCTAGAATATAACAACACTTAAGGTGTGCATTCTTTTTTCATAACACGACTGTATCTTCTGAAATTCCTCTTCTTTAACCTTAATCAGGTATTCATTGTTTTTACTTTCAGTAAATATTCTTATTACCATTTTATGCGCATTCCACAAGAAATATGCAATCAAAAGACGTTCTAATCATTTCAAGCATTTCTTTCCTGCATTAAAATTGGCATACTACTTTGACCATATGCTTCTTTTAAAAGCTGAATTCGTAAATACTCTACATTTACCTCTAGAATTTCTTTTGGCCTTTTTAAGTTTCACTGCTTTCTCACGAGATTTTTCTATACTTTTAATTTTGTATTTTTAGTGTAACCATAGAAAAACATGATTACTATTTAAAAGATAGTAGTAAAGAGATTGTAATGCCTAACAGAAAACATCAGCTGTAACTGAAGCATTTTTCATATACTAGTATTGTCATCTACATTATTTCATTCTTATATGTGATTCTATTTTCATGTGTCAGGCTATTCAATGTACAGAGACCTCGGGTTTAGCCACTGCTTTGCCAATATTAGCCGAAGTCAGTGGTACCGAATGCATTTCTGCATGATGTATTAATCAAATAGTTATGCTATCAAGATAAATTTAGTTAATACTTTGCGAATCTTAATTGGAAGGCGGGGTACCAAATGCATTGCAGCATAATTGTAGTAATATATATATATATATATATATATATATATATATATATATATATATATATATATAAATATATATATATATATATATATATATATATATATATATATATATTATATATATATATATATTATATATATATATATATATATATATATATATATATATATATATATATATATATATATATATATATATATATATATATATATATATATATACATATAATTATATATATATATATATACATATATATATATATATATATATATATATATATATATATATATATATATATATATGTATATATATATATATATATATATATATATATATATATATATATATATATATGTATGTATATATATCCTCATCTACCTTTTCTCTTCAGGGGCAGGGAATCGCTTAACATGGACTGGCAAACTGGGAAAGGTGATTTGGGAATGTACTTCTCATATGCGGC
>OZ012685.1:8506365-8538865 GCA_963942565.1 Maea johnstoni | reverse complement strand
CATCATTATCCTCCTCCTCCTCTGCAGTGGAATCACACTCCTGTTTAACTGTTGTGTTGTCTACAGTAGATACACCACAAGAGTCTGGGGAAGGGTTAAATCCTGTAGGCTCTATATCCACATCAGACACAACAGAAGAGTCTGGGGAATGGTTAAATCCTGTAGGCTCTATATCCACATCAGACACAACAGAAGAATCAGGGGAAGGGTCAAATCCTATAGGCTTGGAAGGTGGTTTTACCATTTCCAATGTCAGGGGTGGTTAACACATCCCCATCTCCATGCCCAGAAAAATAGAATTGCAGCAGCACCTAAGACATTTATGATTGGAATAGCAATACCAATTGCCATTCCAATGCTTGCAATTCCATTAGTGGAGGTTGGCATGGGTGATGGTATTGATGATGCAGAGGTCAAGTCCGTGGTCCAGTAGGTTGGCAAGTTTGTAGTGATCGCAGTAGTCCTAGCTGGCAGTGGGCAGTCTGTAATCAGTGTTTTTGAAAATTGTACAATTTCGGCAAAATCAATGAAAATGTTATTGATCACTGTAAGTTTATGAAGTCCTAGAAAGGTAGCCAGTCCTATTCTGCTCTAGATGTTTGTGTCTCTTAGTACAATGCTCCTCATTAAGATCCTCCATTCCTTAGGTAAGTGAGGGAAGCGAAGAATGTGTTCCCCCACACAGATGATTTCAGCATCCTCACACATGCATTGCCCACATGGCACAGCATGGCTTATTCCTGCCAAAAAAAACACAGCCAAAATGAACATCAGCATTATGTTAGTACGTGTGTGTGTGTATGAAGTGTGAATGAATCAATAATGTTACAAACTCTTTATAAATTCATATTTTTTTTGTGCCTTATCAATTTACATCATATTATGCTTAAATATCCTGATAAATACAGTATTGCCCTCACCTGAACTAAGTTATATGTGTGTTTTATCACAATCTTATTTAGGGTAACATAGTATAAGGCATTTATCAATTAGCATGTGTTAATATAGTCAGTTTTATGGTATCATAGTTCATAGAACAATTACTACCAGGTCACTTGATTCATTTGCAGAGACGCGTTACCAAATTCATCTGTAGAGACGCGACCAAAATTCTTTTGTTCTTTTATCTATTGTATTAGTAGCATCATATCTATTTTTAAAATGTCTGGAAATTATTAAGCCCTCTAAAGGGTATAAATTGCCATGTTTCATTCTAATCAGAACATTAGATCTGATCATATCCAGGTGATCTACCAGAGCAAGACCAGGGTTCTTCATAGTGCTTCATACATCTACCGGTGAGTTTTATTTTTTTACATATGCATGTACATGTCAAGATAAAAAGTGAATTATTTACTTACCACTTACTAGTGTTGTATCATGTCAGACATGTGTTACCACCTCCTTGTGTACAGGCCGTCATTGATTGTGTGGGTTTAGACTTTAAAAAGAAAAAGATAAAATATGTGTATATAATTATTTCAATTATAAATTAAAAATAAAAATGACATGAAATGTGTAAAAATGGATGTTAGTAGTATCAATGAAATTTGATTTCACTTACCTTGGTCATTTTTTCTACAAGTTTAAGGTATTTTTCCTCTGTCATTTTTGGGTCCAAAGTTTGTATCATTTCAATTGTTGCTTGGCTGTAAATATAAAAATCCTCCATGATGTGTTTTGTGTGGGTTAAATGTTAAAGTTAATTATTCCAATAATCAAAATTGTCCCAAGTAATCAAAATTGTCCATGTAATTTTCATAGTCAAGCACCAACAGGTATGGTAGAATTATTATATAAAAAATGCCACCATGGCTGATACCACTAGAAAAGCATAGTACAAATAACGTTCTGGAACCATTTTGTCTGACTGTGTTGGCTTGAGTGGAAACTATGGCTAGAAGTGTTGTGTCTACATACCTCTCTGCCATGCCCCATCCCATAAATTAAGTTCAGGGTTTATTTTCTCAGCCGTGCTGTGTATCTGTATGTGATATATATATATATATAGACATATGTAGTAACACCCGTAGAAAGCCATTGAGTACATATGTAATGGTGTTTAGTCAAGTATATCACACTAAGAGATGCAGACAAATGCTCCACGAAGGTGGTTGTCATCACATTTATTGCAACTAGGGTCTGATTTATAAAATGTTTATTATCTTTAAGTGTACAATGTCAGCCAAAAGAATATGAATACAGTGCTTGTAAAAGTATGATGTAAATTCAAAATTTCAATAGAATTTGTATATGTAAAAACTTACCTATTTTCTTCCTGACGTAGTGCCATGACTGTCTCTTTCGGAATCAAGTAATGTTATGATCATGTGTATATATGTGTAATTCAAATTAGGTATATTTTGTCATGTGACCTGCTGGATTATTATATTTAACTTTTGATGTTCTTTTCAGACATGGATCACCAGAATACTACACAAGAAATAGTTGATACTATTAATGATCTCCAGCAATTGAGTGAATTTACCTCTATTGTAAACCGACTAGTAGCTGAATTTTTTTCTGGTTCAATATACTCAAACCAAGTTTGTGGTAGAATATACTTCAAAGCCACTGTGTCCATGTTCATTATGTAATTGAATGTTTTTGGTACATAGCATGCTTAGCATTTATCAAACTATTCAATTTAACAAGGACTTCTACCACAGCGGATTATGTAACACAGTAAAGAACATCTAATGGCGAACACCTAAATGAGCGCTCCTACGAAACTCCATCTTTGTTTGTTTTTGACCAAAAAACACACTTTCTTCATCTTTTTTTACACTAAATGAAATATTTATCCTTTGATATTCCTTATGCGCAGGTTTTAAGACCAAAATAACAGCTGTACTTACTATTTCTATCCTGGAGCAAGAAAAAATGACATTTTTTCGATGGAATTGGTCTCACTAATTTTCACCTTGGCCTAAAAATGACCCCAATGCGACCTTGAACTTAGTACAAGGTCAAATTGTCTTTTTGAAATACTGATGCATACAAATGCCTGTCTCTATACAATTCTAACGAGGGGTCATGTGTTGCAGTGTGTTGTATACGTCATATTTTAGAGCAGATTTTGTTACCCCCACCCCATAATTCGTATTTACTACAGATTTCTAATGTTTTTATATACACATAACTTCAGGCCTCTGTACAAACTTAACGTGCAAGCAATAAGGTTGCCAACAAGTAGAAAATGAAATAGCAAATAAGGTTCTTTAATATTATGTAATTGAATGTCACTCCACCTTGTGCAAATATTGTCATTGATGAAGCAAAGAAATAAGGAGGACAGATGAGACTGAAATTGACCGCAAAGTCTTACTTATAAGGCCCATTGCACTTGATGACCTTTGACCTTTGACCCACATCCTAGAGAGGGTATTCCTGCAACTCTACATGTAATACTTCTGGATAAAAAGTGTTTCTTCCGGTGACAATTTTGGTACATAGCATGCTTAGCATTTATTAAACCATTCAATTTAACAATGACGTCTACCACAGTGGACTATGTAACACAGCAAAGAACATCTTATGGCGAACACCTAAATGAGCGCTTCTATGAAGCTCCATATTTGTTTGTTTCTAACCCGAAAACACATATTCTTCATCTTTTTTTAATAAAAATGAAAATGTATTCCTTGTGCGCAAGTTTTAAGACCAAAATAATGGTTGTACTTACTATTTTTATCCTGGAACAAGAAAAAATAACCTGTTTTCGATGGTTTTGGCCTCACCAATTTTCACCTTGAACTCAAAATGACCCTAATTTGACCTTTAACTTGAGTTCAAGGTCAAATTGTTTTTGAAATACAGATGCATACAATAGCCTGTCTCTATACAATTCTAACGAGGGGTCATTTGTTGCAGTCTTATGTATATGTCATATTTTAGAGCAGATTTTGTTACCCCCACCCCATAATTCGTATCTACTACAGATTTCTAATGTTTTTAGATACACACAACTTCAGGCCTCTGTACAAACTTAACGTGCAAGAGATAAGGCTGCCAACAAGTGAAAAATGAAATGGGGGATGCTGCTTTTCCATTTGGTACCAAGAAACCTTCCTCCCCCTCTCAGCACGTTTTTCCAAAAAAATCCGGGCTTGGCTCATGGACTATGAGAGAGGTGACATCATCAGAAAAAGAATGAGGGAGGAGAGGGAGATTCGGAGAGAGATCTTTCTTGCAACCAGGGCCATGGAAAATGAAACAGATGAGATTCCCATGGCACCAACACCAAAGAAAAAACCTAAGACTGTCCTCAATGTAGAAGGAGCAAATAAACCTGCTACACCAAACCCTCCAGCTGCATCAGCTACGGCAGAGCCAAGCAGCCCTGTTTCACAAAATTCTCCACCTACACCATCTATGGCAGAGCCAAGCAGCCCTGTTACACCAAACCCTCAAGATGCATCAGCTACGGCAGAGCCAAGTAACCCTGTTACACAAAATTCTCCACCTACACCATCTATGGCAGAGCCAAGCAGCCCTGTTACACCAAACCCTCCAGATGCATCAGCTACGGCAGAGCCAAGTAACCCTGCTACACAAAATTTTCCAGCTACAACAGCTATGGCAGAGCCAAATAACTCTGATACACCAAACCCTCCAGCTGCATCAGCTATGGCAGAGCCAAGTAACCCTGCTACACAAAATTCTCCACCTGCATCATTTATGGTAGAGCCAATCAGTCCTGCTACACCAAACCCTCCATCTTCTTCATCTACGACAGAACCAAGCAGCCCTGCTATACCAAATCCTCCACCTCCATCTCCGGCTGATCACACAAAAGATGTCTATTTACAAGGGCCAAGTCTCACCTCCAGTCCTCTTACATCGGATCCGTTTTGGGGGTGTCAAAGCCCCCCAGGGTTTTTTCAAGCTTTGAATACATTTTCCCCTCTTACAGAACTTACTGCAGCAGATATAGATGTAAACACTGCAGGCTATATGAGGGAGATGTTTACCCCTGAGAAACCCTGTTTATCCAAGGGTGAAGGCACCCCCACGCCACCAAATGACTACATGGAAATATTGAGACAAAATGGTGAGTTAGATTACTTTAGTTCTAAGGTAGTTCCTAAACGTAAAATTCAATATGGAAAAGGGGACACCATTACACCAGGTGAAAAAAAAAAGCAAAAACTTTCATAATAGTAATGTTATTTCTACACAGGGGGCACTCAAGCTAGTAATTTAGGTGATTCGGGGGGTGTTCAATTCACAACCTGGTAGTTCGAGGGATCCCAATTTCACAAGCGAACCTCAACCTCACCCCAGGGTGTTTACTGAAAGAACACAAACCAAATCAAATGAGAACCTGCCTCACAATTTAGTGGATTCTGGGGTATTTGATTCTCAGACAGGTAGCTCCATGGATGCAGGTTTCACAAATGAGCCTCAGTCAAGTACTTCTACAAATCAGAGCCCTTTAAATAAAACCCAACCCTCACTAAGTACTCCCAGGGACTCGGGTATTTTAGACAGTGAAGCTAGACCCTTCCAAAATCAAAATTACCAAATTATGAAAACAAAGACTAAGACTTTTGCAAAATATTTAGCCAAAGATGTGACCTATGAAGTTAGAGTTAATACACAGTGACATGGGCGTAGACTAAAGGATTTGTATGACAGAATGCATGCTTTGTTCAATGGCGTTTTAGCTAGAGCTAGGGAAAATTTAGCTCCTAATGATTTCGGACGAGTTGTGATTCATCAAGATAGACTGGAAGCACCTATTGTCATACCCATAAGACCTCTTGACCAGTTAAATGCTGATACAGTCATGTCTTATATAGAAAATGTCCTCAATAGTCATGCAAATTTATCAATAGATGAAAGTTTTAAAATTACCATAGGCACCATTGAAATACCAAAGGGTAGTGGTAGGGTGTACATTACCAATGTAGCAGAGGCATCAAAAGAAAAAAGATCCATAGGGTACACCGAACAAAACAATACCTGTTTAGCACGAGCTATAGCCAAATCCTGGGCCAAATTGAATACTGTATCTACTACAGAATTTTGTGAAAAATACAAATCAAAACATCCTGATATGGATATTTTAGACCTAATACTGACATGTAAGAAGGTACCAAAGTGGTATTATGGTAAATTATCAGACAAAACTCGTACAAATCTGTATGCATTAGCATATGCTTTACACATTATGACGGGGGTACCCACTGATTATGCATGCAGCTTGATTGACATACCAAAATTTGAGGAGTTTTTAGACATAAGAATTTTTGTGGTTTCTGCTCGCATGGGTAACAAATTTATATACATAGGGGAAGAGAATCCTCGGAGACAAAATGTATATGTGTGGCTTAAAGAAAATGAAAAGGGGGGTCATTTTGAATCTATTCTGAACATTACTGGGTTTTGTAGCAACAGCTACATTTGTGAAAAATGTCTGAAAGCATATTCAAACCGTGAGAAGCATGATTGTGAAAAAGTGTGCATAGTGTGCAAAACTAAAAAAACTGTGTTCTAGTGGAGGCTGAAGAGTGTCAGGATTGTTTTATGACATGTGGGTCAGCCGAGTGTTATGCAAGACATCTTATAAAAAATGTGGAAGGGAAATCTCAATGTGATCTGTGGTATAAATGCCCAGTGTGTAAGAAAACATTTAACACAAAAAAGAGAGACCCCTTAGATCCTGAAAATCCTCATGTCTGCAGGGGGAATATTTCTGTTCCACATGTAAAAAATATGACACTGTTGGACATCTTTGTCATCAAAAAGCAATGAAGCCTAAACAAACGATTGACAAATGTATTGCCTTTGATTTTGAATGTACTCAGGATGAGATGCATGAATGTGACTCCGGATATGAAGCTACCTCCTCCATACCTTGCTGCACTTGTCTTCAGGGAGTGGGGCGATGTAACAAATGCAGAAACTGTCAATCTTCCTTCTGTGGAAAAGACACCCACAAACCAAATTTTGTGGTGGCCTGGAGTACATGTAAACAATGCATTGCTCACGAATATGACCCCCAAGCCATATGCGATGATTGTGGTACTAGGTGCTCAAAATGTGTAAAGTGGTGTAATGAGCTAAAATGCTATGAAAAACTACCCTGTGACCATAAAACTGACTATATTAACACATGCTAATTGATAAATGCCTTATACTATGTTACCCTAAATAAGATTGTGATAAAACACACATATAACTTAGTTCAGGTGAGGGCAATACTGTATTTATCAGGATATTTAAGCATAATATGATGTAAATTGATAAGGCACAAGAAAAAATATGAATTTATAAAGAGTTTGTAACATTATTGATTCATTCACACTTCATACACACACACACGTACTAACATAATGCTGATGTTCATTTTGGCTGTGTTTTTTTTGGCAGGAATAAGCCATGCTGTGCCATGTGGGCAATGCATGTGTGAGGATGCTGAAATCTTCTGTGTGGGGGAACACATTCTTCGCTTCCCTCACTTACCTAAGGAATGGAGGATCTTAATGAGGAGCATTGTACTAAGAGACACAAACATCTAGAGCAGAATAGGACTGGCTACCTTTCTAGGACTTCATAAACTTACAGTGATCAATAACATTTTCATAGATTGTGCCGAAATTGTACAATTTTCAAAAACACTGATTACAGACTGCCCACTGCCAGCTAGGACTACTGCGATCACTACAAACTTGCCAACCTACTGGACCACGGACTTGACCTCTGCGTCATCGATACCATCACCCATGCCAACCTCCACTAATGGAATTGCAAGCATTGGAATAGCAATTGGTATTGCTATTCCAATCATAATTGTCTTAGGTGCTGCTGCAATTCTATTTTGCTGGGCATGGAGACGGGGATGTGTTAACCACCCCCGAGATGACGCATTGGAAATGGTGATACCACCTCCCGAGCCTATACGATTTGACCCTTCCCCTGATTCTTCTGTTGTGTCTGATGTGGATATAGAGCCTACAGGATTTAACCCTTCCCCAGGCTCTTCTGTTGTGTCTGATGTGGATATAGAGCCTACAGGATTTAACCCTTCCCCAGACTCTTCTGGTGTATCTACTGTAGACAACACAACAGTTAAACAGGAGTGTGATTCCACTGCAGAGGAGGAGGAGGATAATGATGAGGAGGTCATCTATACATCACCCGTGGCACACAGGACGAGATCCAGGAGGAACAACAACTAATGATAAGACTTTTAATACAATAATATGAACATTCTACTAATTAAAATTGAACATTTTGTATCCTAATTGACATGTCCTGTGTACACATGTACTAAATATATATATATATATATATATATATATATATATATATATATATATATATATATATATATATATATATATATATATATATATATTTATTTATATATATATATATATATATATATATATATATATATATATATATATATATATATATTCACCAATATGATGTGTTTGAATACATGTTATCAGTTAATCATGACTTGAGTTCTTTATACTCTACTATACTACATCATGCTACAGAAGAACGATCATTTTACATTTATATAGTGTGTCATTCAATCAAGAGGGTTTATCTAATGTAAACGGGACCTTACAATTCAAAAGTAACAAGTACTAACATAGGGACCACTTGAAAGATAAGATATAACTTCCTTTATGCGGTCATCCGTACACCAGCAGTCATTGAACACATATCTATACCTACAAAGGAATGTCATCACAATGCAGGAAGCAGACAGCGCAAGTAATAGGGTACCTACTACATTGTATTCAATTACTCCACACACTTTGTAAAACTACACACCAGCACATTTTATTTTAACTTTGACTCCATAGCTGGGAAACATACCAGTAACCAAACAAAGGTGACACCTTGACCACTCCATTACACAACCCTAGACAGGTGAAATAGAGAGAGAGAGAGAGACCGCTGGACAGCCCCAAACAGGTGATAGACAACTACCACCTTGACCACTGGGCAACACATACATACACCTGCCCATTCATACATACATCCTTAGACTACTGGTCACCTAGCGGTCACACCTAGGACTTCACCTGCCCCCCACACAGGTGATACCCATTAGTTGGCCACTGGTCAACACCATACATACACCTGCCCCTTCATACATAAACCCTTAGACTACCGGTCACCTAGCGGTCACACCTACAACTCCACCTGCCACACCCACCACACCTGTCCCCACCCCCACCCTCCACACCACATCGGTCACCTAAGGGTCAAACCCACAAGGTCAAATCAAGGTCATTACGCTTGACCACACATCCGCTAATTTGGGGTGTTGACCCAATACTGCTGCTACTGGCAAGAGTAAGTTGATTGAGAATTAATGCTAAGAAGCCATTTAATAGCAATTGTATATGTTTAATGAAAAATTTGCAAGGGATCTAATGATAATCAAAGGCTACAATACTAGAATGAGATGGTCATTGGGTGAGTTGTCACCAAGTTGCTGTATGTAGCCATCAATACAACTACTATGTATGAAGCCAATTGCTTAATACAAAACTGTGCAAGGGGGTCTAGTAATACATTAAACAAAAGCTTATAGTGTCTACTTTTTAAATATATATATTGCCTGCCCGAACAACTTTATATAAGCCTTTAGAATTTTAAAGTCCAAAAATAGTCAATTTTTAGCCATATCTCCATATAGACCCTAAATGTGAGGTCACTCAGTGTAGACACACCTTAAACATTTCATTGTACTTTTTCTCAATAGACAAGGACAAGGACCTTAAAATTTATATGGGCAGTATGGGTAGGAAGTCCACCAAAAGATAATTTAATTGGAGAGTATCTCTTCAGTGTTTCTTCTACTTCAAAAAGATTGCCATGGAAACGGTGCGATATCTCCAGTCGTACAACTTTCTAGTTCCGGCATCATGCATTTTCTCTATCCTGAGATTCTTAGCTTCCATTTGATGTATGATGCAGTTTGGGTCCATTGCTACCCTGTTTTGAACGTTCAGCGTATTGGTACCATTGCAACTAACTGAGCACTCAAAGATGTCGCAACAAAACCAACACAAATACACTGGGAGCGTATTGCTAGATAAATATATCTGGTCCCTTGCTGATACCCTATTGTCGGCCCAGACAGCTGAGTTGTCTGGCGTTGCCACTGATTATAGGCAGTCTCTAATCGTAACCAGGTTCGATTTGTGGCCGGGGCATTAAGCAAGTTACCAGTGACTTTGGGATAGGCAGTGTTTTTCTAAATCTAACATTTACCATTGAATTGGCTAGTCACGACGAAAAAGGAACGACAATCGAAATTTCAAATTTCGTATACAGGGGTACCATTTTTGGAGAGACTTGCCAAGTAATTCTCATACGCGGCCGATGCCTGACTTTTCACGGTTTTCGGATTTGCAAAAGTCAGTGCGACTTTAGAAATGTTATGGCGCGACATATTGCACCTCTATGATAGCAGTAGGCTAGGGTTACCTGGCTTCAAAGTGTCGAAAAGAGTTGAAATTTTAGATTATATGCACCCAATCGCAATCATATGACGTACTGTATCGTGTTTTATGTACTCATTCATTGCCAAATTAACATTTTCGCGAATGCAGCAATATTCACTGCATTTTACGAATGCATAGTGCCAACTTTAGACAAAACGTGAAACTCTAATGCTGTTGAATAAGAGATAAAATTATTTTGATACACAGTCAGCCGTCAAACGTAACTATGATCACGCGATCCTGGTTGGCTATGACAGGCTCCGAAGTACGCAATGTGCTTAACGTAGAACCCTACCCGATACCCATGTCATTTTTAAAACTTAAATATCTGAAAACTGAGTTAAATGTAGACAACGGCACTTATGCTATTGTATAGCTTACATCTCATAGTTACAGAATAATGATAGACTTATCAATAATTTGCTATTTTGAGTTGATGTGGCACCCTTTACGAACATATCTGGCTGTGTTTCGTTTTTTGGCAAAATGTCAACACCCACTCTTTACTTGGAAACCAAACTCTACCACTTGACCATTCATGTCTTTGGTAAGGTGCAAGGTCTTACCTCAACTGCGAATCTGCACGATGAGTATTGTAAAAACATTTTTGAATGTTCCCATACGCCTCATGTTACTAACAGCACGTGGTTTACGTAGTTAATGCTGATTTTCTGGTCCTGTCATAATACGAGGTACTTGTGACATGACCTTGCACCTAGAGGGGGTTCATATCTGTCATATTCGAAAACCATGGCTTCGAAGACAGTATCGTTATTCACTTTCAGCCAAAGAAATGAGATGAAAATATTGGTCAAAATGGTCTCGAAGGAATCTCGAAGGAATCTGCATGGTCGAAGCAGACAGCCATGTCGTATGGGACCAATTTAACACGGAAGGCCCAAAGGGCCCTGCCTTTTGTTCTCGTGGCCGTACCACAATAAGAAGTTGCTAGGTCGAGATTCATGGCGAGTGATCACTACTCATGTGTAATCTTTGGTTTTGATAACCATGCTTAGGGGCCAACCAAGGACACCACCTAGTGATGATTATCTAGGTGTACTAAAGTATCACCTTAATGTATGTGTCGATCACAAACGAAGTACCCTTGATCAAAGATAACATATGGGGTTAATTTCTTTGACACAGTTTTTTCCTGTCCTACTTTTATTTGAAAATTCACTTTAGACAAGGCATACATTGATATAAAGGTCTTTTGATTACCCACCTATTAAGTATCGCAAATGTACCTTCCCAACGGGTAGAATTCTGTATATATATATATATATATATATATATATATATATATATATATATATATATATATATATATATATATACATATATATATATATATATATATATATATATATATATATATATGTGTGTGTGTGTGTGTGTGTGTGTGTGTGTGTGTTTGGAGCGCACGTAAAATGGAGTCCATTCTCAGCGAATTCACAGTGTACAGTGTACAAACAGCGATTGGACCCGAGCAGTTCACTCGTTTGCGTCGGCAATACCAGGAGCGGAGGGTATATAACTAGGCCTATAAGTCAACCTGACCTATTGAGTGGTAACATGGCGGACATGGGGCCCCCATCTCCCACTTTAGGACGAGATCCACTTGTCTTTTTTGTCAATGGAAACAAGGTACTGCTTTCGATATTTCAGCTAATAGTAGTTTATGGGTATGCGGTTTTGCAATATTCTTGATTTGATACTTTTTCATTCCCGCAACTTGTTTTGAGGTCAATTATGTACATGTTTGACATGTTAATTTGTACCATGACGGCAGGTGACATTGCTTAAGTGTTTGATTATTTTAGAAAGAATTTCTGAAGTGGGAACGTTCGGTATTTCAAAATTCCTACGTAAAGCAATAACAAGTGCTTTTTTAAAACGTAATTCAAAAAACCTTTTCATACATCAATTCAAAGTATGACATGGAATTAGACCTATGGTGCAGCAAAAACTGGTATTAACCCAACCTTGCACTGTGTCTAAGTGCAAGCATGAGGAATACAAAGAAAGAGTAACAACTAAGAAGCTTAAAATGTCTCATGTTAAAACTGACAGTAAGTTGTACAATATTGTGTTTAAGGTTAAACAGCAGTAGCTGCTTTTCAATTGTGAGATATGTGTAGCAAGGATCAATCTGTCATATTTTCAGAAGTGCAATTGAAGTCCATTGACCTCATTACTCATATATTATGACTACAGTGAACCCATGAATGGACGGACTTTATTTATTTGATCATTTATGATTAAGAGAGTGCATGTAAGAAGTATCATATTATTCATTTATCAGAATTTCTTTAAGTATTGTGCATCTGATAATATCAGGAATGAGTTGAAATCACACAATACACTTACAAACCTTGTATATGCACAGCAGACTTACAAAATGAAACTTCTCCCTAAACATCAGAACCTATGGTTATCTAAGTTAGTAAACAATCAAAGTACACAAGTTCACACTACTACATTATGCCCTTTGGATGAATACTAGAAGTAGGACATGATACCACTAATCAAACCTAAACTCAGAACTACAGATAGAATATATCTACATAGTGTGCATGTTTATCATATGACATGAGTAACTATAACATTCCTGAAACACAATGATAAACCGAAGCACTATAACATATTAAGGATCAATAAAAGATTGCTCTTTAAGACACTAATTACAAGAATGAATAAAAGAAACGCTGTCATAAGATAATGTTGGAAGCCATGCTGCTAATCAATTCCCACACTGTCCTCATTCTGAGTAGCGTCCATATAGAGGTTGACAGTCGAAACAATTTAAACCCCTCTCACGACCCCCTCCCATGATGTTATAAAACATAAGTGTTTTAGGCAGTGAGAGGCAGTTAGCTTCCATATATATATATATGTAAATCCTGTCCAAAAGATGATAAGCCATATTAATCAATGGTAGTGGACCATTTTAGGCCAGACTTACAAAACTATGTACACTTTGTAACTCAAATGATGCATAATATTAAACTCTGTTTTCAATCCCATAAATCATCAGATTCAAAATATCTGTTTATATTACAAAGATATGATATGTGAACTTAATATTGTAAAGAAAGATAATGTTTCATTTGCACCACATGAAACGAAATTTTAGAACTTAGCTGTCAAAATGGCCGACTGACAGAAAGACTTCTACACCAGTTGATAGGCCAACAAAAACGATATTTCATTATAATACCAGATGGAATGAACTAACTAGAGATCAAGTAAATGATTGGTGAGATAGCACTAGACAGAATAGCAATACAGAATCAGTAATTCGACACAGGACGACTTTGTCAGCAGTGTCAACAAATGGCATGTTTTGCATTATGGAACATACAACAAGGTATTATGGCCGGTCTCTTGTTTTTGCTACTAGAGGCCTCACTATTCGATCATCAGCAAAGACTCTCGGAGAGTCTGTTATGATGTAAAAGACGCTCCCAGTGTATTGGCTGATATATCTCTATTCACTGTAGCAGAGCTCAACTTTCAACACAGCTTGGATCCATGTCTCGAAAATTGCCACAGAGAAAAATCAGAAAAGTTGACCTGGATAGAGTCATAAGCCGGGTCTTATCTGTATAGTTGATATCAAAATGATTGGGTGTGGATATGTCTGCCGGTTAGAGTTCAATCTTATAGCACATCACGCAAGCTATAGTCGTTTATTTGTAAGTTTGAACGTTTGATAAATCAATACTAAGTGACTGCGTGCCCGGCGCTGGCTATATATCCCGGTGGTTATGGTACCAGCCCGGCCCACTACGTAACCTATACTTTAGCATTTAGCTGCAGAGACTGTAGGTGGGTACTGTGATTCCTGAAGTAGTTACTTAGCTACTTCAAATCAGTCACGCCAACCACATGTCCTAGCCTAGTGTGACAAAGTCATACTTCAGCCTAGCCGTATAAGATGCTTTTTAGGAGAAAATAGGTTATTACTACCAAAAAGTCGTAATTGAGACCAAAAGCAGTTAATTTCGATAATTCTTTTATAAGAAAGTATATTTTAGAAAAAGAAATTGAAAGAGGAATGTTAACCAGGTCACTAACAACAACTATCCTGCAAATAATTTGCAAAATATCCTAATTTATAAGTTGTTTAAGAACATTGAATTACCCATTGTTCGTTTATTTACATAAGATAGTATTATAAACATATAAGTACATAATATTACTCAAATAAAGTAACATTATGATAATATTACACAATTTCCTTTTGAAATATTGTCTCCATATTAGCAAACTAAAACAACCTGGAGGACCTTTTACACAAATATTGCCTATTTTGTAACCATCCATTGTACTGTGTATATACCTCTGTAAGAAACAGAAGATGTAAGGTAATATTTATTGTCTTGTTATACGCCTCTCCCAAATTTTTCATACAGTTCTACTATGTCATTTTGTATAGCTCATATCTCTTCTAGCTCTCTTTCTGTCTCTTATAAAATGCGCTAATGAGTATAGATGTCTCTTCGTCCAGTTTTCATTGGAATGTTACCTATCATCAAAATCAAATTGAAAAGTTTATCGTTTTCTTCATCTCCTAGTATTATGTGTTTTTGTTCAAGTCCAAAGTGCTGATAGGCCAAATTCTGTAACCATCTTGAAATACTCCTAAATAGAGTTAGAATGGACCGGCCACAGGTAAATCTAGAATGCAATAAGGGTACAAGTCAGAATTCCCACATAGTGAGTCTATCATGACTTGTTGGTATCAAACATGGAAAGTGTAGCAATTAAGAAAGGGCTTAGTTGGCATTGGGCACTGAGAATTTTCAATCGTCATTTTTGGTCAATTATATTAGAGTAGAATGATTGTAGCCCAGCAATAGTATTGTAGTTCCATGCCATACTTGTCATAGAAAAATCTAAATAGGAATGGGTTAAAAAATAAAATTTGCTAGGATTGATTAAGCAGACATCTACTGCCAAAAGAGATTGCGATCCCCTTAATCGTGAAGTGTGGGCATCATGGCCTCACATCTCTGTGTATATCATGGATTAATCGTCTCGCGGAATGATAATGTTTTCCTCAATACATAAAAGTTACATTCTTGTATGTTTTTGCAAGACCTCTCTAAAAAGTAGCAAAAGTCCCAAAAATCCTAGCCCAGTATAATTTTCTCAACTGTGAATATATCTGATTTGTTGTAGGTAGTGGAGAAAAACGCTGATCCGAAGACAAGATTGCTTGCGTACCTAAGAGATCACTGTAAGTAAATCTAGCTGATAGATTGATTCATTTCAGTTCTGGAGAAAACATCACGGTGCAACATAGTATTATGATTTTTTGTCCAAATAACACTTCGGTGCTATTTCATCGTAATATTGATATTACTACAGGTATACAGGTATATGTACCGTATAGAAATATCCACCCGTATGTAACATAAATGTAGCTACCAAAAAAACTCCATTATTCAATCACCACATTCTTACCTTATTAGTAGGGCATTTGATGTGACCACTTCAGTTGTCCTAATGAATGTTTGCGCCATATACATCATTGCAGAGGTATCAACTTCAGCAATTTGTTTATTAAAAGAAAGTTTCGGATGTTAAATACATGGTGGTTTACTATGGTCATTTATAGGAATAGAGATGGAAAATAATGTATACTATCGTTTCCAACTTTTGATTGTCTTGAGAATTATGAAAAATGTTAAAAAGTAATGTGTCTGTTCCAGTGCGCCTGACAGGGTGTAAACTAGGATGTGGTACAGGCGGATGCGGGGCGTGCACAGTGATGGTGTCAGCAGTGGAACCTGGCGAGAAGATGACAATCTCGTATCCACAATCACTCAATGATTGCCCATTGGCTATAACGAACAAGATTTGTTTGACCTCAGAAAATTTACTATAAAAATCAATATATTTACATTTGACAACATTAAAACTAGTCAATTGAATACTTTGACATAGGACAATGGATATAAGCTTCGATAAATATCGACATTCGTGATATAAGGACAGGGCAAATAAAGAGGAATAACAAAATGTGCTACCTGATGAATATTGAAAATTAAAAAATGAAATGGTCGAATATCAAATCCATGTGCAATGTAGATAGCACTGGTTAATATAGTATGTTATGCCTTTTGAAAGTCCGCATAACAAAAAGTCATCGTACAGTAACCAAAACTATATAAAATCATGACCACCTCTTAAACAGCAACGATTTCTCATCATAAATTGTATCATGTTTTCCGAATCGTAAAAGCTGGCTGAAAAAAGGAATTACCATGACTAGTGATGTACTGGATGAGAAACTGAATACACGAACATTGGGAATTTGAATGGGGACAAGAAATGCCCGATCAACTTTAGTGAATACATTAACCTAAGAAAATCAATCAGCAACAACAATTGTTTTCCTAAGTTATTCTATTTTTACCAGTCACAAAGCCGTGATGGCGTGTCTCGTTCCTGTCTGTTCTCTGCATGGAAAAGCTGTCACCACAGTGGAAGGTGTTGGAAACAGTAGAACTGGCCTGCATCCTATTCAGGTATGGCTTCCTGAGTTATCATTCTTATTGTTACTGTTATTATTATTATTATTATTATCATTACTATTATTATTGTTACTATTATTATCATTATTATTATTATTATTGTTATTATTGTTATTATTATTATTATTATAATTATCATTGTTATTATTATCATTATTATTATTATTATTATAATTATTAATAATATCATTATGATTATTATTATCATTATCATTGTTTTTATCATTATTATTATTATCATTATTATTGTTATTATTTTCTTCTCCTTTTTTTCCTCCTCCTCCTTCTCCTCCACCACCGCCTGCTTTTTCTTCTTCTTTGGCATCTTCTTCATACTGTAACACTTGCTAACATCGTCATTGTCCTTTTTTATTATTTATCAATAGTTGAGGATGTTGATCACATTATTATGCAGTGTCCTTTTCATTCAACTCAAACTGAAAAGATGTTCTTGGAGCTACACCAGTTGAGTGGTGGATTTGGTCCTTGCTCCTGAAAAGTATGATGACCTCGTTATGTAATGCTGGACAGTGTAATTCATGGCAGGGTGCAAATAGGCTGTTTGCAATAACTCCTTTAGCAGTTTTGTACACTTATCAGTCTGGGTAGCAATATAATAAAGTAAAGTACATTACATAAATCAACCAATTCACTAAATGCTGTTATGTATGTTTATTTCTCAGGAGAGGCTTGTCAAGTCCCATGGCATCCAGTGTGGTTTCTGTACGCCAGGGATGGTCATGTCTATGTACACACTTCTGAGAAATAACCCCAAACCCTCTGGTGAGGATATTGAGAGAGCTATTTCAGGTGAGTACTGGTTTCCACGACTTATTCAACTACAAGTTAGGAATGGTCATATCTGTAAAACAATTTTGAGAAATATCCACATACCTTCTGGTATAGATATTGCATGGGAAATTTCTGTTGAGTACTATTTTCCGAAAGTTATCCAACAGGAATGGTCATGTCTATGTACACACTTCTGCGAAATAACCCCAAACCCTCTGGTATAGATATTGAGAGGGCGATTTACGGTAAGAACGGGTTTCCACGAGTTATTCAATTTCACACCAGGAATTTTATCCCTAGTCTTATCAAAGCCCATTTATTCACTACTTCTATATCCATTAGTAATTTCTTCGATTTAATTCAATGAAACTACCAATTCGATATAAAGTTCTCAAAAACACATATATGACTAAAGTGTCTTCTTCAAGCAATCTACCTCGAAGATCGCAAGGCTAATTTTGCATTACATTTGGATTTTAATCACGTTTTTATCACGTGCATCGTAGCAGAGACAAATGGGTATAGGGAAACAAAACCAGTAACTGGTTCTTATATCAAGATTCACCAATAAAGGTTCATAAATTTGAAAAGAAAAAAATGATTATGAAATTATATTTGGTTAAAATAATGAATAAAATATTTGTAATATAACATTATACAAATATGCCATGCCAGTGGGGGTAACATGATGGAATGTTACCCCGAGGGAGGATGGTTTTCCCGAGGGCGGAGCCCGAGGGAAAACCATCCTCCCGAGGGGAAACATTCCATCATGTTACCCCCACTGGCATGGCATATTTGTTTTATTATACCGAACAAACCCCATTTGTAATCTAAACAAAGCAAGGTCACAGATGACTGGTGATTCACACATTCCCCGCTAGGTGTCGCTAGTGGCAACGGGCAACATGAAGCCCTCACTGATGGCATCAGGCAACATGATGATTGTTCACTGATTGTTCACCTATTGGATTATTGCATGCGAAACTAGCATACATTAGTGTATATATCAGGGATAATTGTATCGTAAAGTTATATTAAGTAATTACATTTACATCCACCAGGTAACCTCTGCCGCTGTACTGGCTATCGAGGAATACTTGAGGGACTTCGTACATTTGCTGAGGTTAGTATCAGTATAGTATTAGGGGGACAATGGAACTGGAAATACATCTGTATGTAATAAATAAAAAACAGTTTGTGTTCAAAGTTCACGTTTTCTATTGAAGAGTGCTTCGAACTTATTTTCAGATTTAATTCAATGCAATAAGTTTCAACCAGCAAGTTGCTTTTTAAACAATGTTTACTATTAGTTTTTCTAGCTTTATTGCCAAATTTTTCCGCAGTTTGTTAGGCTAATTCGTGAGTCGTCAGTAATTAATTTTGCAAGAAAGCAAAGCATTCAGTGAGATCCGTGCTTATAGCATTATAATAAAGGTCAATAGATGCCACCCATTTGTCATCGTGTGATGTTTTCGTAAACACGCCTCTTTCCCCAACGATAAACAGATATCCAACATCATGTCAATGTACTATTATAATGTGTTTCGCAGGAGCCGTCTTGCGGCATGGGCACAGCTTGCTGTAAAAACAGACAGTCAGTGTCAACAACATCATCATCAGCACCTTCTTCTGATCAGGTGACTTTCCTTGACATGTGTTCTCTTTTTTGTTTGATATTTTCTTTTAGTTTAGTTTTTTTTTGTATTATTATTATTATTATTATTATTATTATTATTATTATTATTATTATTATTATTATTATTATTTTTATCATTATTATTATTATTATTATTATTACTATTATGATTATTATTACTATTATCATCATTACTATTATTATTATCATTATTATTGTTATTTCATTATTATTATTATTTCATTATTATTATTTCACTAATATTATTATTGTTATTATCATTATTATTATTATGATTATTTTTATTGTTATTATTGTTATTATTATTATCATTATTATTATTATTAGTAGTAGTAGTAGTAGTAGTAGTAGTAGTAGTAGTAGTAGTAGTAGTAGTAGTAGTACCATGTTTGGCCTTAAAGTAGGGTAGGATTCTGTTCCAATCATAATAAAACATTTCCTCAATATATGAAATAGTTCTGTTTATAACTATGCGTCCTATTCAATGTATTGTTAAAGTAATCATAATTCGTATTACATGTTTGCATATATTTCTAATCTGTAGATGTTTAAATGTTAAAGTGTTGTTAAACTGTATCGTATGACGAGTGGGTATCAGATTATGCTTTATAGGATATTCGTGTTGTAGGGAGAAGATGAGAAAGTTCCGTTGTGCCTCCCATCGTATGATGGCAGCCAGGAACCCATCTTTCCAAGTGAGCTACAGGTAAGCATTCACACGCAATCTTCCAAAAAGCAGGAATATCTAAGTTCCAGAAGTTATCGCTTACTGTAACTTTCACTTAGGAACAAACTATTTAACTTTGTTTTTTAGAATTGTTTTCAGTTTGTTTTCCTGGTAGTAAGTACCGTGACATTACTAACTAGATAAAATGTTTTAGTGAGTAGTTTACTACATTCTAATTAGGTTGACTGTGTTGGTCAGCCAGTGTTACGTTTGGCACTGATCACCTTTATTACTTAAAGTTACAGAAAGACAGTTATGGCAGGAGCAAGAAGTTCCAAGGCTCTGGGATAACATGGATTAAGCCGGCAGACCTGGAGGAACTTCTGCAGCTGGTCGCGAGCCACCCAGATGCCACAATAGTGGCTGGCAATATTGCTCTGGGTGAGTACATACTTATTATCAAATACTCTTGGGGCGATGAGGCAAGTTGCCAGTGGCGTGGAGTCAGGCAGTTCTCTCAGTTACCTTAACATGATGATTTCACCTCACTAACGCAGAAAATCTATGATAATGAATTCCGATTTCTATGTACGAGGTCAAACAGAATTACCCCCTCCGATTTTATATTCAATACACGAGGCCAAATCTAATAATATTGTATGTGATGGGTCAGTTTGTACTGCTACTACTGGTGCTGTTTGACTACTACTACTACTACTACTACTACTACTACTACTACTACTACTACAACTACTACTACTACTACTACTACTACTACTACTACTACTACTACTACTACTACTCCTACTTCTCCTACTACTACTACTACTACTACTACTACTACTACTACTACTACTACTACTATACACACACACACACACACATATATATATATATATATATACATATATATATATATATATATATATATATATATATATATATATATATATATATATATATGTTGGAAAACGTGGCTTTGGCTTGGGGACGAAATAAAAACGCTGTTCGTAGCTTGGTCACCTAACCGCCACTGACGATATGACGTCAGTCTTCACGCGAGCGTCCTTCTGTCTTCCCCGTTAGAAAGGGGAGGGACACCTTTCATCATCACATTAGCCACGTTCATTCTTTATATATATATATATATATACAGGTGAACTTGGATATGACGGACCACTGTACGACGGATCTTTGCATATGACGGACAATATGCTTGGTCCCAGTTTGATGCATATCAAGTATTTGTCATATGTAATATTATGTATACGACGGATTTTGCATATGACGGACCAATTTTCCTGGTCCCATTGAGTCTGTCATATCCAAGTTCACCTGTATATATATATATATATATATATATATATATATATATATATATATATATATATATATATATATATATATATATATATATATATATATATATACCTCCATCGAAATATTTTATAAAACACTCGTTTTTTTCAGATGTATGAGGAATTAATGCCAGCATGAAATATTCAAAAATGCTTCTCATGAGTACTAATTTGTAACGATAAAACATCGATAAATGTTGCTATTTCAGGTATTGGAGGAAGATCTTCTAGGAGGGAGAGTGAAATAGTTCTTGCAGTTTCTGACATACCTCAATTGCGAGAGATAGAAGTCTCTGAGAATGGAATAACTGTTGGTGCTTCGGTGACCTTGACTGACCTTGAGGACGCTCTGATGAAGCAGACATCACTTTGCCCTGGTAGGATGCCCTTTAATACATTCTCATGAACGTAAAAGTGGGGTTATTATTAGCTAGAGTTTTTATTTCATCCGTATGGACGGCAAAGTTAAAAAAGTGTGTAGCATTATATATATATATATATATATATATATATATATATATATATATATATATATATATATATATATATATATATATATATATATATACATATATATATATATATATACTAGAAAAGTACCCGTCCTACGGACGGTAACCACGTACTTTCTTTTTACGTCAAAAATATCAGGGCACCCAGATATCCTTGCAACCACACACTTAGGACTACCTAACCTATGGATCAATAATTCAAGAGGCTTGGTAAACATATATGCCATCGATAGATGTTGTCAAACCCGTATTGGAAAGGTGGTGGTGGGGTGATGTCCATTTATCATATCACTCATGACGAATTCTAATCATTTCTACTCAAAACAATTTTCGTTAAGTAAGATCAATATAAAATATGACATACGATATGTCATTTACACCCGTCCTAATTTGGTTCTTCCTGTTCAAAGATACAATTTATGAATTTTTGTCATTCGGTATGATTTACAGACTCGTTTGCAACTTTTTAAAGCTAAGATTATTAATGGGTTAGGTTAGAGTAGGAAACACAAATATATAAACCTCTTACACTTGAATCGTAGACTCTAATGCATTCTACACGAACTGTGATATAACAATTCGTAGCTTTGCTTGCTTTCTCCTCTGCCACAGCGATACGTAGTGACGGGTGCCGTAGTAAACGGCGAACACCACCTACATACCCTTAGCCCCCCTTGCCATTCTCATCACGCACCCCAACCTAACTGGAGTTGAAGAATGTCGTGAGAGAAAGCTCGCAATCGTTCACTGCGCTGGATTCTCTCTTGGCAATAATGCTATTTCAATAAAAGTGCATCACAGTAATCTGATTAGCATAGTTGGCCAACTAAACATTTGCAAGTTATTTGATTGAATGAATGTGGTCAGTTCATATACAAATTTGTCAAAATCGTAAAAAGTTTAAAACATTTATTGAAAGAAATATTCTTTATTTTACCAATTTGCAGAATTAAGTACTCTTTACACGTCTGTTGGTAACTTCCTGTTGTTTTAAAAGCTGCACATGAATATTAATTGACCTAAGCTCCGCAGGTTAGGTGCTAAATATAATCATACATATATATATATATATATATATATATATATATATATATATATATATATATATATATATATATATATATATATATATATATATATATATATACCGGGTATATATGTATGTATATGCTATCAATGAAATATTTTGGGAATAAAGTCCAGATACGAAGAAAAACGTGGAAAGAATGTGTATGAGTTGGCCAGTAAGCATTTTGGTATGATTCTACCCACAAATTATTTCCAAATGATACTTTTATGTTGATATCCTCCCCCTCCCCCCCCCCCCCAAAAAAAAAATGATAAATAGATAAAAAAAAAATGGGCTTTTCTTTGAGCTGCTACGCTATGATTGTTAAGGAAATGTAAAAACAATACTATTTCAATGATTGTTGGAGGAAAACATATTCCAAAGGAGGCACAATCTTCGTTCAAACACGGATAAATTCCAAGCATACCCAAAGTGAGGTATGGGCATGAGGTGGTTCTATAGAATATACATAGACATTAAGTTCCATCACAATTTATTTTGATAAAGATAACTTTCAAATTGTATCTATTTAAAGCCGGGTAGCTTATATACTGGCTGTATGGAAAACATTTTTTGGAACTTTAGAAAAGTCCGAATTGTTCGTAAGCTCAAATATGCATGTTACCCATGCACCACCGTAGTATGCTGAATTGTTTGGGTTTGTTCAAATGCTCTCTCTCTCTAAGCGCACAACCTTTGATTGTGTTTTTTCCCAAGGGATATGTCCGTACGCTCTTAGCGCGGATGCAGGCATTGTCCATTGTGTCCATGCCGCCTAAACCCTTTCGGTGCATGCCCAGGTTCCCTTTGATTACCCGGGTAAGCTACGCTACTACAGTGTGCGTGCTTCTGCCACCGGACAACCAACAAAGTCCGTGCAGTGCAACCCCATTGTGGAAGCAGAAGTTTGATATCGGTTGTACTATATATCGCCGGGTGGTCATACCACACCCGGCCGTGCTTGAGGATAAGAAATCAGCATCAAAAGCACCTTTTTGTTTAATTTTTTGAAATTAGTTTACGTTAAGAACCATCTAGATACACTCGTCCACCAAACTGCCAACTCAGAATTAGGCAAACAGGCGCGGCAACGGAGATCATGCGTTGCAAAGGATTGGGCCTCCTCTCTTATAATATAGATATATATATTTATGTATGTATGTTTGTATGTATGTATGTATGTATGTATGTATGTATGTATGTATATATAAATATTTTTATACATATATATATATATATATATATATATATATATATATATATATATATATATATATATATATATATATATATATATATATATAAATATATATATATATATATATATATATATATATATATATATATATATATATATATATATATATATATATATATATATATATACATATATATATATATATATACATATATATGACACATCGATTTATCAATCTATCAATCAGCCGGCCACCTTTCTCTATATATTCATCTTTTTATGTTATAGGGCACGAAGCAGGCATCTATGCTGCCGTCCTAGAGATGATGAAGATTTGGCAATCGCCGCAACTGAAAAATCTTGTGGTAAGTTCTTCCCCGTCAGTATACACAGCTTAATTGAATATCCTATCGGGTGCATAGTAACCTAATGACCTTCCGTACGGGTGACAAGGTCCTCGCACAGTCAATGATATTATGGGCCTGTCTCCACAGCCAATTTGGCACCTCTGCACTAAAAATCGAATGCTGCTTTAGTGTCAGCCGGAAGCAAAGTCTCAAATAAGATATAATTCTTTTAGATTTCAGTTGAAGAGAAAAGCGTTCTGTAAAGAGGTGGGAGACTTGAGGCAAAAATTGAGACAGTTTACCCTTTTCATCTCTCAGAATGCATTCGGACCTGCCATTATGTATTATTTTACTTCTTTTATACATCTGCAGGCATATATGAACTTAATAAATGAACTCTATTCTATTCAGTCAGTTGGCGGTTCTTTGGTCTCAACCTCGCTAGGGTTTCCTCTTACTCCTGGCAAACCTGACCTTTCTACTGCCCTTATGGCGTTCGGGTGCTCAGTCACTTTCATGTCTTCAGGTAAGTAAACACACATGGTCAGAAAGGTACATGAAGGCAAAACACTAGTATAAATATTTATGGATTAGAAATGACTGCATCTAATGACTTACTATTACTGACTATATCATGACTGGAAATGAATTCGATTTAGTCGAATCTGCAAAGAAACATCTCTAACAACACGTCTGAAAAGTGCTTATTAACCGTTTTGTATCTGTAATGTACGCCCGGTCCGACAACTTTACACACCAATCACCAACTAGAGTTATATTAAATTTGTTTTCAAGATCACATGAGGTGGTCACATGAGCAGGTATTAATCCGCCGCCTCTTTGACAGCCACACGCATGGATATTGAATGGTGAATGATTGGAGAGAAAGAAATAAAATATTATTCCGTACATAAACTCGTTACTAGTATATCAACCTATATCGTCTACATGGAGAAGTATATGAACAAGAGGTGCACCCTAGAAAATACATAATCTGAACGTGTTAATATTCGATCGAAAAAAAATGACAATAGTTATGACGCCAAGCTTTTTGCAGCATTTATTTCAATTTTCAACTACCGTAATTTCGCGTGTATAAGACGCACTTTCTTACACTAATTTTTACACTCAAATCGGGGGTGCGTCTTATACACAAAGCTAGAAATCTAGGGTGTTTTACATCGAGTTACCAGGCCACTCGGAGATCGCCAATTACAATTATAATGCGGCCAAGACAATGCCCATCGATGTTTGCCTCGTCATTGATGAGTTGTAATTACCGAACCACCCTCCGCTAGAATTTACTGATTACAATCCATGTGACATGCCTAGGACAATGGGTAACGAGAACCGACACAGGGTGATACGCATTGATGTCACGGCGAAGTCACATCTCAATATGCGTTTTACTGGCTTTCTAGCGTTATTCGTGAGGAGTTAATTTCCTTCAATAATTCCGAAAAGGGGGTGCGCACTATACATCATTTTAAAGGCCTGGACAAGGGGTGCGTCTTATATACGGGTGCGTCTTATACACGCGAAATTACGGTATATTTCAACTATATTGATGGTTTATTTTGACGTGTTATTTTTCGTCTCCGTGCTAATTTTATATCAAGGTTGCGAGAGGCGAACAGTTGGAATAAGTCCAGAATGTTTTCAGTCTGACGGAAAGCTGCTGATGGCTGACAATGAGATAATTCATTCCGTCATCATACCTACGACGTCCAAGGTAAAGTTTCACTACGCATCTAAAGTTATTTCACAGGAGTTTTACCGCCAATTAGTCGATCATATTTCTTACTATTATATATATATATATATATATATATATATATATATATATATATATATATATATATATATATATATATATATATATATATATATATATGTATATATATATATATATATATATATATATATATATATATGTATATATATATATATATATATATATATATATATATATATATATGTATATATATATATATATATATATATATATATATATATATATATATATATATATATATATATGTATATATATATATATATATATATATATATATATATATATATATATATATATATATATATATATATATGTATATATATATATATATATATATATATATATATATATATATATATATATATATATATATATATATATATATATATATAACCGCGACACTGCTAGTACTTCATAATCCATGTTATACTCTTAAGTTCAAATAATCCACTATGGAAAACATTCAAATTAGTGGTTACTCTCTTGTTCTTTTTACGAAAAACACATCCAAAATAGCCATATAGTTCCATAATTGCATCTATAGCCTTTCCTATTGACATATATTTTTAGGGGGTGTACTGTGCCTCCTACAAAGAGGCATCGATTATGGCCTCTGCCATGTTTGTGGAACTGGACTCGCAGAACTGTGTGTTGGATATGAGGCTTGTGTACTGTTCTCTTGGAACTCCTCTTATCCTAGCACAGGAAACAGCTACTCGTATGATTGGCAGGTTTGTTATTATGAATTAACTCATGCTTAGGAGTTACCCTAGAAAGTGCCACCTGGGTCAATAGTACTTTTGGAAATGTTATGAAAATTCAGAATTCTTTTACAAACTATTTGAGAGGAAGGTGTTGGTAGTGTTAAGATTAATATTTGTCCAAAATCATTTCCTAATTTTGACTAAAACACTCATTGCAGGTATTGCTTTCCAAACACATCCGATGCGCCACAATACCCACAGTGACTTTTGATTACTTTCAGATAAGAGCAAAGATTTATATCATAACGTTGTGTTTCCAGGATATGGGATAAAGAACTGCTCTCTTTATCAAATAAGTATCTTCCGGAAGATGTAGCTATCGAGGAGGACGCGCCAGGGGGTCGGGTTCACTTCCGGCGAGCCCTTGTACAGAGCCTTTTTCTCAAGTTCTTTGATATGGTGCAATCAAGCATAGGCAAGGTAAGTTTAGAAGATGATGAGTATGATTGTGATAATGGTTAGAAATAATGGTGATGTTGAGGATACTATTACTACTACTACTACTACTACTACTACTACTACTACTACTACTACTACTACTACTAATAATAATAATAATAATAATAATAATAATAATAATAATAATAATGATAATAATGATAATAATAATGATAATAATAATAGTAATAATAATAATAATAATAATAATAATAATGATAGTAATGATAATAATAATAATGATAATTGAAATAATTATAATAATAATAATAATAATAATGATAATAAAAATAATTACAATAATGAAATATATTACCTATGTTTTATAAGGTCAGACATGGATGTTAACAAAGGTACTTTGAATTTTAGGGCATTGCTGCTGATATGCAAGCAGCCGAACAATTGCATCCTTATTCGTACTGCAAAACGTCTGTTGACTTCGAGGAGGTTCCGGAGAGTCAACCAGAGATTGACTTGATTGGTCGAGCCATCCCTGACGTCATGGCGTTACAAGCAGCCACAGGAGAGGCTGTCTATTTGGACGACATCACACCCTCGCTAGGTAATATATCAGATAGTTAATCAGGAACACAACAAGCGTCCACAGTTATGAACATGTTTTTTTATCGCCATACATACAAAGTGGAAGTGAAAGCTACGTCGAACATAATACCAGAGAAATACATCGTGTCTACTACTCTCAGATAATACATACTTGAATTGGTTGTTTTGATTTGTATCTTTGAGATCCGTATTGCTTGATTGGTAAAGCCTTGGAAAGGCCATGCATTTTGAGAGAAATACTTAATATGTTTTTTTTACAATTATATGACGTTTATATGATACGAAACTTTAGCATTGTTTGACCTTAGATACGATAACCTATGGTACATTATATTCGCTAGTCGTCTGATGTTGCTCTTTTAGCGGTGCATAGGGATTTAACAAATATCAACAGCATAAATAGTATTGATAAATGGATATAGCTCATTTACAAACACATGCGCTATCACAGTGCCAGCTTAAATTAGCGGTTATTCGCTCTAAATGCACCCATTGTAATAGCCTTTGATGTTAAGTTGAAAAAAACATGAACAAAGGGTCGTGATTATGAATGTAATTTACTGTTAATATGAGGAATTTCAATTCCGTTAGTCTTTCTCATTTAGACGAACTCCACCTAGCGTTGGTGCTGAGTACTAAGCCCCATGCGAGGATAGTGTCTGTGGATGCCGCCAGGGCGCTAGAGATGGCTGGAGTGGTGGCCTTCTTTTCAGCCAAAGATGTCCCTGGACAAAACCGACCCCACCCTTTCCCAGAGGAAGAAATCTTTGCAACAGATACGGTATTAAGCTGCATTTGGAAAATTAGATTCCTACAGACATGTACGCTTGGCAAGTTGAAGAGTGAAAATAGTCAATTTCTAATACTGGACATTCAGTTTTTACTAAGTTTTTAAGTACCAAATTATGGTATTTGGAAGTTGTATTCTAATATCAGATATGATGTTATATGATGATTTCAATCATACGATAAATCAAATATTTTAAGATACCTTTTTTCGCCTCTGCGATTCATACATGTAGGGTATCAAGTAAAAAAATACAAAATGAGTAACACAGGAATTTCAGAATTTGAAAAAAGAAACAATTAATGTACTACCAAAATGTTAATTATATATATATATATATATATATATATATATATATATATATATATATATATATATATATATATATATATATATATATATATATATATATATATATATATATATATATATATATATATATATATATATATATATATATCGATTGTCTTTTGTATTTCAGATTCCTCTTAGTGACTTTATTGGCAATGTGTATGTACAGTCAGTGTGTGTGTGTGTGTGTGTGAGCGAGAGTTATGCATCCACCTTACCTTTTGATATATTGATTGCATTGTTAGGTCACGTGTCAAGGTCAGGTGATTGGCGCTGTTGTTGCTGAGAGCCACCAGAGGGCGCGCGAGGCGGCTGCTGTGGTAAAGGTGGAATATGAGGAGTTACAGCCAGTCATCATTACGACTGAGGTAAGGAAAACAAACTTGGAAATGTGTGTTATTACTCATATATCAGCTTTGTGGTGTGAGGCAATGAAAGGTTTGATGGTCTGTGCTCACTGAATATTCAAAAAAGAGAGAAGAAAAGTATTCATATTTAATGTTCCTCCATACACCTGCATGTACCTGCGAGTATCTTGTGCATATTTCTTGCTGATGTTACCGGGAGGTGAAAGCACCTGTTCAGCTTGCAGCAGTCATTTATGTGTTCTTAGTATCTCTGAAGCTTTCTGGTGCTATACAATGAAAACCGGCTATTCAGAGAGTTCTGTGACGGCTTGAAAATAATCTACATAAATGCAAACAAATCCTTCCATAAGAATCTAATGACTAAGAGTAAGCTGTATGTTTGGTATCATGAAACCAAAGCTTGGGTATTATCAAATACAGTGAGAAAGATGTTTGCACATAAGTACCCGAGCATCGTATTTAATCCTACATACCTACCTTTTCCCTCTCATACCAAAAGGGTACCACACCAACCTGGATCTGCTGGGTTCTTATGATAATATCCCTTGAGCATCGTATTTCATCCTACATACCATCTTTTACCAACTCAAACCAAGAGGGTACCGCAACAACCTGAATCTATTGGGGTCCTTATGATAATACCACTTGAGTAAATGTAAAAGGTTCCAGTGCTTGGAGATGATTGGTGAAATTCTTGGATACATCCTCAAGTTTCCTTCATCACACTGACTTCTAGTTAGTCACAATTCGGAATAAATATTGTCAAAAAACAAAATTCGACGCCATTCCTATTCATATGAATATTGAATTATGATAAAAAGGATGAAGTATTATATTTTTAGTTTCAATTAGAGTATGCCATCTGTGCCTATGTGTTGTGTTTTCTGCCTAGGACGCCATTGCTGCTGGGACCGTTGAGGGACCAGTCGTCCAGCTTGAGCGGGGAGATATTGAGCAAGGCTTTATTGAGTCCGACCACACTCTGGAGGGAGAGATGAAGGTTGGAGGACAGGAGCACATGTACTTAGAGACGAACTGCGCACGCGCAGTGCCCAGAGATAACAAGAACATAGACGTCACTGTTGGGAGTCATGATGCATCCTACGCACAGGTACTCAGTAGGGAGTGTAAATGTATATGATGTAAGCCGATATCCTGAAAAGGCTTTAAAGTGAAGCCACCTTTCCTAGAAAGGTAAACCTTTTAATTTTTATTTTTTGATAAAGTAATATCGGTCATAAAGGAAAATGTTTGCAATCGGAACGCCAAGGCGAAATATTGAAAACCTAGTCAAACCGACCCTAATTTTGGCTTAATAAAACGATAGAGAAAAAAAACATAAACACTTTTGTCTTTTTAAAGAGAGTCTTGTCAGTGACCCTTCTTAAGATGCGTCTTGGAGGTCATTGTTATTTGAAATTCTGATATACATGTACACAGCCATGTAACACTGAATTGAACTTCAAGGTCAAACAGCGTTTTCAAGGTCAACACCTATGACAATGCTTTGGTATTTTTTTACCTCTTCTACACGTATTATACTCCTAAAAGATTTGGAATTTATTCTATATCCAGGCTATGGTAGCCGCAGCGCTTGGTGTGTCAAGCCACAAAGTCACTGTCACGGTACCTCGAATGGGTAAGTATTACCGAGAATCACTGCCTAGGTAAAGCATTAAATAATGGATCTGAAAAAATAAAAAGGAATAGGTTCAAAATTGACTAGCATTTGGAAATATATCAGAAACTTAAGGAGGAACAAACTTTTTTTTAACTTTTACTTGGGCACGTATTTTCTTTGCCCTGTGTGATATTTAATAATAGTGGATATTATATATGGTGGTTTTACTATATTTACACATATCTTTACCTTTCAAAGGCGGTTCTTTTGGTGGTAAGCAGACTCGCTGTACACTCGCCGCTGTGCCGGCAGCCATTGCGGCTGGAATGTAAGTCAATACAAGTATAAGTTATCAGCGAGGTATTACTAATACTATCAGGCATGCAACAAATTCAAAAAAGATATTGCCTAAACAATTTTAGTGGATGCTGCATGAGTTTCAAAAAAGCATAATGCTGTCATAAATTTGAGGAGATAGCACCATTGTACCTTGATACATATTTTTCTTTGGTAGAAGGAAAGTGCCAAAATACTTATAGTCAGGTTATTTAGGGCTGCGGCAGAAACGAATTGGAAAATTGCAGATTTTTCTCCTGTTTTAGGAGGGGGGTTATGAGGCAGTCGCGCTGTCTTTGAGTCAGACAGTTTATTACATAGAACTGCAGATTTCGGTGCTAGAGTGACAACGTTAACATGATTATCACCGCATGTGCATTGTAGATTGAATCGTCCAGTTCGATGTGTATTGGACCGTGACGTGGATATGGCCATTACAGGAATCCGCCAGCCGTATCTTACCAAATACAAGGTACTAGCTACTTTCTAAGAATGATACAGTATTCTTTAAACTTTTATTTCTTTTACGAGCTTATTACAAATAGTTGTATGCTTAATCAGGATAATGAAAGCAAAAAGAAATGTTATGAACGATAAGATAATTGATACGATGCTTCAAACGAACATGTTCATGTATAGTAGGATTCACTAAGCATTTTGATTACAATGCGTGTGGTACCATAGTGTGAGGTATACATTGCTCAAAATATCCATATGTTAAATGTATATCTTATTCATTTTCATTACAATTATTGATGTATTGTATTTTTCATGTATTGCTATAAGTCATTATAGTCATATTTTTTTGTTGGCTCTCAATGTTTGATATTTAAAACAGACTCTCTAT
>OZ012685.1:8451282-8506165 GCA_963942565.1 Maea johnstoni | reverse complement strand
TATTTACATCGTTTTATAAATCTATCAAGCCGGCCAGCTTTCTCTATATATCCATCGTTTTATGTTCTAGGGCACGAAGCAGGCATCTATGCTGCCGTCCTAGAGATGATGAAGATTTGGCAATCGCCGCAACTGAAAAATCTAGTGGTAAGTTCTTCTCCGTCAGTATACACAGCTTAATTGAATATCCTATCGGGTGCATAGTAACTTAATGGCCTTCCGTACGGGTGACAAAGTCCTCGCACAGTCAATGATATTATGGGCCTGCCTCCACGGCCAATTTGGCACCTCTGCACTGCAAATCGAATGCTGCTTTGGTGTCAACCGTAAGCAAAGTTTCAAATAAGATATAACTCTTTTAAAAATCAGCTTAGGAGAAAAGCGTTCTGTAAAGAGGTGGGAGACTTGAAGCAAATATTGGGACACGGAAAGCAGTTTACCCTTTTCATCTCTCAGAATGCAGTCGGACCTGCCATTATGTATTATTTTACTTCTTTTATATATCTGCAGGCATATATAAACTTAATAAATGAACTCTATTCTATTCAGACAGTGGGCGGTTCTTTGGTCTCAACCTCGCTAGGGTTTCCTCTGACTCCTGGCAAAACTGACCTTTCTACTGCCCTGATGGCGTTCGGGTGCTCAGTCACTTTCATGTCTTCAGGTAAGTAAACACACATGGTCAGAAAGGTACATGAAGGCAAAACACTAGTATACATAGTTATGGATTAGAAATGACTGCATCTAATGACTTAAAATTACTGACTATATCGTGACTCGAAATGAATTCGATTTAGTCGAATCTGCAAAGAAACACCTCTAACAACACGTCTGAAAAGTGCTTATTAACCGTTTTCTATCTGTAATGTACACCCGCTCCGACAGCTTTACACACCAATCACCAACTACAGTTATATTAGATTTCTATTCAAGATCACATGAGGAGGTCACATGAGCAAGTATCAATCCGCCGCCCCGTCGACAGCCACACGCATGGACATTGAATGGTGAATGATTGGAGAGAAAGAAACAAAATATTATTCCGTACATAAACTCGTTACTAGTCTATCAACCTATATCGTCTACATGGAGAAGTATATGAACAAGAGGTGCCCCCTAGAAAATACATAATAAGTGTTAATATTCGCTCGAATAAATGTCAATAGTTATGACTCCAAGCTTTTTGCAGCATTGATTTCAATTTTTATAGTCCCTTGCCTCAGTAAACAACTATATTGATGGTTTATTTTGACGTGTTATTTTTCGTCTCCGTGCTAATTTTATATCAAGGTTGCGAGAGGCGAACAGTTCGAATAAGTCCGGAATGTTTTCAGTCTGATGGAAAGCTGCTAATGGCTGACAATGAGATAATTCATTCCATCATCATACCTACGACCTCCAAGGTAAAGTTTCACTACGCATCTACGCAAGTTATTTCACAGGAGTTTTACCGCCAATTAGTCGATCATATTTCTTACTATTATATATATATATATATATATATATATATATATATATATATATATATATATATATATATATATATATATATATATATATATATATATATATATATATATATATATGTATGTATATATATATATATATATATATATATATATATATATATATATATATATATATATATATATATATATATATATATATATATATATATATATATATATATATATATATATATATATATATATATATATATATATAACCGTGACACTGCTAGTACTTCATAATCCATGTTATACTCTTAAGTTCAAATAATCCACTATGGAAAACATTCAAATTCGTGGTTACTCTCTTGTTCTTTTTATGAAAAACACATCCAAAATAGCCATATAGTTCCATAATTGCATCTATAGCCTATCATATTCACAAATATTTTCAGGGGGTGTACTGTGCCTCCTACAAAGAGGCATCGATTATGGCGTCTGCCATGTTTGTGGAACTGGACTCGCAGAACTGTGTGTTGGATATGAGGCTTGTCTACTGTACTCTTGGAACTCCTCTTATCCTAGCACAGGAAACAGCTACCCGTATGATTGGCAGGTTTGTGATTATTGATTAACCCATTCATGCTTAAGAGTTACCCTAGAACGTGCCACCTGGGTCAATATAACTTTTGACAATGTTATGAAAATTCAGAATTCTTTTACAAAATATTTGAGAGGAAGGTGTCCAAAATCATTTCCTAATTTTGACTAAAACACTCATTGCATGTATTGCTTTCCAAACACATCCGATGCGCCACAATACCCACAGTGACTTTTGATTACTTTCAGATAAGAGCAAAGATTTATATCATAACGTTGTGTTTCCAGGATATGGGATAAAGAACTGCTCTCTTTATCAAATAAGTATCTTCCGGAAGATGTACCCATCGAGGAAGACGCGCCAGGGGGTCGGGTTCACTTCCGGCGAGCCCTTGTACAGAGCCTTTTTCTCAAGTTCTTTGATATGGTGCAATCAAGCATAGGCGGGGTAAGTTTAGAAGATGATGAGTATGATTGTGATAATGGTTAGAAATAATGGTGATGTTGAGGATACTATTACTACTACTACTACTACTACTACTACTACTACTACTACTACTACTACTACTACTACTACTACTATTTATGGTAATAATAATGATGATAATGATAATGATAGTAATACAACTACTACTACTACTACTACTACTACTACTACTACTAATACTACTACTACTACTACTACTAATAATAATAATAATGATAATAATGATAATAATAATGATAATAATAATAGTTATAATAATAATAATAATAATAATGATAGTAATGATAATAATGATAATGATAATTGAAATAATAATAATAATAATAATGATAATAAAAATAATTACAATAAAGAAATATATTACCTATGTTTTATAAGGTCAGACATGGATGTTAACAAACGTACTTTGAATTTTAGGGCATTGCTGCTGATATGCAAGCAGCCGAACAATTGCATCCTTATTCGTACTGCAAAACGTTTGTTGACTTCGAGGAGGTTCCGGAGAGTCAACCAGAGATTGACTTGATTGGTCGAGCCATCCCTGACGTCATGGCTTTACAAGCAGCCACGGGAGAGGCTTTCTATTTGGACGACATCACACCCTCGCTAGGTAATATATCAGATAGTTAATCAGAAACACAACAAGCGTCCACAGTTATGAACATGTTTTTTATCGCCATACATACAAAGTGGAAGTGAAAGCTACGTCGAACATAATACATACTTGAGTTGGTTGTTTTGATTTGTATCTTTGCTTGATTGGTAGAGCCTTGGAAAGGCCATGCATTTTGAGAGAAATACTTAATATGTTTTTTTTACAATTATATGACGTTTATATGATACGAAACTTTAGCATTGTTTGACCTTAGATACGATAACCTATGGTACACTATATACGCTAGTCGTCTGATGTTGCTCTTTTGGCGGTGCATAGGGATTTAACAGATAACAGCATAAATAGTATTGATAAATGGATATAGCTCATTTACAAACACATGCACTATCCGTGGCGCTATCACAGTGGCAGCTAAAATTAGCGGTCACTCGCTCTAAATGCGTCTATTGTAATGGCCTTTGATGTTAAGTTGAAGATACCATGAACAAATGGTCGTGATTATCAAGGTGATTTACTGTTTATATGGGAAATTTCAATTCCGCTAGTCTTTCTCATTTAGATGAGCTCCACCTAGCGTTGGTGCTGAGTACTAAGCCCCATGCGAGGATAGTGTCTGTGGATGCCGCCAGGGCGCTAGAGATGGCTGGAGTGGTGGCCTTCTTCTCAGCCAAAGATGTCCCTGGACAAAACCGACCCCACCCTTTCCCAGAGGAAGAAATCTTTGCAACAGATACGGTATTAAGCTGCATTTGGAAAATTAGATTCCTACAGACATGTACGCTTGGCAAGTTGAAGAGTGAAAATAGTCAATTTCTAATACTGGACATTCAGTTTTTACTAAGTTTTTAAGTACCAAATTATGGTATTTGGAAGTTGTGTTCTAATATCAGATATGATGTTATATGATGATTTCAATCATACGATAAATCAAATATTTTAAGATACCTTTTTTCGCCTCTGCGATTCATACATGTAGGGTATCAAGTAAAACAATACAAAATGAGTAACACAGGAATTTCAGAATTTGAAAAAAGAAACAATTAATGTACTACCAAAATGTTAATTATATATATATATATATATATATATATATATATATATATATATATATATATATATATATATATATATATATATATATATATATATATATATATATATATATATATATATATATATATATATATATATATATATATATATATATATATATATATATATATATATACATATATATATATATATATATATATATATATATATATATATATATATATATATATATATATATATATATATATATATCCATTTTCTTTTGTAGTTCAGATTCCTCTTAGTGACTTTATTGGCAATGTGTATGTACAGTCAGTGTGTGTGTGTGTGAGCGAGAGTTATGCATCCACCTTACCTTTTGGTATATTGATTGCATTGTTAGGTCACGTGTCAAGGTCAGGTGATCGGCGCTGTTGTCGCTGAGAGCCACCAGAGGGCGCGCGAGGCGGCTGCTGTGGTGAAGGTGGAATATGAGGAGTTACAGCCAGTCATCATTACGACTGAGGTAAGGAAAACAAACTTGGAAATGTGTGTTATTACTCATATATCAGCTTTGTGGTGTGAGGCAATGAAAGGTTTGATGGTCTGTGCTCACTGAATATTCAAAAAAGAGAGAAGAAAAGTATTCATATTTAATGTTCCTCCAGTGATACACCTGCATGTACATGTACCTGCGAGTATCTTGTGCATATTTCTTGCTGATGTTACCGGGAGGTGAAAGCACCTGTTCAGCTTGCAGCAGTCATTTATGTGTTCTTAGTATCTCTGAAGCTTTCTGGTGCTATACAATGAAAACCGGCTATTCAGAGAGTTCTTTGACGGCTTGAAAATAATCTACATAAATGCAAACAAATCCTTCCATAAGAATCTAATGACTAAGAGTAAGCTGTATGTTTGGTATCATGAAACCAAAGCTTGGGTATTATCAAATGCAGTGAGAAAGATGTTTGCACATAAGTACGCGAGCATCGTATTTAATCCTACATACCTACCTTTTCCCTCTCATACCAAAAGGGTACCACACCAACCTGGATCTGCTGGGTTCTTATGATAATATCCCTTGAGCATCGTATTTCATCCTACATACCATCTTTTACCAACTCAAACCAAGAGGGTACCGCAACAACCTGAATCTATTGGGGTCCTTATGATAATACCACTTGAGTAAATGTAAAAGGTTCCAGTGCTTGGAGATGATTGGTGAAATTCTTGGATACATCCTCAAGTTTCCTTCATCACACTGACTTCTAGTTAGTCACAATTCGGAATAAATATTGTCAAAAAACAAAATTCGACGCCATTCCTATTCATATGAATATTGAATTATGATAAAAGGGATGAAGTATTATATTTTTAGTTTCAATTAGAGTATGCCATCTGTGCCTATGTGTTGTGTTTTCTGCCTAGGACGCCATTGCTGCTGGGACCGTTGAGGGACCAGTCGTTCAGCTTGAGCGGGGAGATATTGAGCAAGGCTTTATTGAGTCCGACCAAACTCTGGAGGGAGAGATGAAGGTTGGAGGACAGGAGCACATGTACTTAGAGACGAACTGCGCACGCGCAGTGCCCAGAGATAACAAGAACATAGACGTCACTGTTGGGAGTCATGATGCATCCTACGCACAGGTACTCAGTAGGAAGTGTAAATGTATATGATGTAAGCCGATATCCTGAAAAGGCTCTAAAGTGAAGCCACCTTTCCTAGAAAGGTAAACCTTTTAATTTTTAGTTTTTGATAAAGTAATATCGGTCATAAAGGAAAATGTTTGCAATCGGAACGCCAAGGCGAAATATTGAAAACCTAGTCAAACCGACCCTAATTTTGGCTTAATAAAACGATAGAGAAAAGAAACATAAACACTTTTGTCTTTTTAAAGAGAGTCTTGTCAGTGACCCTTCTTAAGATGCGTCTTGGAGGTCATTGTTATTTGAAATTCTGATATACATGTACACAGCCATGTAACACTGAATTGAACTTCAAGGTCAAACAGCGTTTTCAAGGTCAACACCTATGACAATGCTTTGGCATTTTTTTACCTCTTCTACACGTATTATACTCCTAAAAGATTTGGAATTTATTCTATATCCAGGCTATGGTAGCCGCAGCGCTTGGTGTGTCAAGCCACAAAGTCACTGTCACGGTACCTCGAATGGGTAAGTATTACCGAGAATCACTGCCTAGGTAAAGCATTAAATAATGGATTTGAAAAAATAAAAAGGAATAGGTTCAAAATTGACTAGCATTTGGAAATATATCAGAAACTTAAGGAGGAACAAACTTTTTTTTAACTTTTACTTGGGCACGTATTTTCTTTGCCCTGTGTGATATTTAATAATAGTGGATATTATATATGGTGGTTTTACTATATTTACACATATTTTTACCTTTCAAAGGCGGTTCTTTTGGTGGTAAGCAGACTCGCTGTACACTCGCCGCTGTGCCGGCAGCCATTGCGGCTGGAATGTAAGTCAATACAAGTATACGTTATCAGCGAGGTATTACTAATACCATTAGGCATGTAACAAATTCAAAAAAGATATTGCCTAAACAATTTTAGTGGATGCTGCATGAGTTTCAAAAAAGCATAATGCTGTCATAAATTTGAGGAGATAGCACCATTGTACCTTGATACATATTTTTCTTTGGTAGAAGGAAAGTGCCAAAATACTTATAGTCAGGTTATTTAGGGCTGCGGCAGAAACGAATTGGAAAATTGCAGATTTTTCTCCTGTTTTAGGAGGGGGTTATGAGGCAGTCGCGTTGTCTTTGAGTCAGACAGTTTATAACATAGAACTGCAGATTTCGGTGCTAGAGTGACAACGTTAACATGATTATCACCGCATGTGCATTGTAGATTGAATCGTCCAGTTCGATGTGTATTGGACCGTGACGTGGATATGGCCATTACAGGAATCCGCCAGCCGTATCTTACCAAATACAAGGTACTAGCTACTTTACTAAGAATGATACAGTATTCTTTAAACTTTTATTTCTTTTACGAGCTTATTACAATAGTTGTATGCTTAATCAGGATAAATCAAGCAAAAGAAATGTTATGAACGATAAGATAATTGATACGATGCTTCAAACGAACATGTTCATGTATAGTAGGATTCACTAAGCATTTTGATTACAATGCGTGTGGTACCATAGTGTGAGGTATACATTGCTCAAAATATCCATATGTTAAATGTATATCTTATTCATTTTCATTACAATTATTGATGTATTGTATTTTTCATGTATTGCTATAAGTCATTTATAGTCATATTTTTTGTTGCTCTCAATGTTTGATATTTAAAACAGACTCTCTATAACTACGCCATTATTTGGCTATCTAGGTTTGAGAAAACATTGAGGGATAAAGGTTTTCCGGTGCTAACCGTTGCTAATGCCTTTATGTCTCACCTTGAGAGATAAAGATAATAGTGTTCCATAATCGGTATGCTTTACTAGCACTACCCTCTAACGGTGATGAATGGGGATGTTTCGGTAGTATATCTAACAGCACATTCTTATGTTTAGGTTGGTTTCACGAAGACTGGAGACATCAAAGCTTTGGATCTTTCGATACATCACAACATAGGAAACTTCAGTAATCGAGGTAATTGGGTAAGTCTGAAATGCACGCTCGTCTCAGGTTATTTAGTTGTGCAATGTAAACTCTTCACTATATGCTTATGTGAGAAATGCAAATGGTGGATCCAGGAATGCACCATTTACTGTAAAGTTTCAATATTAGCGAATCTATATTTCGCGAATCGATCCGTTTTTCAATGATAGATGATCGTAATATTAGCATGTGGTCCGTCACCAATTTAAAAGCACCATCTGAGCAGTGGTATTCTAATTCATGTAATAATCTACCAATCGTGCCCAACGATACTGACTAGACAGACAAGTATACAGACATGAATGGGTGCGTCATACAGATATAATAGATACTTTATTTATCTATATATAAGAAGGGCATTTGGGATTAAGATATTGTTATTTATATTACTATCTTGCTCTTGTAATATATCCATTTTTTATTCTAGGTTATGCAGAACTCTGTGCTGCACATGGACGGAGCCTACAAAGTCCCAATGCCCGTGTAAGGGTTTTTCTTACCGTACCAATCTCCGGGGACCACTGCCTTCAGAGCGTTCGGTTCAGACGTTTCTATCGTCATTGAAGACATCGTTGATAGAATTGCTCATTCATTGATAATTCCAAGGCACATAGTAAGAAACAATACCAGCTCTTATTCTGTAATATAAATATATATATATATATATATATATATATATATATATATATATATATATATATATATTATATATATATATATATATATATATATATATATATATATATATATATATATATATATATATAAATATATATATATTATATATATATATATATATATATATATATATATATATATATATATATATATGTATATATATATGTATATATATATATATATATATATATATATATATATATATATATATATATATATATATATATATATATATATATATATATATATATATATATATATATATATATATATATTAGCTGCACTCACCACTCACGAACTCGAGTGGCTCGAGCCATGGGGCAAACTCGCCGAGCTCGAGCTGAAATGTTCAAATCGTGAGCTCGTCTATGTTGGAAACACAAATGTAACACAGAGCACCTAACACACATTATTAACATGCATAACTGCTTATCGCTGTCATGTCTTCTTTACAATCCTCCGATGTATACATTCAAGCGGTGTTTAGTGTTAAACTGACCTTTGTACCTCATCTGCACGTTTTAAAATTAAATAAACATGGCAATGTTAATAAATCTCCGCCGATAGATATTTATTTCTTAATAGCTGGGCTGGAAAATAAGTATTTCTTTGGAAGATTGGAACGTCCGTGAGCTCACGAGTCAAACGGGTAATGAGCTTATGAGTTGATCTCCCTCCGTGAGTGCAGCTCTATATATATATATATATATATATATATATATATATATATATATATATATATATATATATATATATATATATATATATATATATATATATATATATATATATATATATATATATATGTATATAGATAGTAAAGGTTTTGCATATTAGCAATTAAGTATATGAAGCTATATAGATGGCATGAATGAATGAAGTTTTAAAGGCACATGGCCACATTAAGGTGATTTTTGCCATACAATATTATCAAAAGGTGGTTCTTTGTCATTGAAAAACAATGACAAAGCATAATAATCCTAGATAAAAAAGGCAAAGAGGGAGAGTAAGAGCAGAGCCTTCAGATCCTAAGAGCACCAAGGGATCTTTTAGATGCATGGTATCCATAGACACATCTACACATCTCCCTTCTTTTAGAAGGTGAGCAGGGTGCTACACCAGCTCAGGGTTCCCCGGGAGGTGCTAACTCCTATTGCACACCATTGAGCAAACCAACAAGGTGTGCCCCTTGCGAGGGTTGTATATATGGGTTTGTAAGGAGATGTCTAGAACTTTCTGATTGATATATAGAGGAAATAACATGTTGCTCTAAATTCACTTCTGATCATTTTCCAGCTGGTTGAGCGAAATATGTGCACTGAAGGATGGCAAGCCCTTTTTGGCCAGACTTTAACAGCCGTTAATGTTGGTGCATGCTTCCGGGAGTGTTTTAGGACCAGTGACTATCTTGCAACCAGGCGCAGTGTAGACACATTCAACAGGTACAGTAAAGATATTTAATTCCAGCGCCAGTTGACCTGTCTTCTACCAGTGACCGGAAGAGTAGTTAACCAAGCATGCACGGTTGCAATAAATGGTTACCCTTATTTATGACCAGCTGAGCTTGGTAGTAAAGCTTTCTTAAGCTGTGACGTCACAGGCATGATGGTACTCATGCGCGGGGAAGTTGGTGGCAATTGGAGATGTGCTATATAAAGGGCGTTAGCAATATTAATGTAAAATCAGGCCAAACGTATTGTGATGCATATTCATGTTCAATGTCTAATGATGAAAACAAAGTATTTTGCAGACTTGAGATGTGAGTACAGTAGGTACTGTAGAACAGGCAAAGTTCGAGAGATATTATCTTGAGGATACAAAAAATACTAGTAACCCCATCACAAACTTGACACACGCGATCTATTGGGTGCATAGTTACGCTATCCCCCGACAGAGTTGATGGCACGTCGGCGGGAAATTTCACTCCTAGATAGCCGAGGCTGAAACATAGAAAATCATGTGCAATAAATTCACAAAACCACTATAATATGAACCGTTGTTAACTTATGAATAAGTTACCAACAAGGTATCATATCATTATTCGCATATTTACCTGTCCAATTTTCTGGGAGTATTCTGCCAAGTTATGGCAGCAACATGGCCGCCCAATCTTTACATTGTTTTATTACTGCTTGGTTTAGTCAGAGAGATTCTATTACGGTGATGGTGGCCTCTGGTTTAATAGATGGCGCTGCAGAACTTGCTCGCTCGCAAAGTAAAATGTGAAAAATCGTCTTTTCAGGAAAATTTTGTCTCGCAATATTTACCTGATCTACAGTATCTTAGCAATTATATATTTGTTCTGTCCTTCCTATATTCTGGATAGCCTAAGAGTTAAAGTATAGGTTATATATATTCGTATGACCTACTTTGACGTGGTAATAAAAAACAATTCAACTTAGAAAACTATACAAATGAGTGGGGATTAAATGAAATACATATTGATCGTAGTAGAGACGTTTCAAAACCGCTTTCTGGAATTTTCTCGTTTAGACATTTCGTAGTAACATCAAACTGAATATAGCACCCTATAATTTGAACTCTTACCAATAGGTGGCTCTCACAGAACATTCGAAACCCTCGTAGTGACTACTGCGAGCTTGATGTTACCTTCTGTTTTTGTGAATATATATAATTATTTGCTTTATATTTCTTGTTTTATATCATAATTTGCTGTGTCCTTCCTTCTATAACTATTCCTAGCAAAAATCAAAAGAAAAAGCAAGGCCTAGCAATTGCCATTGTGCGACGACGAGTTGGACATTTTCTGAAGCTGATAGACCAGGTAAACAATTTACCGAGTATTGGAAAACACAGTATTGAAAATGATCAATTTCCTCAGTATTCCAAAATGAAAGGGATTACATTTGAAATCAGGTGAGCGTACAGAATATGAACACAGATTTCAACACTTTTCTGGTATGTCTTTTCCGACTTAATTGAATTCGTTTTCTGACTGGCTAAGTTTTCATTACAGAAGTGTCTACGAGTTTATTTGTAAAAGATGGAGCTTCATTCATGTTACATCAATAAACCGCCTGCAGACACCTCCACACACACACACACACACACACATGTATGTATATATATATATATATATATATATATATATATATATATATATATATATATATATATATATATATATATATATATATATATATATATATATATATATATATATATATATATATACATATGTATATATATATTTGTGTGTGTGCGTATATGTGTGTATAAATATATATATATATATATATATATATATATATATATATATATATATATATATATATATATATATATATATATATATATATATATATATACGTATACATATATATATATATATATATATACTGTAAATCACTTAAATATGGCGTGAACATTTTATAGCGTAATTACGGTACTGCCATGGATAGCGTCATCTAAGTATAGCGGTGAACGGGAACAGCAGCTGCAAGTTCAATTAAGAATTTAATAAAGACGGGGATTTTACAATAGCGCACATGGGCAGAGCGCTATTATCGCTATCTTATTGTTCCCGCTATACTTAAGTGATTTACAGTATATATATATATATATATATATATATATATATATATATATATATATATATATATATATATATATATATATATATATATATATATATATGTATGTATATATAAGCATATATATACATGTATAAATATATATATATATATATATATATATATATATATATATATATATATATATATATCATTATTATAATTATTATTATGTTTTGTACGTTTCAACAGGGCTCTGCTTTAGTTCATATCTATAGTGACGGTTCTGTGCTTCTAAGTCATGGAGGAGTTGAGATGGGTCAGGGCATCCACACCAAGATGATACAGGTAAAAATATACACTGCACGGCGTGGCCACATCAAGTAAGACTCACGAATGCCAAATGACTTCTGCATAACAGAGGGGATCACCTTGCGATGCTGACATTAAATCATTCGTATCTGAAATGTAGACATGAGCTAACTTGTTAAGAAATCTTTGACTCTTGATAGATTTAACAATACAATCCCTCAAATCAAAGGTTTATCGAACATGGCACTAGTGTGTGTTTCCGATAATCAAATGTTTGACTCTTGTGTGTATGTTTGACCAACTACCACACCATTGGATGACTTATGTCTAACGTCGTCAGATAACCTAATGTATTGAGAAACCATATATCAGATGTAAACACCTCCTTATGTGAAGACCTTTCTGTTCACTCTTGATCACAAAGGTTTCGCTGTATTTTTGGAATGATATTTTACAGGTTGCAAGTCGTGCGCTCGGAATACCTGCATCTGTGATTAACATGGGCTCAACCAGTGTATCAGCTGTTCCCAATGCAGCTATAACTGGTGGCAGTGCCACTGGAGATCTATGCGGTCTCGCCATAAAGGTACCATGTGCATTGATTGTAAAGAAATCTTTAATCATCCAATCTTTAGTTTTCATTTTTGTCATTTTTTCAATAGGATTTACTAAAAGGACTGACCCTAAAAATGCATGCACCTTATGATATCTCTTTCATGTATTATGGTGCATATGATTATATATTTACTTAAAGATTGCTGGGAGAAATATTTTTGAAAAGTTTTTATTGAGTAAAAACATTTCCTGAGCAGATAGCGCCGCCTGCATTTGTATATTCGAAAAGTTGCAGAATTAAAGTAAAGGTTATTCATTGTTACCTGGGTTGACTTTGGTCCCATTTCAAATATCCAAACTCTTCATATAAAGGGTTATCTGTTTTAAGCAATAGTCCAATATTTCTGGTTACTTCATGAAAGGACAGACTAACAAACATCCTGGAAAATGAGACGAGACGATATTTATCCAGCTGAGACAGCTATGCTGATCATGTTCAAGGAAGAACTTCATTTCATCCTCTTGATGCTATGTGTGACAAGACCGAAATGCTAAATAACATTCGTTTTGGAGAAATCAAAAACAAAAAAAAATCTAAAAAATAAAAACACCAGTTAGAGCAAGGACTCCGCTAGTAAATTATATGTATGTAGACTTAGAAAATGTACACTAAATTTGTGCAGATTGCTAAAAAAATACGGATCATTGTGCATGGATTGAATGTTAGTGTTGTATTCATTAAAGTTCTCTTGCTTTATAGGACGCTTGCGAGAAGCTTGTACAAAGACTTGAGCCATTCCGTGATGAGGATCCTGAAGGAGGCTGGAGGAAATGGGTGAGACCATTCTGGCAGAGCTACCTACTGGGCCACTCACGTCACACGCGCCTTGTTATATATCTATGATTATAGAGGACTTGCTGAATGTTGATTTAAAGTTGTTTTTTGTTTAGAAAAACTGAAGCAGAGTCATAGCTTCGGCACACACCCACACATATACCGGCACTTGCTATCCAACAAAGAATGATAAGTCTGATATGATTAAAACTATGAATCCTCAAACGATCCATAACTTTGGTAAAATACACCGCTAGGTAAAGAATGCCAATTGCCTGTACACTGTACTATTATGCGTATCTTTAATGACGTGGATGTTCATCCTCATTAAGGTTTCTGCTGCCTACAATGGACGCACCAATCTCTCTGCCATAGGATCTTTCAAGTAGGTGCATCATTGTTTATCCTATCTTACTTCTGCAAATGCCTTTATATTGAAAAAGATGACATTTAAGCCCAAGACATATTACTGTTCCGTGTGTTATCTTTTTTCGAATTATTATTGCTATCTTATTTTGCTTAGAGGTGAAACTACGTGTAATCTTCATGTTTTTCTGTGTTTGTCTTTCAAAGTTTCCAGATAAAGGCATCAAAATTTTCCAAAATATAATAGGCAGTCGTCAAAACTCCCATAAATATAACAACACTTAAGGTTTGCATTCTATTTTCATAACACGAATGCATCTTCTAAAATTCCTTCTGTTGCAACATTTATCAGGTAATCATTGTTTTTATTTCCAACGTATATTTTTCTGAATTTCTCCCTAAACGTTCATAGCAAGTTCTAATTACGATTTCATGGCCATTCCACAAGAAATATGCAACCTAAAGATGCTTCCAATTATTCTAAGCATATCTTTCCTGCATTAAAATGGTCCTACAACTATGACAATATGCTTCTTTTATAAGCAGCGTTCGTAATTACTTAATATGTACACTTAAACTCGGCCTATATCTCTAGAAGATATTTGCTTTTTAAGCTTCACGGCATTCACACGAGATTTTTCTATCACGAGTTTGAGTGCAACCATAGCAAAAATGATGAATATTTAAAACATAGCAGTAAAGAGATTGTACAGCTTAAACAGGAAACATCAGCTGTAAATGAAGCATTATCATATATGTTCATATATGTTATTTTTCATTCTTATATGTTTTCATTCTATTTTCATGTGTCAGGGCTATTCAATATACAGAGACCTTGGGTTTAGTCACTACTCTGCCAATACTAGGCGGAGTCAGCGGTACAGAATGCATTTCTGCATGATTTACTAATCAAATAGTTATATATATATATATATATATATATATATATATATATATATATATATATATATATATATATATATATATATATATATATATATATATATATATATATATATATATATATATATATATATATATATATATATATAATCCCATCTCACCTTTCTCTTCAGGGGCAGGGAATCGCTGAACATGGACTGGGAAACTGGGAAAGGTGATATGGGAATGTACTTCTCATACGCGGCAGCGTGTGCAAAAGTAGAAATTGATTGCCTGACGGGAGATTACAAGGTTAGGCATTGAATTATAAAGCATTACGATATTGACATATCACGATAAGATAAGTTCATGAGGAGAAAAGTCTGGTTTCCCCAGCATTAAAGTATACTTGTAACGATTTTGCAGTTGATCTTACAAAACAGAAATATTGACAAAAGCCGAAAATCCAAATTCATCTTATGATGAATCTCCCATATTTAAATGATAAAAGAAATTCGATGCCTTATGCCGCCAAACGTATATTACGTATGAACGAGTTCAAATTCGTAGGTTTAATATATAAATACACACACATACACATATATATATATATATATATATATATATATATATATATATATATATATATATATATATATATATATATATATATATATGTACATATATATATATATATATATATATATATATATATATATATATATGTGTGTGTGTATATATACATATAAATAGAGGCAAAAAATAATTAACATAGAACTTATGTACTGAAGACGTGTACAACTTAAATGTCATGAAAGACTTATGCTACAAGGAGAATCATAGTCGTAATGAAAAATCACTCATGTCTAGGTAAACAAAACCAGAGTAAGTGACAACATATACTTTGTATCTTTAGAAACATAACATATCCAATCACGTAAAGTGGAAATATATCTGCCTAAGCATTAAATCACGCGAACCGCTGCAGTTGTTATTCCACTCATTCCAGATATTACGCGCGGATGTGGTTGTTGATGCTGGTAAAAGCCTGAATCCAGGACTCGACGTTGGCCAGATTCTTGGATCATTCACACAGGTAAATAGTTCAAGTGTCATATATTGTGTCATTAAACACGATAGAATATATATATATATACATATATATATATATATATATATATATATATATATATATATATATATATATATATATATATATATATATATATATATATATATATATATATATATATATATATATATATATATATATATATATATATATATATATATATATATATATTATCTGCTTGCTAGGTCATTCAAAGCTTGCCCACTAAGATTTATTGCAATTTCAATTTGGTTTTTCAAAATTAAGGAAATGACAAGATATTTTAAAGATATATAGAAATCTACTTTGCACTACAGTATCCTCTCATCTCTTGCAAGGACCGTGGATGTACCGGGTAGTGAGTATGTTACTGTGATAGAAAATTATTAAAATTTTGCGCATTATTCTGCTTTATTGGAATGAGCATGAGGTATAGAAACTATGAAAAACGAAAATAAAAACAAGCAGATATAAACAAGGGTTGAATGATACATATATATATATATATAAATATATATATATATATATATATATATATATATATATATATATATATATATATATATATATATATATATATATATATATATATATATATATATATATATATATATATATATATATACATATATATATATATGTATGTATGCATTTATATATATATATATATATATATATATATATATATATATATATATATATATATATATATATATATATATATATATATATATATATATATATATATATGTGTGTGTGTGTGTGTGTATGTTTGTATGCGAGCATGTTTAAAGAATTAAAACCTATTTTTAGAAAAAAAACTGCGATTGCTCTGTATACAAGAATATGATCCTAATCTCCCAATTATATTATTTGTCATTTAAGGGACAAGGACTCTTCACAATAGAGGAGCATCTGTATTCGCCAGATGGCTTTATCTACACTCGCGGTCCAGGTTTATACCATGTCCCGATGGTCAAAGATATTCCTAGAGAGTTCAATATCAGCCTACTGAAAAACGGGGTCTTGGATCCAGGAGCTCAACTCTATAAGTCAAAGGTAACTCGAAACTCGTTGCTCTTTTTTTATTTTCAAAAGGGGTGTTGCCCCTATGCCTTATACCTCATTTATTAGCTGTGTCTCACCAAAGTGAGAGGTACATATTTTCTCTCCATTTGAGGTATGTGAGTAATACCAGTGACTTTCTGTTGTTTTTCGTTTGTTCATCTATTTCCTGTTCATCTATTTCCTGTTCACATTAGTAAGAAGTGTGCCAACAATTTTATTCAGAGTATCAATAACATTTTAATTCCAGCTCCATGTGTTAAAATGTTCCCCAAGTATTAAAATGACCACATGAAGATATGTCTTTGTCGTAGCATCTTCTACAACTGTCCTTTAAATATTTTATGAAATGTGTTTTATCTACTTTATTTTCCTTTAAATCATATCAATATCGATAGGTTCACAGCTGTATGGGTAACTATTAGCAAAAATAGGGTAAACTTATTGCAAAGCATATGTGAACAGAAAGCAATTAAAGACATTCGGGCAAATACAGTCGGGAAAGTTGTCCATGTTTTGTAATATTTTCAATCTTGCCTTTTTGCGTGAAACTAAAGTTGTGATTTTATCTACAAAGTGGTTATACTTTAATTGAACTATTGCATTATTGACTACCCTGGGACATCACTTTAGCAGACTTGTAATATTTGTTCTAAATTGCCATTGAATATATTGATGCGATGTGCGCTATTTCACTTTATATGTGACGTTCAAAAATGCTTTATTCTTGAATTTATCTTTCCACTGCAGGGATGTGGGGAACCTATTTTGAATGCTGGGGTGGTATTCCTAGCCATCAAAGATGCCGTTTCTTCCGCTCGCAAAGATGTTGGCCTAACCGGGCCATTTAGGCTAGACAGTCCCGCTACAAACGAACGCGTCCGTCTCGCGTGCAATGACGTCATTGCCCAACAGACTGCAGCGCAACCTGGCGGCAAGCAAGGAGAAACACCTTGGTCAATAATAGTTTAGCAAACAGAGAGCATGACATATTAATCATAAGGTTTCTGACCTGAACGTGCGTGGCTATCAATAGGCACCATTATAACGGCTAAAAGTGTTTCCCATTCAAATTACGATATATTGCATTACAATTTTAAAGTTGTATGATTTAAATATCTAAGTCCAGGTAAACTGTTTTTGTGGAGTTCACTTATGGTATACTTATGACAGGCTTCTATACATGTGAACAAATTATAACAGTCTACCTAGCTGCAAAATGGGTATAGCATTAATAATACAGTGCTTATAGCTTGTGCTTAGTATGTTGCCAGCTGCTCTGAAATATCTCTCGGGGGATCGAAATGGTCTCAGTGTGTACATGCCTGCTAGGGGGAGAAAGTCGCATACCTTTATATATATATATATATATATATATATATATATATATATATATATATATATATATATATATATATATATATATATTGTTTTCGGGGTAGGGTTATTTCATGGGCGTATCAGCGCCCATGACTATGAGTCGCTCCACAGAGGGCGAGCTAAATCTCGCGGACTGCTTCCGGTCTCGCTCAGAAGACGCTCCCACTCAATGTGATTGTTGCGTGTTTCTGAACGTGCAACAATCACTTCACGTGAAGTAGTGACAGCTTGCCGTAATTGGGTCACGGATCACATTACGGGACCCCGAGCGGCAATAATATGATGCTGGCATGGAAGCGAGCGCGAAGCTTCAGATGATCTTATTTCATAATGATCAAAAGATAGCATCAAGATTGACCGAAAAATAATGGCATGAAAATTAAAATGACGAGAAAGCAAAGCTTGAAGTGCTCGTGCAGCTCGATAATATTTATGCATTCCCTCTTCAGATTCAGTCACAAAATGACGAATTTGTTATCCATGGCGTCGTTCTTTGCTTGTAAATCGCGGAAACATATTTGAAACCCCTCATAGGTCAGCTTCCTATTTGGCATTTGTGCGAAAAACACACAGTATGAAATAGCGATTGACCGAAAATATAGCATAAAATTACTACGATTTCAACCTATTGCAAAATCATCATTTCCCAACAGATTTCAACTATAATGAGAATAGCAAGAATAATGAGATAAGTATACTTAATTGTTGCGGTTCTAACGATTCAGGCCGCATTGAAAGTGATCCACGGAAAGGAGAGTAATCTTTTGAAACGTGAACGTGCAACGATTTCAAACTGTCACAAAATCTTCATTTCACAACAGATTTGAGAGAGAATTTAACTTTAGCCGGCTGTATGCGTATCTGAGAAATATCGCTCAGTAGAGCATGTCAATTCATCAGGGAAGGGTCTAAGTATCCGTTTTTGCGTTTAGGTCTTGCGAAATTTGAAAATGAAAGATAAAAAATACTTGAAATCGAGAGAAAAAATGAAAACAAAAAGTGAAAGGAAATCGGAAAAAATAAAACTAATGAAAGATCAGCCACAGAAGGAAATATTTCATGCGACAAAGGCTTTAGAGACAATAAATACTGATTAGAAACTGGTCTATAGGCAGAGTACAGAACAACGGGGAAAAAACGAATGCGGAAACAAGTGGTAATAGCAAGAGCAAACTCAGATTTAGTCTGGACTTATGCAATTAAAATACTTCCCGCCCATGACTTTGCCCTTTTCGAAAGGGCAAATTATATTAAAACAATTAGAGGATAGATGGGGAAAAAGGTTTATGAGTTCGGGCGCACTTTCGCCCCCAGATGAACTCTCAGTAGTGCAGTGATTAGATGTAATGACAAATGGTGATGGCTATACATCGATTGTAATTCAAAGAGGGATATGGGTTAGCATTACTTAAACAGGAATAACTACAAGAAACACAGAACCCTTGGATCCCGAATAAGTATTATGAAATAAAACGCTTTTTTCTCAAATGTTAGAGATTGTATTCTTCGTTTTTGCATATACATGTATGTATTATCTAAAGATGGGGTCACTGAGTGCAAACACAAATTTAACATTTGTTTTCACCAAACAAGGATCTAATTAACTGCCAGGAGTAAGTTGAATGAGAATTAATGCTAAGAAGCCACAAAAGTAGAGTGAGTTGTGTTACAATATCATATAATGAACACTCCCTTAAACTTAAATAATAAAGCCTCCCTTATTATACTGTATCACTGAGCATGCGTATGCTCCCTCTCTCTGATCTGCTACAATAAAGCTAAGTCACACAAACAAAGTGTCTAAGTGTATTATTCTACATGCCGAGGCCTAGAGAGCAGCCCCGAGCATGTAACATGGTGACAGCGGTGCACTAACACATATAGAACAAAATGTGTTAAAGGAGACCGTTAAATCTAAGATAAAAAGAAGAAATTGTAGCATGAACTTTCCATCTTCCGTAGAAGTCAAAGCAGCACTATAGCGTCTATAGCAGCAAGCCAGTGATAAGGACATTCCATTGGGCAATAAAACGCTGGACTTTGTACCCAAGCCACTTGAGATGGCTGATGCAGGGGAAGTCGCGGCTGAGGCAGCCGGGGAACATCAAAATACCCTCCCACCAGGGATCACAATGCAAATGCAGGGTATTGCTCCTCCCAAGCCTTTAGAGCTATCAAGTGCTAGCACAATTGACAATTGGAAAACGTGGAAACAAATGTGGGAGAACTATTCAATTGTTGCAGGAATAAACAGACAACCTGAACATTTCAAGATAGCTCTATTCCTACACTCTATTGGCCCAGACGCATTGAAGGTGTACAATACATTTGTATACACAGAAGCAGAAAACAGGGATGATATCAAAATCATCATAAAAAAAATTTGATGATTTCATCATTGGTGAATCCAATGAAATCTACGAGAGATACCTGTTCAACAAGAGATCGCAGGAATCAACAGAATCCATTGAGAACTACACAACTGTGTTACGTACCATGGCGAAATCTTGTAACTTTTGCGACTGCCTACACGATCAATTAATCCGTGATCGAATGGTTCTGGGAGTCCGGGATCAGCAGACAAGAAAGAAGCTTCTCCAAGAGCGAAATCTCACTCTACAAAGATGCATTGATATATGCAAGAGTGCAGAAATTACTTCGTCACAACTAAAGTCTATGGGTGGCCAAGCTGAGGAAATCCACAAGGTCAACTTCTCGAAAAAGAAAACTGATGGAGGTTCAAGAGAAATTGACTGCAAATTTTGTGGTCTCAGACACCAGAAAATTAAGGAAAAATGCCCGGCATGGGGCAAAGTATGCCTTAAGTGCAAGAGGAAGAACCACTTTGCAAAGAAATGCACAAAGAAAGGGACCTCTCGCAAATCTGTCAATGCTGTGACCAATGATGATGAATACTCTGATGACAGTGAGGTAGAACTCATTCAAACAGTTGAAACTGTGGGACAGATCATCACATCTAAAAACAAGAAATCCATCTTTGCAGAAATGGAGATTGGCGCTAATCCTGTCCGATTCCAAGTTGATTGCGGAGCAACTGTAAACATACTGCCAAAAAAGTATGTAGGCTCCAACAAGATCGAGAAGACGTCTAAAGTCTTACAAATGTGGAACAGGAACAAGCTGAAGCCTGTAGGAACTTGCAGACTCATAGTGAAGAATCGCAAGACTAAGAAGAAATATTCAGTGGAATTCATAGTAGTGAAAGAATCACTAACTCCATTGATTGGTGCCAGTGCAGCCCAGCAGATGAAGTTGATAACAGTGAACACTGATCACTTCAAACAAGTGAATATTTTGACTGAAAGTCAAATGGAAGAAGACAAAAATGATATCTTCAAGAGATATGCTGATGTGTTTGATGGTGGGCTAGGCAGGCTGCCAGGCAAAGCACATCTGCAGGTGGATCCTACTGTAACACCTGTGATAGCTCCACTACGTCGCACTGCAGTTTCCTTAAAACCGAAGTTGAAACAGGAACTTGAACGACTACAGAAGATGGAGGTTATCAAAGAGGTGGATGAGCCAACTGACTGGGTCAGCCAATTTGTCACAAGAACAAAGAAGTCTGGCGATCTCCGAATATGCATCGACCCAGGTCAATTGGACAAAGCTCTGAAAAGAGAACATTATCAGCTACCGATCATCGAAGAAGTGCTTCCTGAACTAGCGCAGGCAAAAGTTTTCTCAAAACTTGACCTGGCATCAGGATATTGGCACATAGAGCTAGATGAAGAATCAAGCCTACTTACCACTTTCAACACACCGTTTGGAAGATACAAGTGGCGCCGCCTACCATTTGGTATTTGCGTTTCGTCTGAAATCTTTCAGAAACGTCTTCATCAAGCTTTAGAAGGTCTAGATGGTGTTCTGTGCATAGCTGATGACATAATAGTATATGGCAAGGGTGAGACCCTAGAAGATGCCAACAGAAACCATGACCAGAGCCTTCAAAATCTCTTACAGCGATGCAGAGATAAAGGAATCAAGCTGAATAAAGAGAAAACAGAACTTCGTAAATCGGAGATATGTTTCATAGGTCACCGTGCAACTAAAGATGGCCTAGGACCCGATCCGTCCAAAATAGAGGCAATCAAGAATCTTCCAAAGCCTACAGATGTAGCTGGAGTCAGAAGATTTAGTGGATTTGTCAACTACTTGGCAAAATTCTTGCCAAACTTATCCGATGTCATGGAACCAATTCGACAGCTCACACGAAGTGATGTAGAGTGGCATTGGGATGACCCCCAAGAAACAGCCTTTCAAAAGGTTAAAGAATTGGTCATGAAAGCACCAGTCCTAGCATACTACGACCCTAGCCAAGAACTGGATGTAGAATGTGATGCTAGTGAAAGAGGATTGGGTGCTGTTCTAACACAGAATGGAAAGCCAGTAGCATATGCCAGCCGAGCACTTACTGATACAGAAACTCGGTATGCACAAATCGAAAAAGAGATGTTGGCAATTGTCTATGCACTGGAGAAATTTCATCAGTACACGTATGGTCGTCGAGTCACTGTGTACAGTGATCACCAGCCCCTTGAAACTATAATACAGAAGCCCCTATGTCGAGCTCCAAGGAGGCTACAGAGAATGCTGCTGCGTACACACAACTACGACATACAAGTGAGATACAAGAAAGGAACTAAGATGTTCACCTCAGATATGCTTTCTCGTGCATATCTACCACTCGAGTTGAATGGACAGACTGAGTTTGAGCGAGTGAATATGGTTAAATTTCTACCGATCAGGGAGGAAAGGCTTAATCAGATTCGAGAAGCAACTCAACAAGATGAAACCATGCAACTCCTGAAAGATGTCATACTACATGGATGGCCAGAATCTAAAGTCAAAGTTCACACACTTTTGACACCTTACTTCAGCAGTAAAGACGAACTTTCACTACAAGATGGATTCATCTTTAAAGGTGAACGAGTCGTTATACCAGAGTCGCTGAGAAGTATCATGAAAGAGAAAATTCACAGTTCTCACCTGGGCATAGAAGGATGTCTACGAAGAGCTCGCGAATGCATCTATTGGCCAAACATGACAAGTGACATGAGGCAGTATATCTCCTCCTGCGAAACATGCAGAAAATATGAAACGAGTCAAGGCAAAGAAACCTTGATGAGCCATGAAGTCCCAGACAGGATGTGGCAAAAAGTTGGAACTGACCTGTTCCAAATGGATGACAAAGATTTTCTCCTGACTGTAGACTACTACAGCAACTTCTGGGAAATTGATCGACTAGAAGACACCAGATCAGCAACAGTGATCAGAAAACTGAAAAATCACTTTTCTAGATATGGCATTCCAGAACAATTGGTCAGTGACAACGGACCTCAATTCTCTTCAGAAAAATTCGAGAACTTTGCTAAAACCTATGATTTTGAACACCTGACCAGCAGTCCAGGTTACCCACAATCCAACGGCAAGGCAGAATCTGGCATTAAAGTAGCAAAACAACTTTTGAAAAAAGCCAAGGATTCTGGAAGAGATCAATATCTGGCTATTCTTGACTACCGAAATACACCTACACAAGGAGTCAATAGCAGTCCTGCTCAACGCATGTTAAACCGACGCACCAGGACTCTACTACCAACTGCTGCTAGTCTACTGGAACCTCGTCACATGGATATCAAATCTGAAAGATCCAAACTGAAAACCCGTCAGGATAAACAGGCTACCTACTACAACAGGTCAGCAAAGGATCTACCACCCCTCTGTGAAGGTGATGTGGTAAGAATGAAACCATTTAAGCTTGGAGAGAAAAAATGGAACAAAGGAGTCATTCAACATCGCCTTGACGAACGCTCCTATGAAGTAGAAACCGATGATGGTACTTACAGACGCAACAGAGTGCATTTGAAGAAATCTAATGAAGGCTCATCAACAACCGATCGAGAAATCAGAATGCAACCTATGAATGTTGAGCCCACTAAACTCAACAATAAGCCTGAGGATACTACTTCAAATACCTCGGTCTTGCAGTCACCAAAGAAATCAGCGGTGAGCAACACTGAAGTGAAAATGGAAGCACCAGCTCCACGGAGATCTCAACGTGTGTCTAAACCACCTTCACGATTTGGTGATTTCATTGTTAACACAAAGAAGTGATTCACAAAATGAAGAAAGAACTTTTCATTTCGAGAAAAAAAAAAGAAGAAAAGAAATGAATCACCAATGTAGTTAGAAAACACGACGCGAAGTCTGTGTTTATGGAGTGATGTGCTAGTAACCTCTCCTCCAATTGTTAGATTAGAAAAAATGACAAAACTGTGTTTCTACAAAGCTCCCCAAAGAACATTACTGTATGTGACTACCAGAAACTAGACAGAAAATCACACAAGAACTGTTTAAGAACTCTAACAAGAACTTTATACATGAACTTATGATGACCACAAAGTTATTAGAATTTCTAACCTAACTGAACTGAATATTTAAGGAAAATGAACATTTATAATTTCCAATCAGAGTTAAAGAATCATTATTCATAGAAATAAGAATTCGAGGCTTATAAACTTTATCACTGGTAAATGCAAGCAAAGTTTATAAATCATGTTACTGATGAACTACAGTAAATTCTATAAGGTAGACTACTTTCATAAAAGAGGAAGGATGTTACAATATCATATAATGAACACTCCCTTAAACTTAAATAATAAAGCCTCCCTTATTATACTGTATCACTGAGCATGCGTATGCTCCCTCTCTCTGATCTGCTACAATAAAGCTAAGTCACACAAACAAAGTGTCTAAGTGTATTATTCTACATGCCGAGGCCTAGAGAGCAGCCCCGAGCATGTAACAAGTTGCTCATTCGGTGAGCTTTTACCTAGTTGCTGTATATAGCCCTTAATATCTCTACCATTTATGACGCCATATGTTTGATAAAAAAATGTACAAGGGATCTAATGATGATCAAATGATTGCGCACAGTGTCTACTTTATGGAGATATATATTGTTTGCATGCACAATCTCATATATACAATATTCTTTCATGTTTCTACATATTTATCCTAATTTGGAGTCACCCAGTACAACACACATCTAAAACATTCGTCTTCAATGATTTCACTAGGCAAGGACCTTATTAACTGTCAAGAGTAATTTGAATGAAGAGTACTGCTAAGAAGTCACTTTACTAGAATGAGCAGGTCCAGATCCAACCCTAGATCGTAGTGACTCACTTAGATCTAGGTGGGTCACTGCCTACAGTCTAGGTGGGTCACTTCGATCTAAGTGCATCAATTTGATTGTAGTGTCTGAGCATGCTCTGTGAGCACTTCCTGTAGACTTTTGATTGCTCAAGTAAAATACGTTGGTTTAAATAGCTAAAAGTGACTAAAAACATTACAGTTAGGTGTTTTGGTGTAGTTTATATAAAAGAACATATATGCAAAGTTTGAGTGAGATCCATTGACCGCTGATGGTTCTAGCTCCTCTGGAATGATTAGATATTTACCCATTCAAGATAAATGTGCCATTTTGACAGCATGTAATTTTATCAGGTTTTTCTTTTTTTTCGCATGCAGAGTTGAAAACCTTCCGGAAGGTTTTGGCTGCTGATTTTTCACACACTTATAATTAAAACCGTGGCGATTAAAACGAGACTAGTCTGAAGTGTGAACATTACCTAATTCTCTCACCCTGCTACTTCAAACATGTACTGTTTTCTTGAGGTTTACATTGCTATTCCATTGATCTCATATGCATTTCCATATTATCATTTATTCTCAGGCAGAATTGAAATCCTTCGGGAAGGTTTTGCCTGCTGATTTTTCACACACTTGTAGTTAAAACTGTGGCGATTAAAACGAGACTAGTCTGAAGTGTAAACATTACCTAATTCTCTCACCCTGCCACTTCAAACATGTACTGTTTTCATGAGGTTCACATTGCTATTCCATTGATCTCATATGCATTTCCATATTATCATTTATTCTCAGGCAGAATTGAAATCCTTCCGGAAGGTTTTGCCCGCTGATTTTTCACACACTTGTAGCTAAAAGTGTGGCGATTAAAATGAGACTAGTCTGAAGTGTGAACATTACCTAATTCTCTCAACCTGCCACTTCAAACATGTACTGTTAACTTGAGGTTTACATTGCTATTCCATTGATCTCATATGCATTTCCAAATTATCATTTATTCTCAGGCAGAATTGAAATCCTTCCGGAAGGTTTTGCCCGCCGATTTTTCACACACTTGTAGTTAAAACTGTGGCGATTAACACGAGACTAGTCTGAAGTGTGAACATAACCTAATTCTCTCACCCTGCCACTTCAAACATGTACTGTTTTTTTGAGGTTTACATTGCTATTCCATTGATCTCATATGCATTTCCATATTATCATTTATTGTCGGGCAGAGTTGAAAACCTTCCAGAAGGTTTTGCCCGCTGATTTTTCACACACTTGTAGTTAAAACTGTGGCAATTAAAACGAGACTAGTCTGAAGTGTGAACATAACCTAATTCTCTCACCCTGCCACTTCAAACATGTACTGTTTTCTTGAGGTTTACATTGCTATTCCATTGATCTCATATGCATTTCCATATTATCATTTATTCTCGGGCAGAGTTGAAAACCTTTCGGAAGGTTTTGCCCGCTGATTTTTCACACACTTGTAGTTAAAAACTGTGGCGATAAAAAAGAGACTCACCATTTCCTGGTTTCGAAGCCCGGCCTGGGCATGTGAGAAAGTGGCACAACTGTTGGCCACTTCCCCTCTCATCCTCAAAGTCAACACTCTTTGTCAGCTGCCATGAAAACACCTTTCCAGAGAGGCAAGATTTTCCTTGCAGTGCTTTTATGTGCAGATAACATATGGCAGTTATAAAATCCTGGCTAAGATTATGCTACTTAACATAAGTTCACTCCTTTTTATGTAAAAGGTCTAGGTAAAATATCAGAAACATGCACAATTTTCAAGTAATCAATATCTATCCCCCTATATTTGGCTTAGATTTGAAATGAATGTTACAAATTGCTGAATTTCAAATGAATGTCATTGAGGTCTAATCTATTTGTGTTCGAAATCATGAAAAGAATGGAATCCCCTTTGGGGACCCTTATTCTCCGTTTGTATGCTACAGATTAGCTACTTCCTTTTGCTTATCTATAGAAAAAGATATAAAAGACATAAGTATCCACTGAGGCAACACATGGTTCATATATGGCTCATAATGCATAAATGATTTTTATAATGATATCATTATAAAGGAAAAAGTCAAATAATGGAAAAGAAGAATTGAAATTGATAAAGAAATAGTATAATGTTGTATACAAAATTTATCAAAAAAAAAAACGATGATAAAGAAAGTGACTTGTTGGGGATTTGATCCAGGTTCTTCCGAGCAAAAAGTCCCCCCCTCCCAGGATATCCTTTGTTAGACAGGTGGGGAGGGGCAAAATTGGAAAATCACCCTTACACATACCCGGCAATGATTGATTGTAGCCTAATGCCACCCTCCCGGCTCCCAATCATTGTCAACAGTCCAAGAAATGCTTAACACCATCTTACATGTGCCTGAACTCTACCGTTCCAGATCGACTCAATTCTAGAAGGGAAATTTTGCATTGATCATGAAATATTTTGATGGAAAGTTGGGCGGAGAAAAGGTGCCCGCGACCGCATGTCAATGGCTGTTATAGTTCTTTCTCACCTGCTTTACTGTATTGATAACTGGAACAATTGAGCTGTTGTTGTAGTTAAATATGACCCTATGTTATGTTGTGCTTCATGTACGAGTACACCTAGCTGAACGGCACCAGCATCGTAGACACACACCCCCCCCCCCCCCCCCCCCCCCCCCCTCCCCCTGATTGTTGGTGCGCAGCAGCTCAAAGGACTGGCACTAGTCTATCCACTTCATATTCGAGCACACAATAACTAAAAGGACTGGCACTAGTCTATCTACTGTATATTCTTGCACACAGTGATGGGCAAAGAGGTCGCTGAACAACCTGAGATGTAACCTTCCATTTCTTATGAGAAATAGTGCGTCCATAAACACGGCCATTATCAACATAAAGAAACGCAACGACACTAGCGACGCCAAATATGCATTTTATTGACAGACAATCATAATAGAATGATTTTAAGCGTGAAAAAAACGCATTGCACATTTAGGAAAAAAGTACCAGACAATATGACGTCACTTTATATTCCATCGTATAACCAAGCAAATCGGTGGCCTAAGAACGCGGATGTAACCTTCCATTTTTATGAAGAAAACGTTCCTACGTAACACAGCTATGACCATCATACAGGGACCTAAACACTAACAAAGCCCAGGATTCAACATTTCACTGGCAGACAATCATAATAGAATGATTATGTGTGTAGAAAACGCACTGTCGGGTTATTTGTGTGGTCAGATGATCACTGCATCTCCCCATACTACTCTAAGTATCTAAATAGGAAATAAGTAAGCGCAGAAAAAAAATACTTGGCTGGTGGCCGGAGGCCGCAAAACAATCAAAGAATTGGAGCACGCGCGTCGAGCTAAAGAGGCAGGGACATTTCAGAGTGAAAAAACAAAGTGCTTAAATGTATTAAATTTCCTCATGTCTCTAAGAATACCCTGCATTATAATTAAAGAGGTTATTTACACCCCTAAGGGCATTTTTGAAATAACAGGGTAAGAGAATGAGGATATGTACATGCTTCAGCCCACTATTATTTGTTTTGGCACAGTCTCCAAAGTGTCCAAAAAGTCATTGGGCAAAACCTTCCAGAAGGTATTCACCTCTGCCAAGAATAAATACTTGGAATTGCATATGAGATCATTGGAAAAGCAATGTAAATCTCAAGAAAACAGTACATGTTTGAAGTGGCAGGGTGAGAGAATTAGGTAATGTTCACACTTCAGACTAGTCTCATTTTAATCGCCACACTTTAAACTACAAGTTTGGGAAAAATCAGCAATCAAGACCTTCCGGAAGGATATCAATTCTGCCTGAGAATAAATGATAATATGGAAATGCATATGAGATCAATGGAATAGCAATGTAAACCTCAAGAAAACAGTACATGTTTGAAGTGGCAGGGTGAGAGAATTAGGTTATGTTCACACTTCAGACTAGTCTCGTTTTAATCGCCACAATTTTAACTACAAGTGTGTAAAAAATCAGCGGGCAAAACCTTCCGGAAGGATTTCAATTCTGCCTGAGGATAAATGATAATTTGGAAATGCATATGAGATCAATGGAATAGCAATGTAAACCTCAAGTTAACAGTACATGTTTAAAGTAGCAGGGTGAGAGAATTAGGTAATGTTCACACTTCAGACTAGTCTCTTTTTAATCGCCACAGTTTTAACTACAAGTGTGTGAAAAATATATATATATATATATAAATATATACATACATATATATATATATATATATATATATATATATATATATATATATACATACATATATATATATATATATATATATATATATATATATATATATATATATATATATATATATATATATAATATATATATATATAATATATATATATATATATGTATGTATATATATATATATATATAATATATATATATATATATATATATATATATATATATATATATATATATTATATATATATATATATATATATATATATATATATATATATAATTTATATATATATATATATAATATATACTATATAATTTATATATATATATATTATATATATATTCGTATCCGAACTGTAGACGTGAGCTAACTTGATAAGAAAGCAACAATTAGAAATATTGGTAAGACTCATATTTTGTCTTGATAGATTTAACAGTAGAATTCCTTAGATCAAAGATTTACCAAACATTGCACTAGACAATGTGTGTTTGATATTTCCAAATATTCAACTATTGTATGTGTGTTTGATTAAATATCACACCATTGGATTAGTTATGTGTAATGGCGTCAGACCACGTTCAGACCATGTGTTGTGATCCTAATGTATTGAGAAACCATATCTTAAAGGAGAACTAAAGGCGCACATACATATTAGCTTATATGGAAGTGATACACCTCACGAATAGTATGCTGTCCTCCTTTTTCTCTCAGTGATCCCATGAGGGGAGAATTTTGCGTATTGCCACCAGCATGCCCAGCCCCATAGCAGCCCCTAGTAGTAGCCATGATCTTCAATTGCTATCAGCTGTGACTCAGTGAGTGGCATTACCCACTTCCTGTCCCCTCCTCTCTGAGCAGTGCATCATAGACTGTAGTGCTCTAGACACCAACTCTCTTCGAGAGTTATTTTTTATATAATTCCTGTTGGTAAAGTCAGACAAAAACAGTGGCTAGCATCACTGATCTTGTAAATCCACCTCTCTTGAAGTATAGCTAATATGTATGTGAGCCTTTAGTTCCCCTTTAAATGTAAAAATCTCCTTATGTGAAGACCTTTGTGTTCACCTCTCAAAGGTTTTGCTATATTTGTACAGGTTGCAAGTCGTGCACTCGGAATACCTGCATCTCTGATAAACGTGGGCTCAACCAGTGTGTCAGCTGTTCCCAATGCAGCTTTTACGTCTAGCAGTACTACTGGAGATTTATGTGGTCTTGCCATAAAGGTACCATGATTGTAAAGATATCTTTTGTCATCCAAGTTTTAATTTTATGTTTTGTCATTTGTCCAATAGGACTTACTTAAAGGGACTGATCCTTAAACTGCATGCACTTTGATTCTCAAAATATATTTCATTATTATGGTGCATAGGATTATATTTCTAGTTAAAGATTGCTGGGAGAAACGTTTTTATTGAGTAGAAACCTTTTCTGATGAGCTAGCACCGCCTGCATCTGTTAATTAGCATAGTTGTAACATAAAAGATTACGAAAAAGATTACGTTTTCCACTGTTTTTAAAGTCAAGGGTATTCATTGTTACCTTTCGGAAAAAAAGTCGAAATGGGCATACATTCGAAAAAACCCGATCATAAAGAGGCTGTAGACAAGGTGACTTGATTTCCCCTACATGTTTGCTCTAGTAGTTGAACTCATGGGCGAAGCCCTTTGAGAACATGGCTGACTTGAGGGATACAGGATTAAGGGCAGGGAATAATGGATATTACAGTTTGCGGACGATACGACCCTCTTCTTATAGATGGAGAGAGAAGCTTAAGAATCTGTATGGATATACTGGGGGAATACCACCTGCTGTCAGGACTAAAAATAAATATTGACAAAATCAAGGTTATAAAATTCGGAAGAAAAAGGGATACAGCAGAACCTTACTCTATTCAGATTTAGAATAAGTTTGGGCAAAGGTAATTACATCATTAGTATTTCATTATGGTGTGACAGATGTTTAAAATAGTACCTACTTATAGAGATAGAGATAGAGAAACAATACTATTATAATATCTAGCAAATAATAATTAATACGTTAAGGTATCTTCAAAAGTATTTTATGTTATCAAAAATTATTCACATCATGCTGTCCCTACCCAGCCCAGGGTATAGTCACCAAAATAGAAAACTTTTTTTTTAATTCTCTGGAATGGGTATATTTCAAAATTCCAAACATCAATTATGGATATAAATATGTCAAGAGGGTTCTTAAGGCTGCATGGTTTACGAGAACATCTAAGTCAACAGAGGGGTTGGATTCTTGCCAACTATATATAAAATGGATATGGTATATATCTATGGTTACATTTATTTAGAAATAGAAAAGATCAAACATCATATTTTAAACCCCTTTTTAAAACATGTCGCAAAGTCTATGTACTACATCAGTAAGCAATCTTCTCCAATAGTGTTGGAATGTAAACTAGCATCACCCATATGGTGCAATTCAGAAGTTCTAACTGACATTAAAAATCAACTGGGTAGAAAAAGGAACTTCTACTTTAAATAACATAATAGACAATGAAGATAAACTGTTGATGAGATGGTGTCAACATGGAATGTACAGGGTGACTTCTTGCTTTACTGTAGACTGAAGAGAAAAACATAAATGTTTATAGGTAAATCCTCACTAAAATGCTAAAAGAGAATATCCTCAAATGCCATACATTTTACACTTGTTGGAATTAGGTATGGTCACAAACCTTGATTGGTGAGGTGAGTATTTTGAACAATAATTAGAGTGTTTAATGTTTATATGTAACAAGACCATTGTGGAGAAATTAAAAAGAAAAAATCTAAACACAATCTTAATCAAGGCAGGACTCCCTCGACTCCGCTAGAAGACTGAGTGTGTGTTGACTGAGAACTACTCCACTTGTTGACTGATTTGCATTGGATTGGAATCTTAGGGAAATTTGTGTAGGAATTTAATATCAGTGTTGTATTCATGAAAGTTCTCTTGCTATGTAGGAGGCGTGCGCGAATCTTGCACGAAGACTTGAGCCATTCCGTTCTCAGGATCCTGAAGGAGGCTGGAGGAAATGGGTGAGAATATTCTCCTAGAGCTACCTACTGGGCCACTCACGTCACCTGCACTTGTTATATATCTATGATTATAGAGGACTTACTGAATGACAGTAAAAATATATTACTTTATAAACCATTAATACTGGTATCTACCACTTTTACCTCTACGTCCCTTTTTGAGAAAGTAATACACTGGAAGATGCTCGTCCCTTCAGGTAACCCTCATAGGCTAAACAGCCACTTAATGAACATGTAATTAAGACATGTGTTTCAGTATTATACCCTTACTTGCAATCCAAAAAGGAATAACATGTCTGACATGATCAAAACTATATACGAATCTTCAAAAGATCCATAACTTTGTTAACATACATCTCTCAATAAAGCATGAATAAGGACTATACATGGCATTAGTAAGTGTATCATAAATGACGCGGATTTTAATCCTCATTGTAGAGTACTTGTGTGACTGTGAAGTTGGGTCGTCTGATGAAAAAACATAAGCCATAGTTTGAACTCGTTGCTTGTCTTTATTTCTCATAAACGTCGAATTGACGATCATTGACGCATAACAGTTTGACTACAGACCATGACGGTTTGACGGTTTCTCATAATACCATAACGATAACGGTTCAATCTGCAATTAAACAAAACAATACAAGTACTACTAACAGGTATGACAAACAACACATAGTCTAAGTTATCAAACACATAATCTCAATAAATTGTCACAATGACTGATTGCTGTTTTAACACTTTGATATTACCATACACTGTTTACAAATACACTGAATATACTTAATATGACAGAAAACAGGTAATTACAGAAGTACATATACTAGTCAACTAAATCACTACATGACATAATAGTAAACAGCAGCTAGAACACACAACAATTGCTTTGATACTTTACTAAGTCAAAATACACATAAATATTTGCCATCCATCACTTAAACTTGACTAGGATTTACCATTAACCACTTAACTTCAATATAACTACTTTTACAGTACAGTAAAACATAGTACTTACAACTTTAGGCTTCCCAATTTCTTCACCTCACAAAATCATCACTGACAGTTGAACACCATTTTGTCACACAACCAAGACAATGACCACTAGTGACACCTAGCTAGAAAAATCTTAACTAGAATTGTGCTGCCCTCTATTATCAGAAATGCACACCAGAAATACCTATGACCACCAGTAATTGTCAATCAGAAATCAATACAATAGAATCAAACAAATTATTCAATCAAATATTCAAATATCATGTCACCAATATTCCACATTGTAAACACAATCAATCTGTCCATTACACTCATTAAGGTTTCCGCTGCCTACAATGAACGCACCAATCTCTCTGCCATAGGAACTTTTAAGTAAGTGCATCATTTTGTAGCTGATCATACTTCTGCAAATGCCTTTATATTCGAAGAATGAAAGATGACGTTTAATCAAGACTGAAACATATTTCTAGCTGGGTTTGGTATTTTCTTTTATTGAATTATTATTGTTATTTTATTTTGTCAAAATTTCCAGAAATATGACAACACTTAAGGTTTTCACTTTTTCATAACACGATTGTATTTTCTGAGTATGCCCATCTATAAATTAATCAGGTCTTCATTGTTAATTTCAGTAAATAGTTTCTTAGGAGTTTCTCTTTCGCCGTATAAAGCGACTTCTTACTACGATTCTCTGCGCATTCTATAGAAAATATGCAACCAGGAGACATTGCCAATTATTCTAAGCATTTCCTTCCTGCATCTTTCCTGCTCAGAATGACCATACTACTTTGAGCATATGTTTCTTTTGATTGCAGCGTTCGTAAATACTTAATATTTACACTAAAGTATGACCTTTATCTCTATGAAATATTTTGCTATTGCGTGACACTTAACGGTTTCTTTTTAAATATCATAGCTTTCACAGGACATTATTCTACTACGAAGCAATTCTTATATTATTTCATTAAATTATTTTTCATTATGTATGATTCTTTTTTCATGTGTCAGCCATATTCAGTGTACAGAGACCTCAGGTTTTTCCATTACGATTCCAATCTTCGTCGAATTCAGTGGTACCGACAGCATTTCTGCATGATTTACTCAAATAATTATGCTAGCAGTTAGATTAAGTTTACACTTTGTTTAATCTTAATTGGATTATGAATGTATTGCTGCACAGTTGTAATAATTGAGCATAGGATTGATACATAGGATTAGTATCTTCTCATCTTTCTCTTTGTAGGGGCAGGGAATCGCTGAACATGGACTGGCAAACTGGGAAAGGTGATTTGGGAATGTACTTCTCATACGCGGCAGCGTGTGCAAAAGTAGAAATCGATTGCCTGACGGGAGATTACAAGGTAGGCATTGTATTATAAAGCATTAAGATATTGACATATCAAGATAAAGATTCATTATTTTGATATACGAATACGAAGAATGGTGACTTGTTCTTTTGGAGTACCCTAATAATTAACAAGAAAAGCTTGGTGTTTCCTCACAATCAAATCATACTTGCAATGATTTTGCAGTTAAATGTTAGAAAATCGATTCGTGCGTTTGGATGAATATATATATTTATATATATATATATATATATATATATATATATATATATATATATATATATATATATATATATATATATATATGTACATATATACATGCCAGAGTGAAGCAACCAGATGGACTTTCTAAATTTGGCATTTGTTTGTGTGTAAACAGGGCCGCCGGAACAATAGCTGGGCACCTATCCATCTGGTCGCTATGTGCAACACTCACTCAGTATTCTGGCTTCTGACAACCTGGACTGTGACTTTTAAATACTGTAACCTTTAACATCATTTAAAGCTAGATTTTAAACACTTTTATCAAAATGAATTTAGGCCAGAAAAACTCACAAAAAAATAATGGTTCAAGAAGGGCTACGTATGCTTCATGTTTGTACTAGTGGCGCTAGAGTTTCAGCAGGGTAACGTATCTTCTATTATATTTACTAGTGGCGCTATCTAGCGGCCACCACTTAAACGAAAAGACAAAAGTACAGCGTTTTTATATATAGCGAAGCGGCACCAGACGCTATGTACGCTATATATAAACACACGCGGAAATTTCGTGTTCTGCAGTATATATATATATATATATATATATATATATATATATATATATATATATATATATATATATATATATATATATATATATATATATATATACATATATATATATATATATATATATATATACATACATACATACATACATACATACATACATACATACATACATACAAAGAGAATCATGGTCATAATGAAAATCACTTCAAGTGGAAATATATCTGCTGTAATTGTAATGCTCTCTCATTAATTCTGAATGATGTTTCCTATTCAATTCATTCCAGATATTGCGCGCAGATGTGGTTGTTGATGCAGGTAAAAGCCTGAATCCAGGACTCGACGTTGGCCAGATTCTTGGATCATTCACACAGGTAAATAGTAGAAGTGCCATATATTTTGTCTTTAATCACAAAATAATGCATACGTTTTTCTTGCAATGCGGACGTTGACAGATTTGTTGTTCATTCACACCGTTGAATAATATAAGTGCCATATATTTAGTCATTATTCCCGATAGAATACTAGTATATCATTTTTATTTGCTTGCAAGGTCATCCAAAACCTGTTCACAAAGGTTAATTGTGATTTCAATTTGATTTCTTAAAGCTACGAAATGACAAGATATTTTAAAGATACACAGATATCTACTTTGCACTATAGTATGATTGACTGAATTGAATGTTTATTGACTGTAAATATATTACAAAATCATATCAATACGAAAATTATAAATCATAAACTGAATATAAAGCAAAGAATTTTTCACAAAATAAATATAATATACGGACAAAATCAATGTTTTATATTTACATCAAAAATGAAAACAAAAAGAGAAAATAAGCGTGAGTATAAACGGTTCGTAGGGGTTTATATGCGTATAATCGTTATTCAGGGGTGATTGAGATAGAAGGTAGCATACTGCAAAAGAGTTTTGGTTAGCCCAAATAAAAATTGTTTATCATAAAAGCTAAACGTAGACGAAAACAGTTAAAGTTATGATTAAATTTATTCAACGTTCAACAATATATATATATGCACACACATATATATATATATATATATATATATATATATATATATATATATATATATATATATATATATATACCGTATTACCCCGTGTACAACACGCACCCTGTAGATAACACGCGCCCCCTCCCCAAGTCCCATTCCAGTATGTAAAATACAATTCCCCCTTTATAACACGCATAGGGAGTTGGGGAGTGTGGTGTTAAGTACTTAACCCTTGTACCGTAACCCGCGTTGCCAAGTAACTCCCCAGGTATGCCCTTATTGAACAACTGAAACGGAACTATAATATAAACCCGGGGGGGGGGGGGGGGGAGGGGCACTCAGGTAAAGAGGGGGGCCGCACCCGCGTTATGTATTTCGCGGAAGAAGTGGTCTTTTTTTAAGACCTCCGCATGTCCGCGATTTTGTAAAAGAAGGGAACTTTTTTGTACCCAGGTACGAAGTATGGGGGTCGAAATCCCCTTACAATCCACGAAATATACGCGGCTCTGATGCCGAGTGACTCCCGAAAAGACTGGGCTTCCGAGTTTGCTGTCACCACTTGCTGCCGCTAAACACGCAGAGGATTATATGCGTTTATTATACCTCACGTGAAGATTCTTGATTCTGATTGGTCAAGGGCCATGGTTTAATCGTCATTATTTCCTCACTACTTAGTAACAGGCTGTTGTCCTGCACAGCTAGGGAATTAACATGTTAATCACGGCAACATGCAGCAGGTGATTAACATGTTAATCCCCGCTACCGGGCAATGAGCTCGATGCGCATGCGTGCATATCAAACGTCAGCCATCGCCGACGTGAAATCAACAAGGCTGACCGCCTCAAATTTAAAATCGTGGCGCAGATCCTATTTTATAAATGCTCGGATCTCTAAGTTAGAGTCTAAAAACTGTGATGAGGCCAATATACAGCATATACTAAACAACGGCCGGTACCACAGTTAGAGTTGCTCGAACTAGTAAAGACAGTAAAAGTACAAACAAACAAATAAGGTTCAGTGTCTTGCTAATACATAAGCACATAGATTGATTAAGAGGTGGTATCAATAAATGCAGTTTAAACGTTTTCTGATACAAATTTTATTTGAAAAAGGAAGCGAAACATCGAGTAGACTCATTTGTTCACGTTTTCAGAAATTTTTCTGAGTCAAACTGAACATTTTCTCCTGTTGTACGTTTTGGGGCTTCTCTTTCACTCTGATGCGTCAATGCAACAATCCCTGTTATTGTAATTTGTAAATTTTTAACAAAAGAGTATTTATCCAAAATCTCTGGTGTTTGTCAATTTCCCCCTTCTGTGTTTTGTATGTTGTTCGGTATAATAAAACAAATATGACATCCCTGTGTGGAGTACAACAGGAATAACTCCCCCTCGAGAGGAGTGTCGCCCTCGGGCGACACTCCTCTCTCGGGGGAGTTATTCCTGTTGTACACCACACAGGGATGTCATATTTGTATAATGTGACCCCCTAAATACCCAAGTGCCCCCCCCCCCCCCCCGGAATATAAATGGTTAATATAAATTCTTTATTTCATTATTCGAGGCCGATACTTGACAAGCGTCTGCTATGGTAGTATTGAGGCTGTGATGCTGGTGACACACTTAAAATAAACAATCTCTTATTTTAGCACTCTTGTCCCCTTTCTAACAATTGTTATCCAATCCCTGCGGTCTTGGCATTACAGCTAAACGTTTACTTCCACTTAACTGCTTGAGCTGACTTGAATAGAACCACAGTTTCTATTTTGCAATGTTTTACCTCAAATGACATTTTCTTGATCAAAAAAGGGTAATTTGATTTGTAAATATAATGCACGTCTGCTACATATACTAGGCTAGGACAACTTGATGGAGTTCATGAAAGATAATACCCTACAGCACACAATTTCTGGTAGAAATTTTACCTAGAAAAGTAGGTCACTAGTTAGAGAGAGCAAAACACCCATATCTGATGTTGACCTACTTTCTTAAGTAATATTCCCACTTAAGTCGTGTGCTGTAGGGCACTAAATTGCCAGAACTCCAAATTTTCAATCAAGTTGCCCTAGCCTAGCGTGTTGAGGAGACGTCCATGTACTTACAACTTCAAGGTAGTCTTTATTGGCCAAGAAAATGTCATTTGAGGTAAAACATTGCAAAACAGAAATTGTGGTTCTATCTAGGTCAGCTCAAGCAGCTGAGACAGAGATAACTCGGAGTCCAAACACCAAGACCAAAGGGATTACATGAAACTTATTAGAAAGGGGAAAAGAGGGCTAAACTAGGAGATGGTTTATGTTGAGTGTGTCACCAGCATCACAGCCGGAACGCTGAAATCGGTGACCCGACCAGTTTACGGTTGGTCTAGTCTCTCCAAAACAAGATAATAAATCAGTTTTAATGACTGACATGTCCCCTCACCCGTAGCATCAATGTAAAAAAGTTTAAGTTTTTGTACCCGTCGATAATACGCACCTTCTCCTTGACATAGGTGGTCTGGTGTATAAAAGTGCGTGTTGTACACGGGGTAATACGGTACATATATATATATATATATATATATATATATATATATATATATATATATATATATATATATATATATATATATATATATATATATATATATATATATATACACACACACACACATATATATATATATATATATATATATATATATATATATATATATATATATATATATATGTGTGTGTGTGTGTGTGTGTTTAAATAAACAAAATCTATTTTCAGTTAAAAACCTGCGATTGCTTTGCATACAAGAAAATGATCACAATATCCCTCATATTATTTGTAATTTTAGGGACAAGGACTCTTTACCATAGAGGAACATCTGTATTCGCCAGATGGCTTTATCTACACTCGTGGTCCAGGTTTGTACCATGTTCCGATGGTCAAAGATATTCCTAGTGAGTTCAATATCAGCCTACTGAAAAACGGGGTCTTGGATCCAGGAGCTCACCTCTATAAGTCAAAGGTAACTGGAAATTCGTTTCTATTTTTTCACTTTCAAAATAGGTGTTGCCTTCATGCCCACGCGGTCTAATTTCTTGTACATCATTTATTATCGGTGTCTCACCGAAATGTGATTTGCATATTTTCTGTCCCTTTGAGGTATGTGAGAAGTATCAGTGACCTTCTGTTGAGTGCCTTTTGTTCAACGATTTCCTGGACATTAAATAATGACAAGCATGGAGTATGCCTACATTTGCATTCAAAATGATAAATAAAAATAATGAAACTTTAATTTCACTTCCATGCTTTAGAATACCAGGTTGAGAACGTTCATTACCAAAGTAACACAATGGCCATGTACAGGGATTTTCTTGGTCGTAGCATATTCAACAACTCCCTCAACTATAGTGTACGAAATGTGTTTTGTCTAAATGACTTACCTAAATATATTATCAGTACGTTTAAACCTTTTGTGGATGACTGTGAGCATAAATGAATTAAACCAAATACATATAAGTATGGAAAGCCGTTCTTGCAGAAAAGCACTATTTGTCTTTAAAGACAATTCATTTGTCTTTAAAGACAATTCATTTGTCTTTAAAGACAATTCAATTGTCTTTAAAGACAAATGAATTGTCTTTAAAGACAAATATATGGAATGTTTTCTCTGCATTTAATCACTATTTTTCTTTAAAGAGAATTATTTTTCTTTAAAGAGAATTTAATTATCATTAATGATAAATCATTTATCATTAATGATAAATCATTTATCATTAAAGAAAAATGAGAAATTGAATTGTCTTTAAAGAAAAATCATTTATCATTAAAGAAAAATCATTTATCATTAAAGAAAAATCATTTATCATTAAAGAGAATTCAACTTGATTTTTCTTTAATGATAAATGATTTATCATTAATGAAAAATCGAGGTATTTTTCTTTAATGATAAATGATTTATCATTAATGATAAATGATTTATCATTAATGATAAATGATTTATCATTAATGATAAATCATTTATCATTAAAGAAAAATCATTTATCATTAATGATAAATCATTTATCATTAAAGAGAATTCGTGTTGAATTCTCTTTAAAGAGAATTGATTTATCATTAAAGAAAAATGATTTTTCTTTAAAGAAAATTACTCGTATTTCCCATTAAAGAAAAATCCTCTTGATTTTTCTTTAATGATAAATGATTTATCATTAATGATAAATGATTTATCATTAATGATAAATGATTTATCATTAATGATAAATGATTTATCATTAATGATAAATCATTTTTCTTTAATGATAAATCGAGGTATTTTTCTTTAATGATAAATCATTTATCATTAATGATAAATCATTTATCATTAAAGAAAAATCATTCTGTGGGTTAAACGAATGCCCGTATGTGTCAAATCTCTTTAATGATAAATCATTTTTCTTTAAAGAAAAATCATTTATCATTAATGGAAATTCGCGGCGAATTCTCTTTAAAGAAAAATGATTTTTCTTTAATGATAAATGATTTTTCTTTAATGATAAATCATTTTTCTTTAATGATAAATCATTTTTCTTTAATGATAAATCATTTTTCATTAAAGAAAAATCAGAGGATTTTTCTTTAAAGAAAAATCAACACGAATTCTCTTTAATGATAAATGATTTATCATTAATGATAAATGATTTATCATTAAAGAAAAATACATCGATTTATCATTAAAGAAAAATGATTTATCATTAAAGAAAAATGATTTATCATTAAAGAAAAATGATTTATCATTAAAGAAAAATGATTTATCATTAAAGAAAAATCATTTTTCTTTAATGATAAATCATTTTTCTTTAAAGAAAATTCGTAACGAATTCTCTTTAAAGAAAAATCATTTATCATTAATGAAAAATACCTCTATTTTTCTTTAATGAAAAATGATTTATCATTAAAGAAAAATCATTTATCATTAAAGAAAAATCATTTATCATTAAAGAAAAATCATTTATCATTAAAGAAAAATACTGATTAAATGCAGAGAAAACATTCCATACAAATAGCCATGTTCATTTGTCTTTAAAGACAATTCATTTGTCTTTAAAGACAATTCATTTGTCTTTAAAGACAAATGAATTGTCTTTAAAGACAAATGAATTGTCTTTAAAGACAATTGAATTGTCTTTAAAGACAAATACCTTCTATTTGTCTTTAAAGACAAATGAATTGTCTTTAAAGACAATTCAATTGTCTTTAAAGACAATTCATTTGTCTTTAAAGACAAATACATCTATTTGTCTTTAAAGACAATTCATTTGTCTTTAAAGACAAATGAACTGTCTGTCATGACAAAGTAGTTCTGAAAGTAGTTCCGTTTTGTAGCATTTCATTTCAATGGAGAATCAACAAGATGGATACTAATACTAATGTCAGTACTGCCAGATAAAGGCATGCTTGTAAATTCAAACAGTCATAGCTGCAAATGCAAGTTTAGAAGAGACTGACCACCGTATGAAGTTTGTCAATTCTCTGCACGAACGTTTGCAGCCTGGAAGCCCTGGTGGGGGGGGGGGGGGGGGGAGGCACTTTGATATTTAGGGGGGTACATACGCTCGTTATCAACATTTTAAAATACGTACCCATAAGCACTGATTCTGGCCAAAAAAGCACCTTAAAAACGCTGACTTTTTCAAGTAAAATACACCCTTTCTTTTATCAAAACCCTGACATTGGATGAACGGGAACACATATTTAAACTTTAGATTTTATGTTTAGCGGCAGCAGACTCGGTGGTTCAGACATAAACATCGACAATAACATCATCAGATAAGTAAGGTTCAATATTGATGAACTACAGACTCGGAAGCCCAGTCACTTCGGGAGTCACTCGGCGTCAGAGCCGCGTATATTTCGTAAGGGGATTTTCATCCCCCATCCCTCATACCTGGGTTCAAAAAAGTACCCTTCTTTTACAAATCGCAGACATGAGGAAGTCTTAAAAAAGACCCCTTCTCTCACGAAATACGTTACGGGGTGCAGCCCCCCAAGGAGCCCCCCCACCGGAATGGAAGCGAGCCAAATTTGATACAAGATTATATTCACACTTGCATATCAGATATAATTCCATAATTCCATGTATTAGAAGCAAACCATGTCATATTTGCAGACAGACACGTGGCTAAACACATTGAGCGATAATTGGGAATGGTAGTAGTAACATGACCTTTGAATTACAAGAAGTGGATGAAGAAAACACGTGGCTGCGTAGGAATATGTGAAGTTGCATTACACCACAGTATTCTTCTGCACACGTGGTCGTATTTGTCTTTAAAGACAAATGAATTGTCTTTAAAGACAAATGAATTGTCTTTAAAGACAAATGAATTGTCTTTAAAGACAAATACATCTATTTGTCTTTAAAGACAATTCATTTGTCTTTAAAGACAATTCAATTGTCTTTAAAGACAAATGAATTGTCTTTAAAGACAAATGAATTGTCTTTAAAGACAAATGAATTGTCTTTAAAGACAAATAGTGCTTTTCTGCAAGAACGGCGTTCCATATATAAGTATATGTGAACAGAAATCAATTGAAGACATTTCGGGAAGTACAGACAAGGCGTTCACTTCGTGTATCATTTGCAATCTTGCATTGTTGCGTGAAATTAAAGATATGCTTTTATCTACAAAGTGGCCATATACATTAATTGAACTATTGCATTGTATAATACCTTAAGACATCATTCTAGCATAGTTTTGATATTTGTTCCACAGTGTCGTTGAAGGTACTGGTACGATGTTTGCTATTTCAAATATGTAAAGGTGCAAACAATCTTAATTCTAGAATTTATTTTCCACTTCAGGGATGTGGGGAACCTATTCTACTTGCTGGCGCGGTCGTATTCCTCGCAATCAAAGATGCCATTTCTTCTGCTCGCAAAGATGTTGGCCTAACCGGGCCATTTAGGCTAGACAGTCCCGCCACAAACGAACGCGTCCGTCTCGCGTGCAATGACGTCATTGCCCAACAGACTGCAGTGCAACCTGGTGGCAAGCAAGGAGAAACACCTTGGTCAATATTAGTTTGAATTGAAAAAAACACATCTTCAACGGTTTTAAAAGTTGGCCATCCAGAATACGATACATTACATAACCAATTGATACTTAGTTGTATGATTTAAATATCCAAGTCCAGGTAAACTGCTTCTTGCGGAGTTCAGTTGGAGCAAGCTAACAGGCTTCTATTAACAAGAAAAAAAAGAAGAAACAACAATTCTCCTCGGGAAGTATTTACAAACTAGAACCACTAAATCTACAAGGTAACTGGCTCAAGATTGCGAAACAAAATGTTATCTGAAAAGAATTACGAGAATGTTCATACTTCATTACGAGGTTGTAACATATATATATACACATTCTCTATTCAATTAGATACTAGTATATATATATATATATATATATATATATATATATATATATATATATATATATATATATATATATATATATATATATATATATATATATATATATATATATGTATATATATATATATATATATATATATATATATATATATATATATATATATATATATATATATATATATATATAAAATTGATGCAGGGTTACGTTAAACAATTGGAAGATACATGTAGATGGGAAAAGATAATATTATGCGTTTGGGCGGACTTTCGCCATTAAATGAACTCTCAGTAGTGTTGTGGTTTGATGTGAAGAGATGTGGTGATGAATATGCGTTGATTGTAATTGAAAATGTAATATGTTAGCATTACTTAAACAGAAATAACTACAAAAACACAGCAGAAATGCCAAACCCTTTAGGTACCTATTCATCACGAAATTGTACTATGGAATAAAATGCTTTTTCAAATGTTAAAAATTGTATTCCTCATTTTCTTTCAAAATATGCTTGGGTCAGAAAATTAATATTATATTAGTGGCGGCCTTTATGATTTAACGGCTAGATTCTTCAAAGTTTATATTTTCGGATAGAGAGAGATTATGAAATGTCCTAAATTTAATAGTATATATATAAATCTAAATTATCGATGGAAATTAAAGTTTTTCGGACATCAGTTTTTAAATGTGCCAAAAACGGCACGTCGAGATTTAATTATGAGTCAAAGCCAGATGTACTGTTCAAATTCAATCAATAGGCCTGACAGCAGCTAACGCTAATTGCAATTCGCCTGAGGCCGGCTGCACATTATCAAGGACGAACTGATGTCGTTGACCTTGCTAACAACTACATTGAAGTCGTCAATGATATCATATTATTAACTACGCCAACAAGACAAACCACAAACGAATAAAATGTGCACGGGCGACATTTCCGTGGTGCATTTGCCCATACTAGTATTCTATTGTTTTGTTTTTTCGTAAACATTGAACTATATTGTTTGCTCTTACTAGATCCTGATTGACCTGCGGTTATTGTTGGAAGGGACTGGGGTAAAAGGGGAAAAAGACGACCTAGTCACTGGCAACTTTCTCACATGAAACAAGCGGATCTCTAACCCCGGTTCTCCTGCAGTGTTGTGGCGTAATGGGAAATCGTCAAAAACCATTCTGTCATTGGGGAAGGCGGCCCTCTCAAATTCTCCGTTATCCTCTGCATGGCCAATAGTGGTGCTGAACGAAAATGGAAAATGTATCAAAGTGGTCGACGATCTTAAATTCATATGCAATACGGTTTTGCACATGGCCCATGCATCCATAGTATTAGACCAAATGATTTATTGGTATAGAATAAACATTTTCATTTAGAATTTTCAGTTTTATCTATGTTAGATCACCAGTTCTACAACACTGACTAAGTGGACGAGTGGTCTACCGCACAGCGCAATGGCCGTTGGACGAGGCTGCGGTCTTCCCCCAAATAATCCGATTTCCTGCTCTAGTAACAACTGATTAGTCACGATTTAGCCATAAAATGGCAGAAAATGTGACGTTAAAAGTTTTTACATCTGCCTAGTCCTGATATAAGTCCAACGCGGCAAAATAATCATAATCAAATTTCCTAGTTTCATCTCCACTGAGGCCTGACTACGACTTTGCATAGTTGTAGACTTGCCAAGTCAGGTATTGATTAAAATAAATTATCATATTAGTGCAATGAAACTAATATGTACGGTTGACGACGTTGTGAAATACTGTAGTGTCTTCAGGTAGCTTGCGAATAAGATTTTACAGCCACGCTTTAAATCGACTATCGACTAGGTTTTGCTAGTACTTCTAAAAACAAGACAAGATGGCGACAACGGAATATCCCTTTTCTACAGACTTTACAGTTGGCCCTAGCAACACGACGGATGCGTTTCCTTGGATGCAGCCTCAGAAATGGACAGATGCCGGCTATTACACAATGGGCTTCTCTATTGGACTAATTGGCATTTTTGGTTTTACGGGAAATTTCGTCGTACTGTTACTGTTTATAAAGTTCAAGACACTACGTTCGCCAACGAACATGTTCGTCCTAGGTTTGACCATTAGTGATTTGGCCGTGTCAATATTTGGAAACCCCTTCTCGTCCATGTCAAGTTATGCCAAACGCTGGCTCTGGGGTTCCTTTATGTGCCAATGGTAAGTGGTGATTTTTTTCTTAGACATTTAAAAATGTATATTTTTCAAATAGATAGACCTATTCATGCTTAGTGTTCGCTTCGAAAGTTTTTTTTTAACATTTGAAAACTTTTTGTTTATTCAATTGCATGTCAATATATCGATACATCTAGATGAGAGTATAGGTGAAACAGCAACAGACAAAGTCAATGTAATTGTATTCAGTTTACACAGAAATAAGGTTTACATTGATATGTTTTACCAATTATGAGAACTGATTGTAAATAAAATGCTACTCGCTTTGAATCAATCAATCAATAACATTTCTTCTCAAATTGTTGTATTTTCCTATTGATTCGGTGAATGTATTTCTCTTAATGAAAATGTTTTTTGACTTCACGATCTTCAGGACGAAATTGTTTTTATAGCAATTATATATAGCTTTTCTTCACATCAATAAGACCAGGTTGGGTTATGAACCATTTTCTATATCACCTAGAATGTTCATGTCGTTACAAAGGGAATAGTTTTCTTGTTCTAAAATACCCAGCCATTCTACAATATCATTTATTTATTGACCAAATCATGAAGATTCAAAATTACAAATACAAACATATATAATGAACAGAACACTAAATAAACAAAACACAAAAGAAACATAAACACATCGTCCCCATGCATCACGATCTCGCAGAGTGCACAGGGCACACCTTCAGAACTTATCTATATACGTATTGTATCACATAGTTGTTCGCAATAGAATCTTGTCTCTTCTCACATCCAATAGTTGTTTTATTGTAAATAGGCATAACCCATGAAGTTTATCTTCGTACTGTATTTATCATTAAGTTTCTCCATTGGTAATGGGACTTCCAGGACATCGTTCAAATCTGATCCCTCCTTTATACATTTATCAATCTATTTCCAAATCTTTGGTCCATTTACTGTTGCATTTTAAGTATCTTTTAATCCAACTGAAAGTCTTAGTCTAAATCTATTATACCTTAGAAAATAGAAAATAGGTGATTGGAAGTGATTATGTACCAGCTTTGATACTTAATGCAACATGGATTAAAATCATTTTCACCTTTTGAAGACTATATATATATATATATATATATATATATATATATATATATATATATATATAATATATATATATATATATATATATATATATATATATATATATATATAAATATATACATACATATATATATATATATATATATATATATATGTATATACATTCATTGGAAAAGGAATTATACTGTACCTGAAAACATAGCTTGTTTTAACATCACTTAAACGAAACTCAAACAAGAATACATGCCAGTACTAATCATTTAATTCATAACAGTTATATATTCGATGTATCATAGAGCGTCGTGTAAAATACAAATGAGCTCATTAATCTCAAATTGAATATTCCCACCTTTTGACGGCCAATATCAACACATGTAAATATAATGATTCATATTTGAATAGAAAAGAAATTTTACCTGACCTGAAAACATAAACATAATATAACTGAAAGCATATACATAACATACACAATGTAAATGCAGCCATGCATGTTTTCATTATTTCATGTAAACATTGAACAGGCTAAGCACATGTAACAAATAAACTTTGTCATATATGATGTGTGAACCTCTTACCGAGAAGTCACTGCCATCAATTGCATTTGTATTTCAGGTATGGCTTTGCCAACACCTTCTTTGGCTTTGTCTCCATCGTCACATTGGCCTTGGTTGCCCTCGATCGTTATTTGGTGATTTGTCATCCATCTTTAGGTACGTCAAAAACGGCTACAAGATATACTATTTAGTTGACTAACTAGTTACAATAAATTGGAATTCTGTTCATAACAGTTGCATTCAACTTCAATCAAGATACTAAACATTGAGTACGTTTGATATTTCGGTAATCATTACCTAGTAGAGAATATATGATTATTCCTTTTCGTTTGTAATATCTTTAATTGTTATCGATTTGCCCGAAAAATAAACTTAATGCAACCGTCTCTATTGAACATTGCTGCTTGTAAATGTTTGTGAAGTATGTGTTATATTTCCCGCTAAAATTCATGTTATTTCCTTTTCTGTGTTTTTACGTTTACGTACTGATGTTCTTTTACATCATAGATGTGATCAAAGATACATACATAGATTATCCCATGTAAATTCAATAACACCTCAACAAAAAGCACTCATTTTTTCTCAATTTGGCCTTTTCTTCTTTGTTATTCAAGCATTGAATTTCAATTATCAATATTTTTTATTAGTATTAATTTGACTGTTATAACATCCTATTTTAGGTCACAAGATCAATATTAAGATGGCGATGATGATGAACTTTTTTGGATGGATCTACGCACTAGGCTGGGCGGTGGCGCCATTTTTCGGTTGGTCGCAATACCAGCTGGAGGGTCCTGGGACCTGGTGCAGTCTCCTCTGGCAGTCCAACGACACGGGGGTGCTGACCTACATCAGTGGGCTGTTTGTCGGGGTGTTTCTGATCCCCTCGGCAATCATGTCGTACTGCTACACCAAGCTTTACCTGACTGTCCGAGCGGTGGCGCGACAAGCAATGTCCCATGGCGGTACTGCCAAGGATAACGAAAAGGCTCTAAAAGTGCAAAAAAAGTAAGCAGTTTGATGTGTCATGCTGCAATTCATCCCTCTTTAGAATTGCATCTGTAGTCTGAACATGGTCTGGCCACTTTCAATATATCTTAGCAAATGGAGTTATGTCGGACACAAATGAGTACTCTTTCACCTAAAATTTTAAAAAACAACACTTTTCTTCAAATTTTGTAAAGTTTTGCCTTTACGAAATATTTGAATGAGAGTACCTGGTAATGTAAAATTAACATTTCTCCGTCGAATCTTTTCCTATGCGTTTGTCTGGCAGATTTCATGAACATAGCCAGTCTGCTTTTGACTGTTGTGGGCACTAATGGGTTAACATGACAGCAAATACTAAAAATGCTATGGTCCTCACTGTTTGACATAACACTCTTTTGATGCTCAGCCATTAGCCAATAAATTCATTTCAGACATTTATTGGAGAATGTTATGGCCTTAATTCCTATGAGTCTTATGAAAAATGAAGGGACAGAAATTAAATCACTTTAGTTGAACATATAAGAGATGCAATCATGCTCTTTTTGATAAAGGCGCCAAATTTTGTAGCTTTGGTAGCTTATGGGAAAGTAACTATTCTAAAGATTGGAGGAACCCTGAATTCGACCTAGGTCAGCTTTGATGGCCACACTTGGTCATTTCCTATAAAGCTAAGGGATTTCTATCGCAGCAAACAATTTACAAATGAATTTCATATTCTACCATGAATATCACAACCATCATCATGATAATCTAAATGTTATTTCAGTTACAAAATGATAGTTTAGCCATAACCTCACAGTCACCCATGTATTCTGTGTCTGTCCGATATAGACCACCATATAAGATATCTTGGAGAGTGACATATAAGGTCGAGAAACATTAAGCTTTCATGGGATCTAGATTGTATTGTCCAAAATATTGTCTCGAGGTCCCAGGCTCTGGCCCATATTGTTCTTTTCCAACATGGTTTCGATATACAATTACCAGTTACGATCATATCAATAACTACATCTAACATTCCAAAATTTTGGGCTGTTTGGAGCAGATCGACTGTCGGACTTCTGTGAATATTATCGGAATATTCATCAGATTTCTCAAAATAGATCATTGCTCTCTCACGAAATACAATCTTTATAGGTTCATTGTCATCGAGTGTTAATATGTTGCAAATAAATAAGATTTTTCTAATTTCAACAAAACGTTCTAGGTGTACCCAGCCCAGAGCATAGAATGAACAAACTTTTGACGTTCTCGTATAAAACCTTTGTATCTTCCTACCGGCGTACTCTTGAAATTCCTCGAGAATGTTTATATGATTATCAGTTAGTACAAGTAGTTCACAACCGTAAGTAGCGATTGGTACGATGATCGACCAAAATATGGTATTGCACATTAGGATGGTTAATCCACACCTTCTAATCCCTAGACCAGAGATGGCATTTAGGGTACGCCTAGCTTTGGAAATACGTTCTTATAAACCGGTTGTATCGTAATCATGAATTGTTGCTCTAATTCCTACGTGATCATAACAATCCCGTTCGGCAACTTTATCACATCCAAGTTTGAAAACACGTTGGTTTGCGTTACGTAGGTTTTCAGATCTTTCTTCTCCATATACGAGAATGCCGCTCTTTTTGGCGTTAAAATTAAAGCGGCAAGTACGCCCGTGGGCCGCGACAACATTGATAGCTTGATCAAGTTTATATTTGGAGGTACTGCAGGTAGCGAGGTCGTCAGCATAACCCACAGGCGTACTTGGGATCATATAGATCTTACAACACAAACCAGAGTGTTCCAAGTCATTAATCAAAGAATTTATAAAAACCGTATAGACAGAAATCCGCCCTGATGTATTCCGCACCACAGGTTATACCAGTCGGATGTCTGTCCTTGTACACGTACGCAACATCGGAAGTTTATATAAAAATTATACAAAATGCGCCATGTTTTACCGCGTATGCCTAATTCGAAAAGTTGGAAGAAGTGCCCCTCAATCCACACAGTATCGAATGCTTTGGCTACGTCAAAGTAGGCAACTAAGCATTTCCAGTTTGTCTCCAATGACATAGCCACAGTCTCCTGTAATAACATAGCTGTGTCGATGCATGAGAGGCCCTTCTTACATGCACCTTGCAAGTCCGATATGAAGCGATTATTCTTCCACAAAGTTTTGACACGGAGCCATATTAGAATTTCCATAATCTTATTGAAGATAGACAAAAGAGTAATGCCCCGATAATTGTTTGGATCTAGGGGACAAGTGTCCTTACCTTTAAATAATGGCACCTGCATTCCTATACGACAACATATCGGGACATATTCGGAAGACCTGACCATATTGCATAAGATGGTGAGTGTATCCACAATTGGAGAACCCAAAAATATTATATGTTCAGCCGTCAGACCATCATATCCTGCGGCTTTACCCCGGTTTAGACTAGAGATTGCATCACTAACTTCATCCTTAGAAAAGGGATCATTTAGGAAATTGTCATCACTGGCATTGTAGGGTAAGACAAGCCTAAATGGCCACACAAAATGAATGAAAAGATTTTTCTTTTGTTACTCAGATTATATTTGTCCTCACCCATCTATCAAATTCCACCACCTGTGTGGTACAGGGTTTCCAGTGGATTGCTCTTTGATCACTCTGAGGGTCATCTTAGGGTAAAACTATAATTGCCACGAAATGTGAAGTTGAGGCATTTGAGTTTTGTCTTTTCTATTTCGGTATTTTCTTGCTCATCTATCAAATAACCCTATTGGTTTACCCAGTAATGATTCTAAGCTACATATGGCGAATATAGAGTGCTTCCAACCCTTTTGAAATAGTTACTATGCCATAAACTTTTATCAAAAATGCACGAGTTTTTCCCTTATCCGCTAAAATAAAACCTAAAGAATTAACAAGTTTCCGACAAATATTTCTCAAACCTTTGCTCTTTCATCAAAATATTTCCAGATTCGTCATGTGTACTCTCCAGATGTAAATTGGCTGAGCTGCAATGAACTGGAAATATTTTCTCTTTTTTGCCTTTATGCCACCATTTTATCTTGCAGGGAGCGCCAGTTGCTTATGATGACCGTTATGATGTGTGCGGCTTACCTGTTCGCCTGGACCCCCTATGCTATCGTCTCCCTCAAGGCCACCTTCGGGGACCCTACCCAAGTGACGTATCTGGAGGCTGCCATACCCTCGGTCATCGCCAAAACAGCCACCGTCTACAATCCCCTCATCTACGTGTCCATGAACGAGAAATTCCGCAGATGCCTCTTGAAGGTCAGTTTGCTGGTGTTTGTTTTGCCTTTAGATTGCCATTGGTCGTTAATATTTTTGTCATGTATGTATATATGTATGTATGTGCGATTGTGCGTTGATGTGTGTATGTCTTCCTTTTGGAACGAGCTTTAGTAAAGGTCCCAATAATGTTAAATTCTGCCTAAGGGAGTTTTTTCGGATATGCCTGTCTGTATGAGCTATCCACAATCCATGTGACTTCCATTTCTTTTCTCATCATTCTTATTTATCTCTCAGATGATACCGCTTGTACGCGTGGTGTTCCCTCCGCCTGAGGATGAAACAAGAACAGATTCAATGGCATCCACTTCAATGAGCGTAACTGTGACAGGTAATCTCCTTTGATACTGCCACTGACCTGTAGTTGTATAGAAAATGAAAACGACATTGGCATTATCATTCTAGCGAATGTAGCTTAAGGCTCCTATTTAAAGAAACAAAAATATGATTTCTTATTCCGTAATAAATAGATGTATAATACTGTCAATCTACAAATCGTATAAGTAGAGTATAATGTGATATTTACTCTCTTGTTATCAGCGTTTTTTTATTATATTGTTACAGAGGCCTCTGCGTCTGGCGGGAACAAAGTGGCGCCGGCGAAAGCGTAGTGTAACTGCTCTTCGGATTCTGCTTTAGTACATGCCGGGAAGAATCGATCGAGATGGCTACAAACAATTTCATTACTATGCTTGCTTGCATCTTTATTTACTTGTTAGTTTGTGAATGTTGCTAATAGCAGCTTTATATATTCTTGTGCTGGTAAACCAGTAGGGACCTTCATGGTTGAATGTGTATTGGGTCCTCTATCGCGTTTAACAGTTTTGGTCAAAAAGTGAAGACTCAGGACGACAACACTTCCCACAAAATAGGGGTCTTCTAGACGTGTAGCCAACTCCATTTGTCTTACAATAATCTATAACGAAGTCTATAACTATGTATATACCCAAGACATTGCTTGTCGCGCCACCGGGCGGACAGTCAGGTAAAGCTTATATATATATATATATATATATATATATATATATATATATATATATATATATATATATATATATATATATATATATATATATATACACATATATATATATATGTATATATATATATATGTATATATATGTATATATATATATATATATGTATATATATGTATATATATATATATATAAATATATATATAAATATATATATATATATATATTATATGATATACATTTATATATACATATATTTATATATGTATATATACATCTATATATACATATTTATATATATATATATAAACATATTTATATATATAAACATATATATATATATATATATATATGTGTTACAATTATTAGTCATACAAAGAATAGACAGATAGATATGTTAATCGTGTTTCGTATATCGCACAATTCGTGTAGGTTGTACTTTTATATGCGTCTTAAACTCGTTATGATACTCCCATTATTAGTGATGATAGGGTTGGCCATTTTTAGCTTACTCGCTTGGCTTTCAGTACTATTATGAACTGGAGAGGGCTCATATAAAACTCAAAACTAAACTCTAGAGAATATAATAATAATACATTGACAAAAAAGCCACATAGCCGGTTAGTATGTGAATATGTGTTATGCGTGTGTTGTGTACTCACTTATCACTCTGTTCCAAGTGTGTCCTGTTCTTGACATATGTACCTGGAGGCAGCCCTTGCATAGCATATAGCTCTGGACCATACTCCCAGGTAGGGTGCCTACTCATGATCTCTAATTCCTTTTTCCTCTACTCCTCTCATCCTCTCTTCTCCTTCCTCTCTCTCTCCATCTCTCCTCGCTCTCCTTCTCTCTCGTCTCAGTCCCTTCTTTCTTAAGCTAAAGTGTTTTTTGTCTGGTTGGTCAATTAGCTGTGGAAGTTATAGTGGTTGTTTAACGGAGAAGAAGTGCAATGGCCAACCTGTGACAAAATGCCCCGATCTAGTCCATTGCCTTCCAGTTGGCCATGCACAGGCAGCCACCTCCGTCGTTTCTACACATCCATTTCAAAGGCGCTTCTCCGCAGCACTGTAGTCCACCGCATCGCAGTTGCACAAGCACCGGCAGCCGCCCCAGCAGCTACTCATACTAACCTCAAAAGTTAGGCCACTCTCATGATCATACCATAGTGCTTTGAAGGGATCTCATCTGTTTACAATGGAGTTCGAGTCTCTTCTAATATAAAAGACCATTATATATCAATAACTGCCAGTATATTCTTTAGGGTTTAGGAAATACTTCAAAGCCAGAATAGCAAGGATAGTAGTAAATACAGTTGTGGATTGCGGTTCAAGATAGTGTTATCTGCCATGTTCGT